>CM035122.1:26597307-27197307 GCA_020205555.1 Panax stipuleanatus
GAAAAGGAGATACATAGCAGCCACGGTGACACGAATTATGGATCTGAACTTGAAAAGGAGGATTGAAGCGGGAGCATATTCGCATGAACGTGAAGCAACTTGGAGATGAGCAACGACAGGATTTTCATATTCCTATCTTTCTCTATTCATTTTACTTTGTATTCGTTATGATTAATACTCTATGGATTATGGATTTTATTTCATTCGTTATGAACTAATTATTTATTTAAGCCTATGACGGATCTTATTATGTAATGGAAGATTAACTATTCTTAAATTCAGTTTATAGAGGTTATTCCCAGATTATTTGCTATGTGTTGTGCTTAATTTATCTAATTGCCTGATCAACAATTATCTGTTATCCCATACGAATTCGGAAGATGATATAAGGGATTAGAACTGGCCATAGTGACATATGATTGTGATTTCTGCATAGATGGAATTCATAATTCACGTATAGGATAGGAATATATATATATGTCGTATGTAATCTGATAAGAACTTGTTTTTAAACCTTATTTAATTGTAATTCATATAGTGATATAGTGAGTTATTTATCTAAGGTGTCTTGCTTAATTCTATTATCTGTGGATGCGAATGAGTATAGGTATAGTGCATCGGAAGATGGTTATATCTGCATTATTGTTCTTGATTAATAGTTTGGGGTAATTGAAATAAATTGAAGAAAAGGATAATATCTGAAGTGAAATAATAAGTGAAGTTGTAGGCTTAATTTTCTCAATCTTGTTAAAATCTTTCTTTAGTGTTACGATTGCTTAAAGTAGTAATGTAGTTATAAAAACATCTTTTGACCGTTAGTTTGATAAAGCTGAGTTATTATAAAGTTGGTACTTGTTTGAGTAAACGGTAATTATTGTCTCTGTGGCTACGATATCTGATTTATCATTATATTACTTGTTGACCACGTACACTTGCGTGTTGGGCGTAGAAAATTACACGACAATGTTCCACCTACGAGAAGCTCGCTTCAACCCATAAATGGATCATTGCAGTTTACAGACTTGATTTGTTCCAACCGTTAAAACAAATCCTTATGGTTGTGTCATATACACATCCTTCTCAAGGTTTCCATTGAGGAAGACCGTTTTCCCGTCCATCTTCCAGATTTCGTAGTCATAGTAAGCTGCAATCGCAAGCAAAATCCGAATGGACTTGAGCATTGCTACTAGCAAGAAAGTTTCATCATAATCAATACCTTGTCTATGTTTGAAAACTTTTGCAACCAGTCGGGCCTTATAGGTCTCTACCTTACCGTCCGCTCCAGTCTTTCTTTTAAAGACCCATTTGCACCCAATATGCTTAATGCCTTTAGGTGATGAAACCAAATTCCATACTTTGTTCTCATACATGGAGTCCATCTCTAATTTCATGGCTTCTACCCATTTCTCTGAGTCTTTACTACTCATAGCATGTTCGTAATTCAATGGATCATCATCATTCATGATGTGTACCTCATCGTCATCCTCTATGACGAATTTATACCTATCACGTATCTTTGGTATTATTCCAGATTTACGAATAGGGTGTTGTACAAGAGGTTCTTTTACTTGGTCAGGTACCTGGTTTTGATCCATTGTTATTTGTGGGTCTTGAACTTTTTCAAGATATATCTTACTCCCACTGACCCCTTCGAGGATAAACTCCTTTTTTAAGAAGGCAGCATGTTTCGTAACAAACACCTTTTGATCAGTTGGATGATAGAAATATTACCTTGATGTTTCTTTAGGGTATCCAACAAATCTACACTTGTCGGATCTAGTATTCAGCTTATCATTCTCAAACTTTTTGACATAAGTTGGACAACCCCAAGTCTTAACATGCTTAAGATTTGGCTTCCTCCTTGTCCATATCTCATATAGAGTCTTTGGGATGGATTTGGTAGGTACCTTGTTAAGCAGGTATGCAGCCGATTCTAGGGCATAACCCTAGAAGGGAACTGGAAGATCGATAAAGCTCATCATGGAACGAACCATGTCCAAAAGTG
Organism: Panax stipuleanatus; assembly: GCA_020205555.1. NCBI lineage: Eukaryota > Viridiplantae > Streptophyta > Magnoliopsida > Apiales > Araliaceae > Panax > Panax stipuleanatus. The sequence continues at coordinate 26,599,313 of CM035122.1, forward strand.
TTCGATTTCTCCTTTCAGACACACCATTAAACCGTGGTGTTCCTGGTGGAGTCCATTGTAAGATTATACCATTTTCTTTGCAACAATTGAGAAACTCACCGCTTAAGTATTCACCACCTCGATCCGATCGAAAAATCTTAATACTCTTGCCAGTTTGTTTCTCTACTTCACTTCTGAATTCTTTGAACATTTCAAACGATTCAGATTTGTATTTCATTAAATACTCATATCCAAATCTTGAATGATCCTCAGTGAATGTAATAAAATAAGAATACCATCCTCATGCGTTTGTTGTCATAGGTCCACAAACGTCTGTGTGTACCAACGCTAACAACTCTGTAACTCTTTCTCCTTTTCCACTAAAAAAAGATTTGGTCATTTTCCCATGAGACACGATTCACATGTTGGATATGATTCAAAATCAGATAGCTCTAAGAGCCCATCACTATGCAACTTGGATAATCTTGTTTCATTAATATGACCGAGTCTACAATGCCACATAAAGGTATAATTAACATCATCCCTTTTCTGTTTCTTAATGTGATCAATTTGAAATATATTTTCATGCAAGTCAAGTACGTAAAGTCCATTAGGTAATTTTCCAACACCATATAAAATATCCTTATTATAAATAGAACAACGATTATTCTTTATTATAATATTGTAACCATCCATATCCAACAATGAAATAGAAATAATGTTTCTAATGATGTTTGGAACAAAATAACAATTATTTAAACTAATGGACTTGCCCGTAGGTAGTGCTAAACAATAAGTCTCTACAGCTAATGCGGCCTTTGCTCCATTTCCCACTCATATGATGACTTCATCCTTGTTCAGCTTTTTACTTCTGACCAGTCCCTGCATAGTATTACATATGCGAGAACCACAACCGATATTCAATACCCAAATAGAAGTTGGCCTTTTAGAAAAATTAATTTCAATCATAAACAAACCTTGATTTGAAGTCAAAGCTTCTCCAAGCTTCTTCTCTGCTAGAAACTTCTAGTAGTTCCTCTTCAAGTGACCCGACTTGTTGCAATAAAAGCACATTCCTTTGCTAGTGATGAGTGGGTTTCATACCTACGAATTGGGTACTTTTCAAACCTAAGTCTTGGCTATGTTGGGTATATTTAGGAGCATTGTTACTGGTTTTTGGTGTTTATGTGCAAGGATAGGTTACGCGGACATGAACAAGAAAATCAGTCCAAAATGACAAAAGTCAGGCCAAACTAGACATACTCGCGGAGGCGCAGTTTTGTGTGTTAGATGTTCGCCAGAGCGCAGGTGCGCCGGGACAGAATTGTGAGGCAGAAATGTGCACTGGGGCGAAGTGTGCGGCAGACAGCTTAAAGTTTCCTTGTTCGAGTTGGATTCTAGAGATCTTTGGCTGATGGATTTGGAACGCGATTAGAATAATATTAAAGGCAAATATAGGGGCGGAGAGGACATTTTTCATTATCATTAACAGAACCCTAACCTGGGAGATCACGTTTTGGAGAATCGAAGCAAGGCGAAAGGCACGAAGAACACAAGGCGAGATTGGAGAAGAGTAGCACTACACTCTCAGTTTCTATTCTCTTTCTTCTTTTTTTCCTTGTATTCAGAATGCTAGTAAACTTGTGGATGTCAGTTTTTTATTCATCTAGCATGAACTAGCTTACTTTTTTTAGTCTACAATGGAGCTTTTTGTGTAACGAAGAATTGACATGCTTCCATATTAATTTATTGAGACTATTTCCAGATTTATTTACTATGGTTTATGCTTCATTACATAGTTGCTTGATCACCAATTACTTGTTACTTCATATGAACTCGAGAGATGGAATATGGGGTTAGAACTAATCATAGTAGTGTATATTTATGATTTTTGCATTTAGTTGGGATTCATAATTTATGCTTAGGATAGAGATATACCTACGCATCGTACATAATCTAATAAGAACATGAACTAAAACCTTCTTTAATTATAATTCACATAGAGATATAGTGAATTAGTTAATTAGGATGTCCTACTTAATTCTATCAATTGTGGGATTAAGTTGGTATGTGTATAATCCATTGAGAGATGGTTAAATCTACTATTTTATTCTTGGTTAATAATTTGGAATAGTTAATTTGAATTAAAAAGAAGTGTAACATTCGAAGTGAAACATTAAGTGAAGTTATAGGCTTAATTCTTCAGGAAAAAAAAACTTGTTTAAACTCATGGGTAGTAGTAGTTATAATTTAATTGGAAGTTTTTTTTCGTAAATATCATCACTTGATCATTGGTTTAATAAAATTGGGATAATATAAAATTTGTAATTGTTAGGATAAATTGCAGTTATTTTCTCCGTGGGAACGATACTCAACTCATCACTTTATTACTTGTTGACCACGTATACTTGCGTGTTGCGCGCAACTAGATTTTACCCTACAAGTTTTTGGCACCGTTGTCGGGGAATTATAACTGTGTTTATTACTTTCAATATCAGTTTAATTAAATCAGTTTTAGTTAAACATTTTTATTTTTATTTTTATTTTATTTATTATTTCAGGTACTCTCGATTAGTGCATGCAAACTCGATCAAAGAAGCCTAAATTGTTGCCTTATAAGGATGACATCGACAAACGATTTCAGAGGTTGAGTAAGTGGATTGATAAAACTCGAGAAACACTTGAAACACCTGGCAACATGTCTAAAGAAGATCAAAAAGCACTGCGGGACTATGCCACACCGCGGGTTATAGAAATTCAGTCAAGTATTACCAGGCCTGCTATTAATGCTAACAATTTCGAGATCAAGCCTGGTACTATACAAATGGTGCAGAATACTTGTCAGTTTGGGGGTCTACCGAATGACGACCCGAATGATCACATTGTCAGTTTTATCGAAATTTGTGACACTTTTAGGTGCAATGGTGTGACGGATGATGCTATTAGACTGAGGCTATTCCCGTTCACTCTCAGGGACAAAGTGAAGAGTTGGCTCCATTCTCTACCACCGGGGTCAATTACCACAAGGAATGATTTGGCACATAAATTTCTGGCTAAATTCTTCCCGCCAGCAAAAATAGCCAGATTGAGAACTGAGATTTCTACATTTGCACAGCAGCAGGGTGAACCATTATATAAAGCCTGGGAAAGGTATAAAGAGTTGTTGAGAAAATATCCCCACCATGAACTGCCTAAGTGGATGCAGATGAATACCTTATACAATGGGTTAGGCAGTCATACCCGGACCAACATTGATGCAGCATCAGGGGGAGTGTATAGACCGAGAATTTTACATTATTATAGGTGTAAATTTTTACGAATAAATTTTTTTTAGAAAGTACTTGAACCATGTAAGTGAATATGTGAAAAAAGTTAGATAGTTAATTTGTTTATTAATTTAAGGAAAAGTATGATAAGTTATGTTAAAAATTAACATAGCTTGCATGTTAATCTTGATTATTAAATTTAAAAGATTTATAATCTTTAAGTGATTAACTATTGATATGAATTATATATAGTGATTATATAAGTGGTAATAATTTATCAAGCCAATTAAGGCTAATTAAGTTAATGAATTAATGGAACAAAAAGGAAAGCCAAGAGATAATAAATTTATTTAAGCTTATGTTACTAACTAACTAAGCTTGAGGTTAAAACATTGTAACCTAATTATATATATTAGGAATAGGAATTTAAATAACCTAAGTGTTATTTTAATAAAAAGTCCAAGTATTTAATTACATACATATGGACTAGTCTAAGGAATTTTATTTTAATAGTTCAACCTATTATTATTTTAACCTAATTATAGCAAGTCTAATTAGGTTATATAATTTAATTTATGTAAGTGATTATTTAAATTCTAAATAAGTGGAATAGAAACCCTAATTAAATAATTAGGGTAAGATAAAATTAAAAGTATTGGATCATGCAAATTCTTCTGGCCCAATCATTTTAATTAGAAAGCCAAACAAATTAACTAGAGAGCCCAAGTAATTTATTGAATAACCCAAACCATTAAAGAAATGACCCAACACTTAGCCCAAACTTAGGGGGATTTTTTAGTAGCTAAACTAATAACTATATAGAATAACAAAAAAATCAAAAATTGGGCTAAGAGGGAGGGAGTATACCCGGCCCAATGGGGAGAAAAAGAGCATTTGGTGAATTTACTTGGACAAGATTTTTCAAGATTTGTTCCAACAACTCCAAGACATGTGTCTCTCTTTCATGTAGCCATAATGTTTTGTCTAGATTTACAAGCAAGAGCAAGGAGAGAATGCAAGAGATATTGGAATATATGCAAGTACATATACAAGTTATATATCTACATTTTTAGTCCTATAAATAAACCCCTCTCTATTTGCTAGCAAAAGCTAATCTTCATTTTTATTTCCTAAGTTGCTGAAAGAGAGATAAAATACTTGAGAGAGAAAAGAGAGAGGGGGTTGCCGACTTCTTGGGAAGGAAGGGAAGGAGAGAATTAGTTCATCACATATGTTTGAAGAAGAAAGAAAGCCATAAAACAAGGTATAAGAAAATCAAACCCTAAACTAGTTTATTTAATTTAATTTTAATTGTTTTAAATCAAAACTAAGATCTAAGATTTCAAAACTGAAAAACCTTAGATCTATGTGTTAATAAGTGTTTCATGTTTAGATCTAACCATTTTGAGGACCAAAAGTTGGATCTAAAGCAAGAAATGAAAACTAGGTTTTCAAAAAGTTAGAAAACCCTAAACTTTATTTTTCTTAGCATTGATTGTGTTTGACCTTGTGGTTGTGAAAGTTTAATGAAATAGATGATGGATCATGGTAGATCTTTGATCTTAAGGAGTATTATTATGTATTATGATGGTTTATGATGGTTAATGATTGATTAAGCAAGAGATCATGGATGTTTTCTTAGAAATTACAAGGGATAAAAAATCAAATGTTTAAGAAAACAAAACATGAAATTCAAGCACATGAAAATCAAGCGATCATATCTCTCATTCTATTTCAACTTTTTGAGTGTGGTCAAGTCCTAGAGTTAGATCTATGAGTCTTCTAAAATTTCCAAGTGGAATAACTGAAAAAGGTATTGTAGATTTTTGTATGGACTGATTTTAACAAAGTAGGTAAAATCTGGAAAACACTGAAAAATAATATGTCCAAAACTTCCAGGGGCAGTTTCGGTAACTTAATTATTGAAATAAATTCAAACCTTTTGGGACAAGAAAATATATGATATAAAGTATCTCATGTCCAAGGATGAGCTTATTCTGGATTAAATCGACCGAGTTATGGTCATTTCAATATTTGGAATTTTTCGACGAAAACTGCTATAACTAGAGTTCTATAGCTCCGATGGCCACAAAATTTAAACTGGAATTTCATGTTAATGCGTGTAAGATTCTGCCAAGAGTTGGAAATTTTTGGAGTTGAGCATGATATAGCTAATTTTCTTAAGATACGAACTAAAAACAAACTTTTGAAAAATAATAAAGAAAATTGAAAAATTCCAAAAAAATTATTTCTATGTATGGAGTATATGTATATATGTGTGGCCAAAAGATAAAAAAATAATAAGATGATTTGGTATTTTTCATGGATAGTTATGAATAAATAAATTAAATATATTATGTAATGTTAAAAATATGGAAATAGGATTTTATTACTTGGAAACCCTAAATATGGTTTATGCAAATTTTTGATGTGGGTTTTGGTCATTTGTGATAAGATATTAGGTGTATGTCCTTTTAAAATAATTAAATGAATTAATTAGTACAGTGTAAATAATTAAAATAAATTGCTTAATTGCTTAATAAATGATTAAAATATTATTAAATGATTAATAATAATAGACTAAGGTATTATTAAGTAATTAATAATATTTAAATTAAAGTCAAATTAAAAATTATTAAATAATTAATAATATTAGTTAATGATTAAAGTATTATTAATAAATGATTAATAATATTAGTTAATGATTAAAATATTATTAATAAATGATTAATAATATTAGTTATGAATTAAAATATTATTAAATGATTAATAATATTATGGGATGAGTAAGATATTATTAAATAATTAATAATAGTATGAGGTGCATAAGACATTATTAAATGATTAATAATACGTGTGAATACAGTTTAGATTTGGCTTGCTGAATTGATATATTCGGTTTGCCAGATTTGTAAACAGTTTACCGAGTTATAATAAGAACTTATAAAATGAAAGAGTAAGTGTTAAAGCTAAAGTAGTACAATCGTACTCTTTAATGGTTGTTGTATAGTATCTGGGCTAAACGATTCCTTCAAAGAACGGAGGTATATACGAATTAGCAACTGATCTAACTCGCTGTATAAAACAGTGTAGACGAGACAAAAACTAATTTATTGGTTGTTTGTGGTAAACCACTCAATATACTATATTGAATACTATTAAAGACTCGATGTGTGTTAGGTTCAGACTTATGAATACTTATGGTGTTAAGGTGTTATCTAATATTTGATTATGTGATTACATGTTAGATAAATTACTATAGGTAAGATATGCGATGCTAATTGAGAGATAGATCTTATTATTGATATGACTTACAAAAGAAGTTAACTTAAATTGTGTAGCAGTAGTCAACGAATCAGGTAAGTTTCCTAACTCAACTTGAGTTATTAAATTCAAAGCATGATTAGTGAATAATTATTGTTGATTATTCACATCCATAATGATTATTGTTATTCGCACAAAGTGCAATTGGTTCATGTTCTATTATTTGAACTATTTACGAGCCATGTCTCAGCTATTTGTTTTAGTGAGACTAATATTTGTTAAATCATTAAACATTCTATTTATTATGAACTGATTTATTAGATGATTTATGTCATTGATTTTGACTAGATCAATATTGATATTATATGTTAAAATCATAGTATTTCTTTAAAAGCAATCCAAACCATATTGTTGTGGTACATACTCATGATGTAACACTATAAGAAAAAGGCTTATTAGCGACCGCCCATCTGCGACCGTAACCGGTCGCAGATGGCTTTCTGCGACCGTATTCGATCACAGATAGTGGTCGCATATTATCTGGTCGCTAACTGTACGGCGGCGACCACTTTTAACGAACGAAATTTTAGTGACCGACCTATAGCGACTGACGTCGTCCCTAAGCTGAGTCACGTCTCGTTGTTGACGTGGCCCACGTGTCCTTGACCACCATTAGCGACCACTACCAGTCACTGATACAGCCAAGTTATCCCGATCGCAGATACATATCTGCGGCCGGATGCGGTCGCTGATTAGTAAAATAAAAAAGATTACCTGTTTTGTGGATTTTCAAAAAAAATTATACATGTTTGTACCTATTTTATATCTCATCAACACACAACAGTATATATAAATCACCAAAAGTATTTAAATTAATCGATCCACATCCATAAACTAACCAGCACAATAAACAAATCGTTCGAGCGACTAAAATTTATATAAACTATATATATTGAATCTAAAACTATAATTATGGAGTATGTTTGCCTTTGACAACGATGAACTCAACAAGCAAACGATTAGAAACTCTTACAGTCATTTATAGATCTCCTGCAAAGAGAAACATCTTTATGAAGAAAAGATACAATAGATGAATTCCATAAGTGTACTAAACATGCATGCATAAAGCTAAATTCATGACAAAATTACCTCTGCATCATCATCGATAATCGCCCCAAGTGTAAGAAGTAGATCTTGATATATATAGTCGTCGGTCGTCGTCGTACGTCGATAAAGTTTGTCCCCAGTACTCGTAGAGAAGTGTAAGCTAGTTGTGGTCCATCTCTCCATGAAATCGGGAAACATCCTCGGTTTTATAGTCCTAGGCCTTTCAGATTTACTTCTGTTTTTACAAGATCAACTGCTATAGAGTGGAAGGTTGTCAAATTCGACATTTTTTACTCATAGTATTATCTGACTCAAGGTATAAGAGACAAAGGAAGAGCTGCAGAAAATTCAATAATTTCCAATAAGTATTTCACCATACTGTACTTCCTCTCGAATTCTAAAACAAAGTGGTTAATTACCGAACAAAGTGTTAATTCACTCCCGAACCGTTAATGAACAACTTTGTTCAGGAGTTCAACAGGAAATACAGTGGAATTAATTGAACCAGTTATTGGGAACTGTTGAATTTCATGTAACTCTCGAGGAGTCTCTCATATTACATGCAAACCTTGAGTCAGATAAGACTATGAGTAAAAAATGTCTCAGTTGACAACCCTTCACTCTATGGCAATTGATTTTGCAAAAAAAGGAGTAACAACTAAAAGTCCTATGGCTTTAAAACCGAGGATGTTTCCTGATTTCATGGAGAGGTGGGACAAACCAGCTTTTACACTTCTCATGGAGTATAAGGGGAAAATTTATCTTGCTAGTCTTGAATCTATATATAGTTAATTGATTAGAAGTCGCAATCTGTTTGTTCACAAAATATAATATCATCAAGATGTGTATATAAAATACAGAAAGATATATATGTTTATATACTTAAATGACAACGATCGATGTAATTAAAAAAAGAATGACAATAATTTAATTAAAATAAATAAAAGAGAGAACATACTCTATCAATAACTCAACTGCAGCATCATTAAGACTTACTTAATATTTTGAATGTTTTGTAATCAAATATCAGCATTTTCTTGGAAAATACTTTCTCTCACAATCTCTATCATCATGAAAGTATATATCATATGAATTTGCGATCAATTAACGTAATTAGTCTTGAATCTGACTCCACAAATACATACCTTCATCATCGCCCATGAGTAATGAATACTAGGATTAGAGTCAACAACTTCCTTGTATGCAGGATTCGACATAATAGTTGCAGCTAATACTCCAACAGGTTCCTCGGCAGCCAAAAAAATAGGGTTGTGTAGTTCTTATTTGTGATCCATACTCGAATAATAAGTTAATTGAATTATTGCGGACATTCCTCATTATTCTATCATAACAGATGACAACATCCCGAAAGAGGGCCATTAAGCTGTTGAACAGAATGTCTCACCTATTTTTCTATGAGAACTACCCATATGAGGAATTCGGAGCGGTTAGAAGCTGTTTATTTCATGGACTGGACCCATATCAAGCGATGATTTATTTCATAGATATGAATCATCGCTTGATATGAGTCCAGTCCATGACATAAACAGCTTCTAACCACTCCAAATTACTCAGCTGGGTAGTTTACAAAGAAAAATCGGTGATACTGCTATGTTCAACAACTTAATGGCATTACTTAGGGATGTTGTCATCTGTTATGATGGAACAGTTCGGAATGTCTACAATAATTCAATTAATTATTATTCGAGTATGACACACAAACAAGAACTACACAACCCTATTTTTTTGGCTGCCGAGGAACCTGTTGGAGTATTAGCTGCAACTGCTATATTGAATCCTGCATACAATGAAGTTGTTGACTCTAATCCTCGTAATCATTACTCATGGGCGATGATGAAGGTATGTATTTGTGGAATCAGATTCAAGACTAATTACGTTAATTGATTGCAAATTCTTATGGTATATACTTTCATGATGATATAGATTATGAGAGAAAGTATTTTCCAAGAAAATGCTGATATTTGGTTACAAAATATTCAAAATATTAAGTAAGTCTTAATGATGCTGCAGCTGAGTTATTGATAGAGTATGTTCTCTCTTTTATTTATTTTAATTAAATCATTGTTATTCTTTTTTTCAATTACATCTATCGTTGTCATTTGAGTATATTTTTTTGGTAATATATTATAAAATAATGCTACTTTCACATAATTTTGGGTCACATAATGCTCACATACACACATGCATACTATGTGTATGTGAGCATTATGTAACCCAAATTATGTGATAGTAGCATTATTTTATAAGTAAATTAATACTAATTAATTTATTTTAATTAGTATTGGGAAACTAATAAGTAATATTAACTAATTAAGTAATATTAACTAATATAAGTAATATTAAAACTAATTAATTTATTTTAATTAGTAGTGGGAAACTAATAAGTAATATTAACTAAGTAATATATGTTATTATATTAACTAAGTAAAGTAATATATATGTAATATATGTTATTTATATATTAACTGAGTAATATATGTTATTATATTAACTAAGTAATATATGTTATTATATTAACTAAGTAAAGTAATATATGTAATATATGTTATTTATATATTAACTAAGTACTATATGTTATTATATTAACTAAGTAATATATGTAATATATGCTATTTATATATTAACTAATTAAGTAATATATGTTATTATATATTTAATTTAATTTATTTTGTATTAAACTTAGTTTGTATTATTTTCTATTATTTTATTATATTTATATGTTATTATATTTAATTTAATTTAGATTAATATTTAATTTATATATTTTAGTAATTAATATTATATAATAATAAACTAACATAAGCCTCAATATTATATTATGAACTCATGCACTCAAAATATCATATTATGAACATGCATGCACTCAAATTGAACACATTAAAGCCAAATTGAAACTAAATATCACATATATATAAATCTAACCCATATTCAAACTAAATAGGCAAATCAAACACATAAACACACAATATGCAATATATATATATATATATATATATATATATATATATATATATATATTTATATAAAATTTCAAATCAACATACATATAAATTAACTAATTAAAGTAAAGAAAAGAGAGAGAAATGATACCTAGATGGGGTTGTCGGCGACGATGGTAGACGACGGCTGGCGTACGGCAAAAGGCGGAGGCGGAGGCGGGCCGCGGCGGCGGGCGGCGGTGTCGTCTTCTTTTTCCGATCCTCTCCTCCTTCCCTCTTTCTTTTCTGTTTCTGTTCGCGTCTTCTGCAACAAGCTGATCTATTTAAAAAGAATCAATAAATGAACTGGTAATGCCTCTATTAGTTCATGATCCATGTGTGATCACTCAGCATGAAATCTTTGAATATTTCACTTTATTGAATATTATTGCAGTATTGGTAATTCTTCTTATTCACTTGAATATTACTGAACCTTTGAAAGAATTTTACTCTTTCATTCTTGATATGTTATCTAGCATGGAATTCAAGAAAAGTCTTATTATTGAAATTAATTTATTATTCAGCTACTTTGAAATCTTTTGAATATTGTTGAAGTTCTATAAACGTTAGACTCTTCTGTTCATGATATAAATCCTTTATTGTACGCTTTAACTTGCAGAGAAAACTCGTTGCTCACCCTTGCTTAAATAAAACATTTCAGCTAAAGCTAAGGTAGCCGAAGGATCTAGCAGGGATAAAGGCAAGGCGAAGGTGACCGAGTAGCAGCAGTTGTGTAATGATGAGTATTATATTATATTTTTGGTTTAAGTCAGTTGTATTATAGGCTTGTAATATTAAGGTTAATTAACCTGGGATGATGATATAATTATGTTTTAAAGTATGTTTTTATTAAGGACATGTAATGAATAATGTATTTCATTAATGAATATGTATTTAGATGTGATATGTATCATGGATCGTGAGCACCAAAACTGAGGTTAGTGAACCCAGATTTGGGGGCGTCACAAGGAGCTTTCAGGGCGAAGAAGTTTGAGGAAGCTTATGAATTGATAGAAACAATGGCAGCAAATAACTATCAGTGGCCAACTGATAGATTGACACAACCCAAGGTAGCGGGGATTTTGGAAGTGGATTCAGTAACTGTGACGCCGCCAAATTCTCTACATTTTTTGTAGAAGATTCGGTGCTCACGTAAATATTCTATAAGATAATAACTTCTATAAATTCAAAATTCACAGTATCCCAATCAGTTAAGAGTTCTCGTCAGAACAATTATCATATCTAGATATCCTCACTTGGATGTATAGATTTATGATCTTACAGATATTTCTTGCATATCAATAATTCCTATCTATCTGACATTCATAGTACAAATGATAAGATTGTTCTTGGAACTGAGGAGCGACCTCAGTGCTTACCTCCCAAGATCATTCAATACCCTCATTCAGATGTATAGTTCATATAGATGCTGTACTTGATTCTATTCACTATTAATAATGTAAAACCATTCCACTAATAACTTAACAACATAATAATATCTGGTTACCTACTGTTCAACTATTACATCATAGAAATAACAAGTTACATTCTTATTCTTAATACAATAAACATTTATTTCCATAAATTTACTTCTACCCACATGTATGATTTCCTGAACCTTCTGGGGTATTCGATGCAGCTGCAAAGGAAAAGAATATTTGCCAATATGAGCTTTAAAATGCTCAATAAGTTTTAAAGAATTACAGTTTATACTCACACAGTATCTAAATTGAAGGAACATAAAGTTTAGAGTATTTTTCACATTCCTAAGAGTCACAAAGACTTATAGGAGTTCTGTCATTCCTAGGAGTCATAAAGACTTATAGGAGTTCTGTCATTCTTAAGAGTCATAAATGTAACGATTGAGAATTTTATATATTAATTGTGAATATTTATTGAATTAAATAAATATTTTATTGAATTTATTTGTGGAGATAAATAAATAAATTATGTGATTGCTGTGGATAATTTAATTAAGTGCCATATATTTAATTAAATTGATATGTTAGCAATGGTGTAGCATAATTCTAATTTAGTTGAGAATAATTCAATTAGATTTAATATTAAGAATAATTGTTACATGAATTATGTTTAATAAAGGAATTACAATTGTGTAACAATTTGATATTGTGTGTTTTATCAATTAATGAATGTTAGCTTTTATTTAATTGAATTAGAATGTGGTAATTTAATTAAATAAGTGTAATATTTAATATATGGATTTAAAGAGTTATTAAAAGACTAGAAAAGGGTTTTAAAGTGTTTTACCAAATAAGGCCCTTATACTTGTTTAATCTTATTTTTTCAAACAAGGCCTTAGCTAATAATCTATTTTTAAAAGATAAAGGGCTTGCCAATCATGGTCTTGGATTTTTCAAATTCTATAACCTATGTAATTAGTAATATTTATTATGGTAATAAGTATTATATTTATTATTTATAGGTTACATATATATTATATATGTAAATGTATATTGTAAAATATATGTTAGATAAGTTAAAAGATACGTTAGTTTAACAAAACAAAGAAAAACAAGAGAAGAAAGTTAGAGAGAGTTATAAGAGAAGAAGATAAAGAATAAGAAGAAGAAGAAGGGAAAGCTTTAAGAAGACAAAGCAAGCCCCATCATCATCAGCATCTCCATCTCTCTCTTAAGTCAAAAACTAGTAAGGTTATAATCTTAACCCTAGAATCAATTCATATGTGTTGTGTTTCTTCTTTGTCGAATTGCGTTTGTTATAATCATGAAATTATATGTATATATGGTGTTCATATGTTTTCATATGTAATTGTATGCCATGAAAGGGTTTTTAAAATACAATTGTTGTAAAAACAAGTTTTCAAAGCATGTTCTTCTATATTTTCATAGTTTTAGAATTCTTTGTAAAAATCTCTTTGTGAAAGTTATTTATATTGATATGTGAATGGGATATGTACATATATATGTATATATATATATATGTTTACATATGATTTTTATAGTTGTTTAAGAGTTTTAATTCACAAGTATATGATGAACACTACGAAATCATGTTCATAATACTCTTTTATGAAGTTATGTTGAAAATTGTTCTTAAATCCTTGATGTGAGCATGAGATATGTGTAATATGTGATATAACATGATTATATATGAGTTATATGGTTGTGTTAGCAATTCAAACCATGAATTTTCGATAAACAATAGGAATTGTGTTCGTAGTGATTTTCTTTGAATCAATTTCTAAAAAATGGTTTTTAAAACTATCAAATTGATGTTTGATTATGATTTATTGTTGAAATTGATCATGTATTATGTTAGTATGTTAAGAATAAAGGTGATTACAATTGGAATTACTTGAATTGATTGAAAAACGAATTCGTGATAGCAGTTTTCGCCAAGAACGCTTAAAATTGTATTTTTCTTCTAAAATCATGAAATCTTAATTTTGATTATGTGTTATATGGATTTTAAATGTTATAAGCATGTTAATAAGTTTAAAATATTATTTGTATCAAGTTTCATGTTTATCATGTTGAGAAAAATCGAATTGGGTGTGAAGGAATAAGCCAAATTGGCTTATTTCTCCACCAGTTCGCGAGCTAGGACCCTCACCAGGGGGGTGACCCGCCCTAGCAGGGGCTGGTAGGCCTTGGGGACCCGCCCCAGCAGGTCATGCTGCTGTCCGGAAAATTTTGGTTTTTGGTTTTGAGTTTTCATATCCCGTTTGTTTAGCTAACTTATTTCTATGGCTTGAAAAGTGAAATATATAATATGTTAACATGTTTTTGATGTGTTTAAATTTGATTGAAGTGTTATGTGAGTATGTTACATGTGTGTGTGTGTGTTACTTTTCTAAGATACACAACATAGTTCATTGAGTTATAAGCTTATGAATATATGCCATCAGTATAGACTCACGTACTTGACTAGTTAGCAACCAATGTGATAAATTACATTGTGAATTGGACTTGAGTATGAAGTTCAACGGTTTAAATGTTGTAGTTGGATATTAATAGATGGTTTAAATGTAATATAAATGTGTAGGATGTTTGTGAAGTGATTGTAATTGTGTTTCAAGTGTAGCTTGCGCTTAAGGCAAGTCTTCTAAACCCTAAACTCGTTAACGTTAAACATGTTTCCTATCTCTAAACTTATTATTGTGCAAGTTTTCTAGTTAAGCAAGTTTCCATTTCGAACTTGTTATTTACTATGTACAAGCGTTGTTGTACTCTAATATTCCTAATGCTCAAATATTGAAGTATTATTGAGGTATTATGATCTTGACTTAGTTGTTCAAGAAAGATTCACTTATTCTTTCAATTGCTTTAAGTTACTTCTAAAGCATGCCTACCTATTATGAATTTCATTGCCATATCTTATAGTTGGTTCATGATTCTTATATCATGGAACTGTTAAAGTACTACAATTCGATGAAACTACTCCTAGTTGATGATAGTTGAAACTCCAAAGTTCCCTTAGCTATCCAATCCAAACTTTCTTTGGTGCGGACTTGTATTCAATTACTGAGAATGAACAACCCTATTTATTAGGGGATATTTATGCGAAAGCATTAAGATGGTTGTGCACAATTTATGGTACAAAAGGTTGATCCACTTGAGTACAAGTTAAAGGTTAATAGTCTTATTGACTGTTAAAGGTTTAAATAGAAATATTTATAATCTAGGACAATAGTTCAAGGTCTTATGACCCTCATATATTTCTATATTCGAATTCTATGTATTGATGAAAGAATTATAATTCAATTCTTTATTTTGATGAAAGTAAAGTTATTCAAACTCTTTTGAAACTATTCATATATATATATCAAACAAGTGTTGTATTTCCAAGTGAGCTTTTGTTTGCTCACTCTTACATGTTTTACCACCACTTGCAGTTGAAACCAAGAATGTTGATATACCGTCAACAAGTAAAGGAAAAGAAAAGATGAACAAGTGAATGCTTGTTGTTTCAAGTTTTGATTGTAATAAGACTTAGTTGATTATGTTATGTTTTATTTCTGCATTTATTTGATTGATGTTAAGGTTTAGTTAACCTTGGGATTTTTATTGGACTAGTTGTATTTCTTTTTAAAGGAAGATTTTTATTAAGATGTTATGAAGGTTGTAATTTACTTTACAAGTCTTTATATTTGGGTAGATGTATGTTTTAATTAGAAAGTGAACACCAAATCATGTGAAAATAAAGTATCCGGATTTGGGGGTGTCACAATAAAGACTTATAGGAGTTCTGTTTAGATATTTTATAGGGAGTCAGCCTAATCATATCCTAGGAGTATGCATATCATCCTACCAATCCAACACGTCAGAGTATATATGTACCAAACAATACTGGTTTTTCTACAGTTTATGCTTTGATATCAAATCAAAAATATTTACACAAATAACAGTTCATATGTCTTGATTATACTTAAACAATAAGTCATAATCTTTTTCAAATCCCAGATATCACGAATAATGATTATAACAATTTCGTATATCAATTTACAGGACTTACATTTAATATTAAAATTAAATAAAGTTGGCAAAACTTATCTTTTATCACGATCGGTTACTTAAGTTATTTAAAAGTATATTCGCAACCTATATATGTTATAACAGTCATTAAAAACGATAGCAATTAATTTCTAATTAAACTATTAATGTCTGGGTTAAATTTTGGAGTCCGTTCGATATTTTATTGCTTCATTGAATAGTTATCGAATTAGTTTTTCAAAAACTTTATTTAAAAGTTTTAATATCTTATTTATATGTTTCAGATATTATTTATCATAATTTCCAAATGCTCAAATATAATTTTTAAATGATTTATTATCATTTAAAATGATTTTTAAGTTATTAATATTATTTTTAAATATTTAATAACCATTTAAAATGATTTTTAAATCATCAACATTATTTTTAAATAATTTATAATGATTTTTAAATTATTAATATCATTTTTAAATAATTTATTATAATTTAAAATGATTTTTAAATCATTAATATAATTTTTAAGTAATTTATTATTAATTACTTTTATTATTATTAATATTTAAATAAATTAAATATTAATAAAATTTTATGTCAAAATATTAAAAATTATTTATTATAACTAAAAATGATTTTTCAGAATTTTTTTATTAATTTTTTAGTAATTATTTTAATTTATACTAATTATTTTAATTAATAAAATTAATTTTCAAAAATCGCCTGTCGCTAAAGACCTTTAGCAACAGAAGTGTCACTATAGGTGTTCTTCATCACCTTAAAAACACGACAGTCAACGGCCAGGGGTCCCGTTTGACTCGATTGTTCTGCCAATCAACTTGGTTTATGAGTAATCTAATTCAATGAAGTTGTAGTGCTAGTGTAGGAGTACATGTTTATGCATCTTTCAGTACCTAGAAACCTTGCTACAAGTTCCCACAATCAGTGAAACTAGCACACCAACACTGTTCTTCAATTCTGGGCTGCCCAGAATTGAATGGTCAACGCCGGTCAACGACCTTTATGGTGTTATATCTTGTCGGCCGGTTAATGTTTGGGTGTTCTAGTCGTCGGGATCTGTAGACTAACTACAAGGTTACAATGTTTGAGCAGTTACAAAATCCATATACCAACCAGAAGCAAGATCTTAGCCTTCAAATAATTGGTCAAGCCGCTGCTCAACATTTCTAGGTTACCCAGAAATTGAATCTGGACGGTCAACGTGATTTGACCGTTCATATTTTCCAGCCAGTGATATTATAGGGCTCGATAGTGCTCTAGTTAGATAGTACTTATGTCAAGGTCCAACTCTACTAACATCTAACATCCAACCAGACTGACAGGAGAAAAATTTAGGCGGTCAAACCACCTGTCAGATCATGTTCTTAAGCTTTCTGGGTTACCCAGAAAGCAGCCGGTCATGGTCGGTCAACGACTTTGGACGGCTTATAACTTCAAATCCTGTGTTTCGATTGTCATTCCATCACTTTTAGGCTACTATCAACACTACATACTACAACTAACAACTTTAAACACATCTAAACAACAAACAGTTAGCGATATTAAGAGGGCTCACATTCGTTGTCAGACCCTGTTCTGCAACTTCGACAGTTTTTCTTAAAACTCCATTTTGATGATTTTAAATATTATGGATTCATGTTTTAGCAACCCAGAACACTAACCAACTTACTAATTAACATTCTTACCCAATAACAACAACAATTAAATATGCAAAAATAAAAAATTAAGTTAGGGTTAGGTTTTTTACCCTTTTGAGCAATTTTTTTTCTTTCCATCTTGATCTTGTTTCTGGCTTGCTGAGAAAGGTTTATGGATCAGTTGGCTATGTATGTTAAGTAGAGATTTCGTGGTCTTGGGTTCTTTTAACCTAACCTTATATGAAAACTTCAAGTAGGGTTAAAAAATTTATCTTTCTCTTTTCTTGACACATAAGCCTAGGTTATTTATGATATCGATTGTGTTGTTATTACCTAAAGAGATATAGAGGTATGGGATAATCTTTTGCTTGTTGCCTAAATGATTTGATCTTATCCTCTTTAATAAGAGAGTTTTAAGGATATTTTGGTTATTTTACATACACTAAGGGTACTTTGGTAATTTTGCATGTACTAAAGGTATTTTGGTAATTTCCCACTTAAATCCAAGGGTAATTTAGTCATTTCATATTCCCTTTAGAGAATTTAAAAATAATAATGAACAATGAGGTTTTATTAGTTTAGAATTAGGGTTTATAATTGAGATTAGGGTTTTATAATTAGGGTTAGGGTTTTCTAATCCCTAACTAGAGTTTCCTTACAATCTTTTTCAAATAAATCTTTAATACATCATATTAAATTAATATATGTATATATTCATAATTCTATATAACATTATCAATGTATTTTGTTATAATTCTTATTTATTATAATAATTAGGGTTAGGATTCCTTATTTAAATAAAATTCTTCAATTAGGGTTTTACTTAGAAAACCTTACACATCTACTTACATAGTTATATCTTATGTGTTGATATATATAATTATATATACCAATAATAAAGTTAAATACATATCACACAAGATATAAAACATATTATATTTACTGTTTAAATTAATATTCCTTTTGAAAGTTTGAAATATTACAATCACCCCCTCTTATAAGAATTTCGTCTCGAAATTGAAATTACACCCTATGAAAATAACTATGAAAACTCTTCTCGCATTTTATCTTCCAGCTCCCATGTAACTTCGTCCATATCATGATTCTTTCAGATTACTTTAACCGATGATATAATCTTATTTCTCAACACCTGTTCTTTTCGATCAACTATCTGGGTTAAAACTTCTACATACGATAAATCTTTCTCTATCTGAACAGGTTTATAGTTTATCACGTGCTAATAATCAGGTTTATACAGACGTAGCACAGACACATAAAACACATTATGGATGTGTCTTAACTCTGGGGGTAGAGCTACCTCATAAGCTACCTCACCTATTCGCCTTAGTACCTGAAATGGGCCAATGAATCTCGGGCTGAGCTTTCCCTTTTTACCAAAATGAATCTTGCCTTTATAAGGAGACACTTTTAGAAATACATGACTCCCAACACTAAACTCTCGTAGTTGTCTGTGTTGATCTGCATATTTCTTTTGTTAGTCCTGAGACGCTTGCAACCATTGTCGTATAACTCGAATCTTCTTAGTGGTTTGTTAAACTAACTCAGGTCCAAGCATTTGCCTTTCCCAAACTTCATCCCAGCATAAAGGTGTTCTACACTTCCTACCATATAAGGCTTCATATGGTGGCATCCCAATACTGGCATGATAATTGTTGTTGTATGCGAACTTTACTAGAGGCAACTGATCCTCCCAACACCC
The DNA here is from genome assembly GCA_020205555.1 of Panax stipuleanatus. Taxonomy (NCBI): domain Eukaryota; kingdom Viridiplantae; phylum Streptophyta; class Magnoliopsida; order Apiales; family Araliaceae; genus Panax; species Panax stipuleanatus. Next base: position 26,618,774 of record CM035122.1, read on the forward strand.
TTTAAAATCCATAATGCAGGTTCTCAACATATCCTCCAACGTCTGAATGGTTCTCTCACTTTGGCCATCGGTTTGCAGGTGATATGCTGTACTCAACTTCAGCTAGGTTCCTAAGTGCGCCTGAAGACTCCTTCAAAAGTTTGAAGTAAACCGTGGATCTCTATCTGACACTATGGATACAGGAACTCCATGTCTAGAAATAATCACTTGGCCAACTGATCGAGATTATAAGTAACCTTAATAGGTAGAAAATGGTCTGACTTTGTGATACGATCAACTATTACCCAAATAGCATTGTGGTCTTTCTGAGTGACAGGAAGTCCTACCACAAAATCCATGGTGATGTGCTCCCACTTCCATTCAGGAATCGGTAGAGGTTGTAGTAATTCACTCGGTCTTTGATGCTCAGCTTTAACTCTTTGGCATGTGAGACATTTGCTTACCCATTCTGCTATCTCTCTCTTTATGTTCGACCACCAAAAATGCTGACTCAAGTCTTTATACATCTTAGTACTTCCCGGGTGCACAGCAAACTTGGAACTATAAGCTTCGGCTAAGATTTCATCTTTCAATACTTGTACTGCTGGAACCCACACTCTATCTTCATACCTCAGTACTCCTTCTTTATCTAGTCGGAACTTAATGTTCTTCTTCTGAGTTATCTTAGCCTTACACTTCTGACATGCTTCATCTTTCTCCTGCATCTCTTTGATTTTATCCATTAAGGTTAAGGCTGTCTCTATCACAAATAGCTTCTGGTTAGAGTTAGTTGGATCTCTTACTTCAATCTCGAGTTTTTCAAACTCTTTTATCAGTACCTCGTTGTTTGTGATGGTATTCAACTTCTCTTGATTTTTTCGGCTCAATGCATCTGCAACTACATTGGCTTTACCATGATGATATAGAATCTCACAATCAAAGTCCTTGATTAATTCTAACCACCTGCTCTGTCTCATGTTCAGCTCCTTCTGTGTAAAAATATACTTCAGACTTTTGTGATCTGTGTATATCTCATACTTTCCTCCATACAAATAATGTCGCCATATCTTCAAAGAAAAGACTACTGCAGCTAACTCCATATCGTGAGTAGGATACCTTTTCTCATAATCTTTTAGTTATCGCAAAGCATAGGCGATCACCTTCCCATGTTGCATTAACACACATCCTAAACCCCTGTGTGAAGCATCACTATAAATCACAAGACCCCCACTTTCATCTGGTAATGATAATACTGGTGCCCTACTCAACAATTTCTTCAATTCTTGAAAACTCTCTTCACACTTGTCCTTCCAATTATACTTCACAGTCTTTCGAGTTAAATTGGTTAGCGGGTCGCTATTTTAGAAAAATCTTTTATAAAACGACGATAGTACCCTACCAAACCAAGAAAACTGCGAACTTCTGTTGGTGTCGCTGGTTGATCCCAATTCATGATTGTTTCTATCTTCGCTGGATCCACTGCCACACCATTTTTATTAATTACGTGACCTAGGAACTGGACTTCTTCTAACCAGAACTCACACTTGGAAAATTTTGCGTAGAATTTTTCCTTTCTCAATATCTCTAATACCACTCTCAAGTGCTCCGCATGTTCCTCCCGTGTCTTAGAGTATATTAAGATATCATCAATAAACACCATCACAAACTTATCTAAGCATGATTTAAATACTCGATTCATTAAATCCATAAAAGTTGTTGGTGCGTTTGTTAACCCAAAAGACATCACAAAAAACTCGTAATGTCCGTATTGGGTCCTAAAGGCGGTCTTTGGTACATCTTTTATTCTTACCTTAAGTTGATGATAACCCGATCGTAAGTCAATTTTTGAAAAATGCTCCGCTCCTTTTAACTGATCAAACAAATCATCAATCCTTGGTAAAGGGTACTTGTTCTTGATGGTCAACTTATTTAACTCCCGATAATCTATAAACAATCTCAACGTCCCATCCTTCTTCTTTACAAACAACACAGGTGCTCCCCATGGTGAAACACTAGGTTGTACGTACTTCTTATCTAAGAGTTCTTGTAACTGAACGTGCAACTCCTTCAATTCTACCAGTGCCATTGTAATACCCGAGAATTTCCTAATATTATTAAATAGATTATATATGGAAATGAGAATTTATTAGAATATAAATGATTTTGTGTTATGAGATGAATTAATTCAATTATATATTAAATTGAATAATTATAATTATTGAGAAATTGATGGAGTTTGCGATAAACTCGTTGATAGCCTTGTGTGGCACAGTGACGTAATATAAGAATGATTATATTAATTTAAGCGAATAATTAATCTATATTTATTGTTAATTGTAGAATATTAATTAATTGTCATCGTAGAATAATTGTTATAGAATATTAATGGAGATTAATTAATAATAGGTGATTATTATTTTTGCAAGAAATATAATAATAATAAGCAACGTGTTTATAAATATAATAAAATTTACATTTAATGTGATGTTCAATCATATAAGTATTAATCAATTTTTGTGAAAATTAATAATTTCATTTATTAATGAGAAAAGGATTAATTGATATTATTATTAAATTAATTAATAAGATAAGTAAATCGTTTACTTCTATATGGAAGCATGCGAATTAAATGTATAGTAACTAACTATGTGTTATGCAAAATGTAAAGTGTAGTGTAACCATATATTAAGATTTATGAAACTATATGTTATGATATGTGTAGGTGACAAATGATATGTGGATATACATTAAAATAATGTATCATGAATATATGCATAATTAATGATTACTTCTATATATAATGAAATAATAGAATTTAATAATGTAAGAGATAATTTAATGTGATAACATCCGAGTAAATTATACCGGTAAGATAAAATATACATGGATTATATGTGTGCAAATTACACTTACTACATTATATGAGTTACATTATGTCATTAAATCTACAACTTAAGCATGTATTATATGAATACAACTTAGGTATATATATATATATATATATATATATATATATATATATATATATATATATCTGTGTGTGTGTGTGTGTGCAAGGTAACATAAGTGTTATGTATACTATTAGATTGCTGAGTATTGTGCCTTGTCCCATAATAAGAGACTCAGTTCATTCTTCTTCACGTGTATAGCTTGCAAGCTAGCCTACTCTCTACTCATCAAACTCAGTGAAATCACAGCAAATGATGAACTTGGATGTGGGAATCATGATTGATTTCAACAACTAATTACCAACTCTCCATTATCCTTCATACAATCCTTGATTTCCATTGGTTTGATTTGGGAAATAAACACATTAACCGTATATTTGTTTTGCTATATATATGAGCTCTTTTCTTCTCATTTCATTGCTGAGATTTTGCTAAGTGCTGAGAGGGAGATCTTATACATATATCAGTATAGTAGCATTGTAAGTGGGAAGTAGCAGCAAGTTCACATACGTTTGACAGAGGTATAATTTCAAGCTTCGTATTCTTCATTGCCATTCTTGTTCTCTGTCAAAACTTCATTCTTGACTATATAAAATTTGGTGACAATTGGATGTTAGAATGCTTGTTTAATTGTTATATGGTCTTAGAAACATGTTTAAACTGAAATGTAGTTGAGTAGAAATGAATTGGTTGTGGAATTTGGAAATTGGCCTAGTATTCTGCCGTAGCAGACTGCTGTCTGGGTTGAACCAGTGGTGGCACAGCTGCGCCGGTTTAACCCAGGGATGCTGCGCAGCTGCGCCGGCACCCTGATCCAGTTCCTACTTTCTGCTAGAAATCTATTATGGTATAAATGACTAATGTGACTTCAACAAGTGTACTAATGAGCTTGGCATGCCTATATGGATATATTGAGACAATGTAAGCATGTTTTCTTGTACTAGCATACATGATTAACAAAAAGAGTATGGTTTCTGAGATAAACTTAGTATTCTAGAAACAAACTTTGAAGTAATACTTGTTCTACAAGTTATGAACTTAGTAATTCATACACATGATTGATTTCAAATATAAAGGAGCATGATATAGTATTTATAGCGTCCTTGTTCATGACCCAACTTGTTAGACCTTGTGTTAGAGAAATTATTAAGAAAAAGCTTGTTATGTTAACGCTAATATGCATGAATACTACATGATATACATTCTGATCTTGAGAAGATGTTAACATGACTTGACTACATATTATAAGAACTTTAAAGTGATCTTGTACGTGTTGAATAGCATCATTCAAGATGGATTCAAAAGCAAACTTGGGTATGATTTCGAATCAAGTGCATTAAGTATGAGTAGTTAAGTTCTTAGAATGTAAAATGACATGTTTACATTCATCATGTCTCTAAGCATTACTCGTATATGTTTGATATAACGGTAGTAAAACAAGGATGAGTATAGGTATGTTTTAAAGTAATAAACAATGCTAGTTAAGAATAAATGATGTGGACAATTGCATGCATGTATATCACAATTGATATGACCTTCTCGCAAGAATCTATGATCAAATTGTATGCATTGTAATTATATAACCCTATTTGGCCTTAATTCCCGTGGTGATCCTAAACTAAGACCATGACATGTAAAAGTGAACATAAGATGGTCATAAGCTTATGAAAAGTCCTCTAGCATGAATGTATGTTAAGTGTAATTGCCTTAGTATGCTTATGTGTTGGACAGAAACAGCAGCAGCCGAACCCTGGTCTGGCCAGGGGGAAGCGCAGCTGCGCCGCCCCTAGGCATAACCAGGGCGCAGCTATGCCAGGCCAAAATAAAATCTGGACAGTTTTGTTGATCTGACTTTTGGCAGATAACTTACCTCAATGTTATAGCTGCTAAACAAGACTAATTGCTACTGATATTTGATAGTATTATACCATGGAGATGTTTCAATTGAGAAAAGTAATTCCATAGCTAATGAAAGCCTAATTGCTTAAAAATGACATAATGCTATACGAATGTTATTTGAATTCAGGGTAACTTATAATTTGATTTCATACCGAATGCGTATAAATATGTAATGACGTGCGACTAAAGTAATATCATGTGTGTATATATAATTTGAGTAACAAGCTTATGTACCGAATGTGTTAACTAATGAAAATCCTATACATGTAATACATTATAAATAGGATTCGAAAGTATTGGCTAGCTTAATTCGAGTAAACTACGCATAAGGCAAGTATCCTAAACCCTTGCATTACTTTATTCAACGGATATCGTAAGCGAGTATCTAAATCTTATCTCTTTGGATACAAGTATTCTATCTTTGTATATTGCGAACTAGTTTCCTACTTAATCGTTTGAATTGAATTAGCATACTTGAACTCTTATTTCATTAAAGCTATTATTCATGTTGAATTTAGTATTGTTCTTGAATATTGTGAAAGTGTCTATGCCATTTGATTCGGCTAGACTTATATTATTGAAAAGCGGCCCAAACTAATTGATTGGTGCGAGATCTTGTATTTGACTGAGAAGAACAACCTTCTTTGAAGGGAATATATAATTGTCGGAGAACCGACGCGTGCACTTGGGTATGTTGATTGTTATGCATAACGATGGAACTTTAGGCTGATCACCTGTTGTACCTATTTTTGTTGGATTTTTAGTTTATTACTGTTAATTCTAGTAGAAGTTCATAGTCCTTAGCGACTGCTCAGTATTCAGTTATCTTGAAATCTTGAATTGATTTATTATTGAATCACATTGATATTATTCTGTCCTTAGCGACTATTATTGAAAACTGTTGATATTCTTGTTATCCTTGAACTATCAAACTTTGTTATACCCTTTCGAGAATTAAGAATTATATCACTTACCCTTATTGTATATTACTTGCTGAGCAATTTGTGCTCATTCTTGCTTTCCCTAAAATATTTCAGTTAAGGCAGAGCAGGGCGAACCTTCGGGCGTTGATAAGGGCAAGGGCAAGGCTACCAACTAGCTTGTCTCTTTTAGTTTTTTAAATATTTTAATGTTGTATTAAGATGATGTAGTAAGACTGGTTTTGATTATGTTTAAGCTTAAGTTAGGTTATGTAATAGGTCGTTAATTGATGTTATTATGTAATCTATTAAGTACTGTAGGTTGCGAGACTTGGGGGAATAATTATAATAAATCATTGTAAATTATTCTAGAATAGATTTTCCGCTGTAATTGTGTGATATTTAGTTATTATTATTGTGATGTATTACCATGAGCACGTGATGAACCGAATTCGAGCGACCCCGTGACGGTCCTGGAATTTGGGGGCGTCACAGGTTGGTATCAGAGCTGTAGTTATAAACCTTAGGAACGAGTGTCCTTAGACTATAAGTTAGGCGAACTTAGAAGTTAGGAAGGAGATAAAACTCATGTAGAGTTTTCCTTGAGAGACTTAGTCTGTTATGAAATGTAACTTCATTCTATATAATGAACTTATGTTTTATTTAACATTGTTGCTGTTTGTTTGTCTTGTGTTTGTGACTATAGGATGACAGACACAGGTGTACCTAGTAGAGTGGCAGAGGAGGAGCCCAGGGATATACATGTAGTATATGAGGCACCTCTAGAGGCTACACCAGTGCAGGCTGTTGCACCGTTTGAGTCTGACGACGAGGACGAGATTGAGATAGAGTCTAATCCAGAGGAGGAGCCGATGGAGGAGGAGCCAGTAGAGGACTCTGATGAGGCTACTGTAGAGGAGCAGATGCTAGGAGAGTATGAGGAGCGGAGCCTAGAGTTAGACTGCAGGGTTCAGGAGCTGGAGGCAGAGTCCCAAGAGAGAGAGTCAGAGTTCTAGAAACTGAGGGACGAGGACCACCAGAGGAAGCTGGCCATGCAGGAGTTAGAGGTGGAGATTGCCTACTGTATGGAGGCAGGGATCCAGATGGGGACTCTGTTTCACAGGTCAATGGCTAAGAACGCGGATATAGCAGGAAAGCTGGAAGACGTAGAACAGAGAGAATTGAGTGAGAAGACTGAGAAAGAGGCACTCCGTACTCAGCTAGAGTTGGAGGTGATGGATAGGATACACTTCGAGGAGAAGTGGGAAGCGGCCAATGAGAGAGCTGACGACCTAGAGGACGAGGTCAGGTGCAAGAAGAGAAAGATGAACAAGATGGGGTATGTGTTCCGTTCAGCTTTTGAGAGGGTGATTGATGGTGTGTACCACTACCCGGCAGAACAGGGACAGACTCTACATACTTTGAGTCGAGAGCTGGTTGCGTATATAGCACAGTTGGAGTACAAAAGCGCAGTGGAGCGCGGGATGATGGGATGAGATTCCCTTAGTCAGTCTAGTAGTAGTTAGTAGCATTTATCTTTATGTGTTGTACATTCTATGTTGTAATCCCGATCTTTTGTGTAAGATGTGGGATAATGATGTGAACCCTGGAATACCCGAGAATTTCCTAATATTATTAAATAAATATATCAATGGAAATGAGAATTTATTTGAATATAAATGATTTTGTGCTATGAGAATAATTAATTCAATTATATATTAAATTGAATAATTATAATAATTGAGAATATGTGGAGTTTGCGATAAACTCGTGAAAGCCTTGTGTGGCACAATGACGTAATATTAATGATTATATTAATTTAAGCGAACAATTAATCTATATTAATTATCGTAGAATATTAATTAATGATTATAGAATATTAATGGTGATTAATTCATAATATGTGATTATTATTATTGCACGAAAAATGATAATAATAATGAGCAACGTGTCTATAATATAATAAAATTTATATTCATTTAATGTGATATTTAATCATATAAGTGTTAATCAATTATTATGGAAATTAATAATCAATGAGGAATGGATTAATTAATACTATCGTTAATTAATCAATGAGATAAATAATTTATTTATTTGACAAATAAGTGAGTTATTAATATAATAAGATTATATTAATTGATATATGCAAATGTGCAATACTTGAATATATAAAGTATATGGAAATACAATTATATTATATAGTGTGGTGCAACATTTATGTGGCTATACTATATATGGACTATGCATTAAGATTAATTAAACTATGTGAGCTACATGATTAATGCCTATGTGACAATGTGAGTAAGTATACATTAAAATGATATATCATGAATATATTGTAAACAATTATTGAATTAATAGAATCTAATAATGAATGAGATAATGTAATATGGTAATATTTGATTTGAATTATATCTGGTAAAACAAATGTGCATGGATTATATGTGTGTAAATTACACTTATTACAGTATGTGAATTACATTGTGACATTAAATTACAAAATAAGTGTAGATATTATGTATAAGTATACAACATAAGTGTTATATGAATCCATGGCTGAGCTGCATTCTATTGTCCCATAATAAGTGTCACATTTCATTCTCTTCACGTGGAAAACTCCAAGCTAGTCTACTGCCTCTTCTCTCAAAATCAATATTCTAGCTATCATGATGAACAAGGGAGTGGTATTGATAATGAGTTTCACCAACTAATTACCAACTCTCCATTAACCTCTATACAATACAAAATCTCATTGGTTTAATTTGATGTATATATGCATTGTCTGTATTTTGGATTCTCTATAAATATAACCCATCTCCTTCTAAATTGATTTGCTGAGAATTTCTAAGAGAAGAGAGTATACTGTGATTGTCTATTTAGTTGAGAAGGAATTTCTATAGTAGCATTAGCAAGCCCAAACCATTAACAGAGGTATATTCAGCATTCATTGTTCTTCATTTTTCAGTTTCTGTCAAAATTCCAATTCTTGATTATGGATGCAAAACATGCCAAATGAATTATAAAACAATTGTTTAGTTGTTATAATAAACTTATAAGCATGTTAGAATACAATGTGATTGTTTTCGTGAATAAATTTTATGAATTGGGTTGCTGTCTGCCGAAGCAGGAGCTTTCAGCTCTATACAGGTAATGGCGCAGCTGCGCCCTGGTTATACTAGGGTGCTGCGCAGCTGCGCCAGTGCTGGACTTATGTTTTGCTGGCCAAGGCCCTGCGCAGCTGCTCCAGTTTTGAACTGGGACGCTGCGCAGCTGCGCCGGCTACTGGATCTAGTTCCTACTTTCTGCTAGAAATCTGTTATGGTATAAATAACTAATGTGACTTGAACAAGTCTAATAATGAGCTTGGCATGCCTATATGGATATATTGAGACAATGTAAGCATGTTTTACTAAGAGTTACACACATACTTATAGTTTGCGATAAACTTAGAGTTTTATAAACAAACTTCGAATTTGAAAATGAACTCGATATGTATACTTGCCATGTTAACATTCTGACCTTGCAAGCATATTTGTATGATTTAAGGATGTATGAAAAGCATGCTAACTCGCGTATATAGGTTCCATAATAAAATGTGGACATGTGAACCTTACTAATGACAACATAAGCTTTAAATGTGGACTTTGACATGTTATATTAGGACTCTACATTCTGATATTTTCAACATGATTGAATATGCTTTGAAGGCATCATACATGTATGTACTTGTTAGATGTAATGCAAGTTAATCAAGCATGAGTTCGATTAAGTCACGAACTAGTAACAGTGCTAGAATCACACATCCATGACATAGAAACATATGAACATGCGTATCAATAAAATATATGACTACTTTATATCTCTAAATGATAAGCATGACAACTTATGTAAATTCATGGCATTGCATAACCCTAAGTCGTTAGGGATCGTGAATTAAAAACTAAATTATATATGATTGGAATTTAAAAGATTGAACAAGAACGAAAGTATCCTTTAAATATGTGTACATACTTTGTGATATCATATGTTGTGTGTTACTTGAACCCGACGGTTAACTTATGAGAATGCCATAACTTGCTAAAATGAAATATATTTTAGTATTGCTTGTAGTCTTATGTGATATTAATAATATGCGAGTATGTTTGCTAATTGTGGTAGTCTCACATGATAGTAATGGTGTATGAATATGATCAACTTGAGAAAAGAGGAAGTTAAGGATAGAAATTATATTCTATATAACTGTGTAGCTAGGTTAAAACTTAGCTTATGTGTTGATCGTATATTCGAAGATAAAATGTGAAGTTAAATTATATGACTAATGAATATCATATATATACGTAATGGTATTACGATAGGAATTCGAAAGTGTTGGCTAGCTTTACGTGAGTAAACTACGCATAAGGCAAGTATCCTAAACCCTTGCATTATTTTATTCAACGGATATCGTAAGCGAGTATCTAAACCTTATCTCTTTGGATACAAGTATTCTATCTTTGTATATTGCGAACTAGTTTCCTACTTAATTGTTTGAATTGAATTAGCATACTTGAACTCTTATTTTATTAAAGCTATTATTCATGTTGAACTTAGTATTGTTCTTGAATATTGTGAAAGTGTCTATGCCATTTGATTCGGCTAGACTTATATTATTAAAAAGTGACCCAAACTAATTGATTGGTGCGGGATCTTGTATTTGACTGAGAAGAACAACCTTCTTTGAAGGGAATATATAATTGTCGGAGAACAGATGTGCACACTTGAGTATGACTGATTGTTATGCATAACGATGGTGCTTTAGGCTGATCACCTGTTGTACCTGTTTTTGTTGGATTTTCAGTTTATTACTGTTAATTCTAGTAGAAGTTCATAGTCCTTAGCGACTGCTCAGTATTCAGTTATCTTGAAATCTTGAATTGATTTGTTATTGAATCACATTGATATTATTCTGTCCTTAGCGACTATTATTGAAAACTGTTGATATTCTTGTTATCCTTGAACTATCAAACTTTGTTATACCCTTTCAAAAATTAAGGATTTTATCACTTACCCTTATTGTATATTACTTGCTGGGCAATTTGTGCTCATTCTTGCTTTCCCTAAAACATTTCAGTTAAGGCAGAGCAGGGCGAACCTTCGGGCGTTGATAAGGGCAAGGGCAAGGCTACCAACTAGCTTGTCTCTTTTACGTTTTTAAATATTTTAATGTTGTATTAAGATGATGTAGTAAGACTGGTTTTGATTATGTTTAAGCTTAAGTTAGGTTATGTAATAGGTCGTTAATTGATGTTATTATGTAATCTATTAAGTACTGTAGGTTGCGAGACTTGGGGGAATAATTATAATAAATCATTGTAAATTATTCTAGAATAGATTTTCCGCTGTGATGTGTGTTATTTAGTTATTATTATTGTGATATATTACCATGAGCACGTGATGAACAGAATTTGAGAGACCAAGTGGCGGTCCTGGAATTTGGGGGCGTCACAAACCCCGTGTTAGCTTTTGTTAGAGGGGTAGTATGGTAGTAGGATGGTATATTCCCCTTCTTTTGTGATATTAGGGGATATGTGTGATAGCATTTATAGTAGTATGCTAGGGAAATCATGTAATGAAATGATTTGGCATATGAATATAAATGAAGTTTATTTCTGAAATGTGTTATAATTTTATTCTTTTAGTATTAAAAGAAATACTTAAGTAATATACTTGAATAATAATAAAATGAAAAATTATGATGCAGATAATGCTACCCAGACGTAGATTGACTGCACCTGAGGAGTCAATGAACAATGAGAGGGAACAAGTAGACCCGTTCCAGAAATTGGTAGACCTGTTAGGAGAGGCATTAAGGGGAAGGAACAATGAACCCATTCGCCCAAACCCTCAGGCTGTGCCAAGTAACAACCTTTAAAGACTTTAAGAGTGTAGGACCCTCCGAGTTCGAGGGAACTACCGACCCAATCATCGCACAAACCTGAATCAAAGAGATCGAAAAAGCTTTCACTATAGCTAGCGTAGGCGAAGATCAGAAGACGGTGTTTGCCATGTACATGATGAGGGGAGAAGCGAACTACTTGTGGGAGGCTAATCAACAAAGAGCTGGAGAAGGGATAATAGCTTGGGATAAGTTTAAGACGTTGTTCTTCGAGAATTACTTCCCGAAGAGTATGAAGAGTCGGATGGAGGTGAAGTTCTTAGAACTAAAACAAGGTGAGATGACGGTGGTGCAGTACGCAGCTAAGTTTAATGAACTAGCGCGATTTGTGGAACACCAAGTTGGAGATGAAGAGAGGAAGGCTAGAAGCTTCGAACAAGGGCTAAAGTCGTGGTTGTTCAATAAGGTATCAGTTCTTCAAATTGATTCCTTTGCAACATTACTGGAGAAGGCAATCATTGCGGAAGGTGGTAGTGAGGCCTTAAATCTGTATAACAAGGAGAAGAAAGGACATAATACTGGATGAGAGAACCGTACTGGAGGAAGCAGTAGCGGAGGAAGCAATTTGGGAAAGAGAAAATGGGAAAATAACAACAACAAAAATAACAATAATCAATCAGGGAATTTTCGTGGAGGTTTCAAGAAGAGGGCTGAAGGATGCCCAAAGTGTGGGAAGAATCACCAGGGCGAGTGCTAGAAGGGACGTGGCACTTGCTACAACTGCGGACAGGAAGGGCACATCTCGCCCAACTGTTCGAAGCCAAAGAAGATCCAAGGGTGTTTTGCTTGCGGCTCAACGGAGCACCGAATTAAAGACTGCCCAAAGAAGGGAAGTGGCGGGGGTAGCAATTAGCAAGGAGGCAACAAGCTGATGATCAGCAGGCCGACACAATCCAACCGCCCAACCGCCAGAACCTTTAACATGACCGTCCAGGACGCCGTGGCTGCGAAGGACGTGGTGTCAGGTATAATCCCAATCAATGATATAAATGCTTATGTATTATTTGATTCAGGTGCCACCTGTTCTTTTATATGTGAAGAATTTGCTAGTAAACTTAGCACACCTCGAGAACGATTAGAAAATCCTTTGATCATAGAAGTTGCTAATAAGAAAGTGATCCCTGTAGAATACGTTTATAGAAATTATCGCGCAAACATTAGAGAACATGAACTGAGCGTAGACTTGATTCCTATTAGACTGGGAGAAGTTGACGTAATACTGGGAATGGATTGGTTGTATAACCATGCTGCGATAATTGACTATCAGAACAAATGTGTGAACCTTCAGACTCCGAGCAAGTCTAAGGTAGTGTTTTATGGTAGCTCATCGCTTAAGCAATCGTGTTGCGTTACGATGATGCAGGCCAAGAAATTGTTAAGGAAAGGATGTGTAGGTTATTTAGCTTACATCGTTGATACTCGAAAAAGAGAGTAAAAATTAAGGATATATCCGTAGTTAATGAATTTTAAGATGTGTTTTCAGACGATCTGCCTAGTCTTCCGCCAGACAGAGAAAATCAAATTCGTAATAGACTTAGCACCGGGAACGGCACCGATTTCGAAAGCTCTATATCGTATGGCGCCAGTAGAAATGAAGGAATTGATGATACAATTGCAAGAATTGTTGGATAAGGGTTACATTCGACCGAGTGTGTCTCCTTGGGGAGTACCAGTGTTATTCGTTAAAAGAAGGACGGATCGATGAGGCTCTGTATCGATTATCAAGAATTGAACAGAGTAACGATCAAGAACCGATATCCGCTACCGAGGATAGACGACTTGTTTGATCAACTGAAGGGAGCAAAGTGTTTCTTGAAGATCGACCTACGAATAGGATATCATCAACTAAAAGCGAGGGATGAGGACATACCGAAGACTGCGTTTCGAACCCGTTATGGACACTATGAGTTTTTGGTAATGTCATTTGGATTGACTAATGCTCCGGCAGCATTTATGGACTTGATGAACCGAGTTTTCAAGCCATACTAGGATAAATTTATAGTGGTTTTTATCGACGACATCTTAATCTACTCGAAGACAGAGGAAGAACTCGCTGAACATCTGAAGATTGTTTTGGAGGCACTAAGGAAGGAAAAGATGTATGCAGAATTTTCAAAGTGCGAATTTTGGATGGAGAAAGTTCAATTCTTAGGCCACGTGGTGGATAAGAATGCAATCTCTGTAGACCCTGCGAAGGTTGAAGCAGTAAGTAATTGGGAACAACCGAGAACACCGACGGAGGTGAGAAGCTTTTTAGGGTTAGCCGGTACTATCGAAGATTCATCCAAGATTTTTCTAAGATAGCAACCCCGCTGACCAATTTGACTAGAAAGACGTTGAAATTTTGTATGGACCGACAAATGCGAAGAGAGTTTTTGGGAGTTGTAGAAGAGATTGAGCGAAACGCCTGTGTTATCACTACCAGATGATGCGGGAAATTTTGTGGTGTATAGTGATGCATCGCACAAGGGGCTTGGCTGTGTGCTCATGCAACACGGCAAGGTTATTGCGTATGCGTTATGACAATTGAAGGATTACGAAAAACGATACCCTACTCATGACTTAGAGTTAGCGGCAGTAGTTTTTGTGTTAAAGATATGGAGGCATTATTTGTACGGAGAGAAATGTTTGATATACACCGACCACAAGAGTCTGAAATATATCTTCACACAGAAGGAGTTAAACATGCGGCAGAGAAGGTAGTTAGAATTAATCAAAGACTATGACTGCGATATTCTTTATCACCCGGGAAAGGAAAATGTGGTTGTCGACGCTCTAGCAGGAAAGGAAGGGAAAAGTTGTTTAATTTAACGACTCAAGAATAATTGATAAGAGAGATGGAGAAATTGGAGATAGAAGTGAAAGAACCAAAAAAGTCTGGTGAGAAGTTATTCGTAATGGAAGCTCATCCGACGTTGTTGGATAGAGTGAAGGAAGCCCAAGAAAAGGATGAAGAGTGTGAGAAAATCCGAAAGAGGATCACAGAAAATGAGAAAGTGAAATTTCGAATGGATAAAGACGGTATCTTAAGATTCGAAGGAAGAGTGTGGGTACCAGCAGTAACCGAGTTAAGGGAAGAGATTTTACACGAGCCACGTAATACGACGTATTCCGTTCATCCAGGAGGCACTAAGATGTACCGAGATTGAAGCAACATTTTTGGTGGCCCAAATTGAAATGAAAAGTCGCAGAGTGCGTCAGTAGATGTTTGACTTGCCAACACGTCAAAGCAGAGCATCAACGGCCGAGTGGTTTACTACAACAGTTAGAAATACCAGAGTGGAAATGGGAGCATATTACCATGGACTTCGTGGTAGGACTTCCAGTTACACAGAAAGGTTATGATGCTATTTGGGTTATCGTGGATCGACTAACAAAGACCGCACATTTTCTACCAATCAAGATCCGGTACAGTTTGAATCAATTAGCGAGTCTATACATAAAGGAGATTGTCTCACGATATGGAGTGCCGGTGTCAATTGTCTCTGATCGAGATCCGCGCTTCACGTCTAATTTTTGGAAGAGTTTGCAAGAAAGAATGGGAACGCAGTTGAGATTGAGTACTGCTTACCATCCTCAGACAGACGGACAGAGTGAGCGAACAATATAAACGCTGGAGGACATGCTTAGAACTTGCGTGATGGATTTCAAGGGAAATTGGGACGACCACCTACCCTTAGTAGAATTCGCATATAATAATAGCCACCATGCGAGTATCGGCATGCCATCGTACGAAGCTCTTTACGGAAGAATGTGCAGAACGCCATTGTGTTGGGACGAAGTCGGGGAGCGACGAATACTCGGACCAGAGCTAGTACAACAAACCGCAGACGTGGTGACAGTAATAAGAGCCAGATTAGTAGCAGCTCAAGACCGCCAGAAAAAGTATGTAGATTTGCATAGGCAGGACCGAGACTATAAAGTCGGCAATTTTGTTTTCTTGAAGGTATCTCCATGGAAGGGAAAGATCCGTTTCGGCAAGAAAGGAAAATTGAGTCCAAGATTCATAGGACCGTTCGAGATACTGAAGCGAGTGGGCGAAGTGGCATACAAAGTTGCGTTACCACCCGAACTGGAGCACATCCACAACGTGGTTTCACATTTCCGTGTTACGACCGTATAAGGCCGACTACAAGCACATGATTTCTTATGAACCTATTCAAGTGGAGAAGAACTTGGTGTATGAAGAAATTCCTGTCCAGATATTAGATAGGAAAGAGCAAACTTTGAGGAATAAAATTATTTCATCTGTAAAAGTACTTTGGCGTAACCACGATGTCGAGGAGGCAACGTGAGAATTAGAAGATAGGATAATGAGGGATTATCCACATTTATTTGTGTAACCTTGTAGCAATTTCGGGACGAAATTTTTATAAGGGGGAGGATGTAATACCCGAGAATTTCCTAATATTATTAAATAGATATATATATATGGAAATGAGAATTTATTAGAATATAAATGATTTTGTGTTATGAGATGAATTAATTCAATTATATATTAAACTGAATAATTATAATTATTGAGAAATTGATGGAGTTTGCGATAAACTTGTTGATAGCCTTGTGTGGCACAGTGACGTAATATAAGAATGATTATACTAATTTAAGCGAACAATTAATCTATATTAATTGTTAATTGTAGAATATTAATTAATTGTCATCGTAGAATAATTGTTATAGAATATTAATGGTGATTAATTAATAATAGGTGATTATTATTATTGCAAGAAATATAATAATAATAAGCAACGTGTTTATAAATATAATAAAATTTACATTTAATGTGATGTTCAATCATATAAGTATTAATCAATTTTTGTGGAAATTAATAATTTCATTTATTAATGAGAAAAGGATTAATTGATATTATTATTAAATTAATTAATAAGATAAGTAAATCGTTTACTTCTATATGGAAGCATGCGAATTAAATGTATAGTAACTAACTATATGTTATGCAAAATGTAAAGTGTAGTGTAACCATATATAAAGATTTATGAAACTATATGTTATGATATGTGTAGGTGACAAATGATGTGTGGATATACATTAAAATAATGTATCATGAATATATGCATAATTAATGATTACTTCTATATATAATGAAATAATAGAATTTAATAATGTAAGAGATAATTTAATGTGATAACATCCGAGTAAATTATACCGGTAAGATAAAATATACATGGATTATATGTGTGCAAATTACACTTACTACATTATATGAGTTACATTATGTCATTAAATCTACAACTTAAGCATGTATTATATGAATACAACTTAGGTATATATATATATATATGTTGTGTGTGTGTGTGTGTGTGTGTGTGTGTGTGTGTGTGTGTGTGCAAGGTAACATAAGTGTTATGTATACTATTAGATTGCTGAGTATTGTGCCTTTTTCCATAATAAGAGACTCAGTTCATTCTTCTTCACGTGTATAGCTTGCAAGCTAGCCTACTCTCTACTCATCAAACTCAGTGAAATCACAGCAAATGATGAACGTGGATGTGGGAATCATGATTGATTTCAACAACTAATTACCAACTCTCCATTATCCTTCATACAATCCTTGATTTCCATTGGTTTGATTTGGGAAATAAACACATTAACCGTATATTTGTTTTGCTATATATATGAGCTCTTTTCTTCTCATTTCATTGCTGAGATTTTGCTAAGTGCTGAGAGGGAAGAGCTTATACATATATCAGTATAGTAGCATTGTAAGTGGGAAGTAGCAGCAAGTTCACATACGTTTGACAGAGGTATAATTTCAAGCTTCGTATTCTTCATTGCCATTCTTGTTCTCTGTCAAAACTTCATTCTTGACCATATAAAATTTGGTGACAATTGGATGTTAGAATGCTTGTTTAATTGTTATATGGTCTTAGAAACATGTTTAAACTGAAATGTAGTTGAGTAGAAATGAATTGGTTGTGGAATTTGGAAATTGGCCTAGTATTCTGCCGTAGCAGACTGCTGTCTGGGTTGAACCAGTGGTGGCACAGCTGCGCCGGTTTAACCCAGGGATGCTGCGCAGCTGCGCCGGCACCCTGATCTAGTTCCTACTTTCTGCTAGAAATCTGTTATGGTATAAATGACTAATATGACTTCAACAAGTGTACTAATGAGCTTGGCATGCCTATATGGATATATTGAGACAATGTAAGCATGTTTTCTTGTACTAGCATACATGATTAACAAAAAGAGTATGGTTTCTGAGATAAACCTAGTATTCTAGAAACAAACTTTGAAGTAATACTTGTTCTACAAGTTATGAACTTAGTAATTTATACACATGATTGATTTCAAATATAAAGGAGCATGATATAGTATTTATAGCGTCCTTGTTCATGACCCAACTTGTTAGACCTTGTGTTAGAGAAATTATTAAGAAAAAGCTTGTTATGTTAAAGCTAATATGCATGAATACTACATGATATACATTCTGAACTTGAGAAGATGTTAACATGACTTGACTACATATTATAAGAACATTAAAGTGATCTTGTATGTGTTGAATAGCATCGTTCAAGATGGATTCAAAAGCAAACTTGGGTATGATTTCGAACCAAGTGCGTTAAGTATGAGTAGTTAAGTTCTTAGAATGTAAAATGACATGTTTACATTCATTATGTCTCTACGCATGACTCGTATATGTTTGATATAACGGTAGTAAAACAAGCATGAGTATAGGTATATTTTAAAGTAATAAACAATGCTAGTTAAGAATAAATGATGTGGACAATTGCAAGCATGTATTTTACAATTGATATGACCTTCTCGCAAGAATTTATGATCAAATTGTATGCATTGTAATTATATGACCCCATTTGGCCTTAATTCCCGTGGCGATCCTAAACTAAGACCATGACATGTAAAAGTGAACTTAAGATGGTCATAAGCTTATGAAAAGTCCTCTAGCATGAATGTATGTTAAGTGTAATTGCCTTAGTATGCTTATGTGTTCGATAGAAACAGCAGCAGCCAAACCCTGGTCTGGCCAGGAGGAAGCGCAGCTGCGCCGCCCCTAGGCCTAACCAGGGCGCAGCTGCGCCAGGCTAAAATAAAATCTGGACAGTTTTGTTGATCTAACTTTTGGCAGATAACTCACCTCAATGCTATAGTTGCTAAACAAGACTAATTGCTACTGATATTTGGTAGTAACATACCATGGAGATGTTTCAATTGAGAAAAGTTATTCCATAGCTAATGAAAGCCTAATTGCTTAAAAATGGCATAATGCTATACGAATGTTATTTGAATTCATGGTAACTTATAATTTGATTTCATACCGAATGCGTATAAATATGTAATGACGTGCGACTAAAGTAATACCATGTGTGTATATTTAATTTGAGTAACAAGCTTATGTACCGAATATGTTAACTAATGAAAATCCTATACATGTAATACATTATAAATAGGATTCAAAAGTATTGGCTAGCTTAACGTGTAAACTATGCATAAGGCAAGTATCCTAAACCCTTGCATTACTTTATTCAACGGATATCGTAAGCGAGTATCTAAATCTTATCTCTTTGGATACAAGTATTCTATCTTTATATATTGCGAACTAGTTTCCTACTTAATCGTTTGAATTGAATTAGCATACTTGAACTCTTATTTCATTAAAGCTATTATTCATGTTGAACTTAGTATTGTTCTTGAATATTGTGAAAGTGTCTATGCCATT
Source organism: Panax stipuleanatus (assembly GCA_020205555.1). Classification (NCBI taxonomy): domain Eukaryota; kingdom Viridiplantae; phylum Streptophyta; class Magnoliopsida; order Apiales; family Araliaceae; genus Panax; species Panax stipuleanatus. Next base: position 26,638,154 of record CM035122.1, read on the forward strand.
TGATTCGGCTAGACTTATATTATTGAAAAGCGGCCCAAAATAATTGATTGGTGTGAGATCTTGTATTTGACTGAGAAGAACAACCTTCTTTGAAGGGAATATATAATTGTCGGAGAACCGACGCGCGCACTTGGGTATGATTGATTGTTATGCATAATGATGGTACTTTAGGGTGATCACCTGTTGTACCTATTTTTGTTGGATTTTAAGTTTATTACTGTTAATTCTAGTAGAAGTTCATAGTCCTTAGCGACTGCTCAGTATTCAGTTATCTTGAAATCTTGAATTGATTTATTATTGAATCACATTGATATTATTCTGTCCTTAGCGACTGTTATTGAAAACTATTGATATTCTTGTTATCCTTGAACTATAAAACTTTGTTATACCCTTTCAAGAATTAAGAATTATATCACTTACCCTTATTGTATACTACTTGCTGAGCAATTTGTGCTCATTCTTGCTTTCCCTAAAACATTTCAGTTAAGGAAGAGCAGGGCGAACCTTCGGGCGTTGATAAGGGCAAGGGCAAGGCTACCAACTAGATTGTCTCTTTTATGTTTTAAATATTTTAATATTGTATTAAGATGATGTAGTAAGACTGGATTTGATTATGTTTAAGCTTAAGTTAGATTATGTAATAAGTGGTTAATTAATATTATTATGTAATCTATTAAGTACTGTAGGTTGCGAGACTTGGGGGAATAATTATAATAAATCATTGTAAATTATTCTAGAACAGATTTTCCGCTGTGATTGTGTGATATTTAGTTATTATTATTGTGATGTATTACCATGAGCACGTGATGAACCGAATTCGAGCGACCCCGTGACGGTCCTGGAATTTGGGGGCGTCACAGCCATCCTATATGGTCCTTTGAAACTGGTGCCGCACCTGGTGCAAGGTCAATTACAAATTTAATCTCTCTGTCAGGTGGAAGACTAGGTAGATCACTTGGAAACCGTCCGAAAACTCATTTACTATAGGTATGTGATCAAACTTTCCCCCTTCTTTCCTTGTATCCATCGCATAGGCTAAATACCCTGTACCACCCTTTCGAAGCAATCTCTTAGCTTGCATAACCGTTAAACATCGGACTTACTTTGGTGAATAACTTCCCTTAAATACTACCTTTGTTTTCAAAGATGTCCTTAAACTTGCTTGTTTCCTTTTGCAATCAATTACTTCCTTATGCCTACCCAACCAATCCATCCCCAATATCACATCAAACTCCCCTAGTTGTATAGGTATAAGATTCACCGGTAACGTATGTCCCTAAATTTCTACACTATAATTCTTATGTACTGTATGAACATGGATTATTTATTTGTTAGCAATTTCTACATTGAAAGGTACATCTAGATTTTCACATGGCATTTTTAATCTCTTAACAAAATCGACAGATGCAAATGAACAAGAAGCACCATAATCGAATAACACATAAGCATTTACAACATCAATTAGTATGATACCTGTCACCACATCTTGTGCTGCCACAGCGTCCCTCACTGCCATGTTGAAAGTTCTTGCATTCGGACGATTCTGAGCAACTCCTGCAGCCGCTGCTTCTGGCTTATTGTTGAAATTCTGACCTCCTCCCACATTCACCTTCTTAGGTTTTGGACAGAACTTTGACACATGACCCTCTTCCCCACAGTTGAAATATTTGATACCATTGCTCTTCTCCTTCTTTCGTGGACACCATTTGGAATAATGCCCATCTTCCCCGCAGGTATAACAATACGTCCCTTGAAAATACCATTCCCCTTTGTGATTTTTTTCACATATCTGACAGTACTCAAACCTTTGATTGTTTTTGTTACCTCCTTTATTAGTATTATTGTTAGGGTTATACCCTCCTTTTCCATGGTTGTTTGGAAAAGCTACCTCCCACCTTCTCTTGTTGTTGTTGCTGTTGTTGTTATTGTTACTCCCACTCGTGTTGCCCTTTCCTATAATAACGCTCTTCTCCTTATTGAACTGTAGTAGAGCCTCTCCTTCCTTTTATGTTATAATGGCCTTTTCCAAGATCTCCGCAAAAGCCTTCACCTGAAATGCCGATATTCTACTCCTAATTTGGGGTTTCAGCCCCCCTTCAAACCTCATTTTCTTTCTTACCTCAGTATCTACCTGATGTGATGCGAACCTAGCTAACTCGTTGAATTTGGCTGCGTATTATGACACCGTCATCTCCCCTTATTTCAATTCCAGGAATTGAACCTCCATATGATCCTGCATCGAAGTTGGAAAGTAATTGGCAAAGAAAAACTCTTTGAACTTATCCCAATTAGTGGCAACTTCTCCAGCTCTCCCCTTATTTGCTTCCCGCCAGTGGTTAGCTTCATCCTTCAAAAAGAAAGTGGCAAAATCTACCTTTTGGTCATCATTCACCTTTGTTACTTTAAACATCTTTTCCATCTCGGTAACCCAAGTTTGAGCTTTTATGGGTTCGTCCGTTCCTCTGAATTTTGGTGGTCCCACTAATTTAAAATCCTTAAACTGGGTTGTGGTTGGGTTATTGGGTGCAGCTGGTATCGCGTTAGCTTGGCTTCCTTGTAAAGCTCCTACTAGAATATTTACCAGGGTTTGGGTTGGATTTTCTTCTGTCTGTTCTTGCTCAAGTTCTCCACGATTTCTTTTTCTGTGTGCCATTTATCTAAATATATCAAATAACTAAGTATGAATATCAGTTCAATAATTAAACATCTCAGTTTGATAAACAAAAATTTGTATTTCACATTGCAAATCTATATATACATATCTAGTGACTCATTCTAGATCACAAGTTTTACACACGACAGAAAATAAACTACATAGCTTATCCGACTAGCGATTTATCCCTATCACTAACTATATTATAAACTTTCCTTAGTCTAAAGTTCTTTCTTCTTTGTTGCTATCTTCTTCTTCAGCTTTTCCACCATTTTCTCCAGCTTGTATAACCTCTCTTCTAGAAACTTAACCTCTTGAGCCAGTCTAGATCCTGATCGAGAATTTGAAGACCCTGTCCCTTCTATCCAAGCATGGCGAGGGAGTACTATCTGCAATGGTACCACAACTATGACTGGCTCTGCCACGATTAATTAACGTTCTTCTGACATCCTACAATCAGATTTATAAAATCGATTAGTATGTAAAAATCATAACTTAATACTTTATTAGTATTTTTATCTATTAACTTTCCTAACAACTTTCCCTCTCTCGTAATAACTCTATTTGAGCTTATCTCCTTTATCATCTAAATACTTCCGAGGTTATAGCCTAAGGGTTTCCTCCTAAGGTTTCTAACCGACCAAATTGTGACGCCCCCAAATTCTCTACATTTCTTGTAGCAGATTCGGTGCTCACGTAAATATTCTATAGGATAATAACTTCTATAAATCCAAAATTCATAGTATCCCAATCAGTTAAGAGTTCTCGTCAGAACAATTATCATATCTAGATATCCTCACTTGGATGTATAGATTTATGATCTTACAGTTATTTCTTACATATCAATAATTTCTATCTATCTGACATTCACAGTACAAATGATAAGATTGTTCTTGGAACTGAGGAGCGACCTCAGTGCTTACAGAACTCCCAAGATCATTCAATACCCTCATTCAGATGTATAGTTCATATAGATACTGTACTTGATTCTATTCACTATTAATAATGTAAAACCATTCCACTAATAACTTAACAGTATAATAATATCTGGTTACCTACTGTTCAACTATTACATCATAGAAATAACAAATTACATTCTTAGTCTTAATACAATAAACATTTATTTCCATAAATTTAATTCTACCCACATGTACGATTTCCTGAACCTTCTGGGTATTCGATGCAGCTGCAAAGGAAAAGAATATTTGCAAGGATGAGCTTTAAAATGCTCAGCAAGTTTTAAAGAAATACAGTTTATACTCGCACAGTATCTAAATTGAAGGAACATAAAGTTTAGAGTATTTTCTACATTCCTAAAAGTCACAAAGACTTATAGGAGTTCTGTCATTCCTAGGAGTCATAAAGACTTATAGGAGTTCTGTCATTCCTAAGAGTCATAAAGACTTATAGGAGTTCTGTTTGGATATTTCATAGGAGTCAGCCTAATCATATCTTAGGAGTATGCATATCATCCTACCAATCCAACACGTCAGAGTATATATGTACCAAACAATACTGGTTTTTCCACAGTTTATCCTTTGATATCAAATCAGAAACATGTACACAAATAACTGTTCATATGTCTTGATTATGCTTGAACAATAAGTCATAACCTTTTTCAAATCCCAGATATCATAATTAATGATTATAACAATTTCGTATATCAATTTACAGGAATTACATTTAATATTGAAATTAAATGAAGTTAGAAAAACTTGCCTTTTATCACGATCGGCTACTTAAGTTATTTGAAAGTATATTCGCAACCTATATATGTTATAACAGTCATTAGAAACGATAGCAATTAATTTCTAATTAAACTATTAATGTCTGGGTTAAATTTTGGAGTCCGTTCGATATTTTATTGCTTCATTGAATAGCTATCGAATTAGTTTTTTCATAACTTTATTAAAAAGTTTTAATATCTTGTTTATATGTTTCAGATATTATTTATCATAATTTTTAAATGCTCAAATTTTTTTTAAATGATTTATTATTATTTAAAATGATTTTTAAGTTATTAATATTATTTTTAAATATTTAATAACCATTTAAAATGATTTTTAAATTATCAACATTATTTTTAAATAATTTATAATTATTTTTAAATCATTAATATTATTTTTAAATAATTTATTATTATTTATAATAATTTTTAAATCATTACTATAATTTTTACGTAATTTATTATTAATTACTTTTATTATTATTAATATTTAAATAAATTAAATATTAATAAAATTTTATGTCAAAATATTAAAAATTATTTATTATAACCAAAAATGATTTTTTAGAATTTTTTATTAAATATTTAGTAATTATTTTAATTTATTCTAATTATTTTAATTAATAAAGTTAATTTCCAAAAATCGCCTGTCGCTAAAGACCTTTAGCGACAGAAGTGTCGCTATAGGTGTTCTTCATCACCTCAAGAACACGATGGTCAACGGCCAGAGGTCCCGTTTGACTCGATTGTTCTGGCAACCAACTTGGTTCTGAGTAATCTAATTCAATGAAGTTGTAGCGCTAGTGTAGGAGTACATGTTTATGCTTTTTTCAGTACCTAGAAACCTTGCTACAAGTTCCCACAGCCGGTCAAACTAGCACACCAACACTGTTCTTCAATTCTAGGCTGCCCAGAATTGAATGGTCAACGCCGGTCAACGACCTATATGGTCTTATATCATGCCGACCGATTAATGTTTGGGTGTTCTAGTCGTCGGGATCTTTAGACTAACTACAAGGGTACAATGTTTGAGAAGTTACAAAATCCATATACCAACCGGAAGCAATATCTTAGCCTTCAAATAATCGGTCAAGCCGCTGCTCAACATTTCTGGGTTACCCAGAAATTGAATCTGGACGATCAACGTGGTTTGACCGTTCATATTTTCCGGCCAGTGATATTATAGGGCTCAAGAGTGCTCTAGTTAGATAGTACTCATGCCAAGGTACAACTCTACTAACATCTAACATCCAACCAGACTGACAGGAGAAAGATCTAGGCTGTCAAACCCCCTGTCAGATCATGTTCTTAAGCTTTCTGGGTTACCCAAAAAGCAGTCGGTCATGGTCGGTCAACGACTTTGGACGGCTTATAACTTCCAATCCTGTGTTCCAATTGTCATTCCATCACTTCTAGGCTACTACCAACACTACATACTACAACTAACAACTTTAAACACATCTAAACAACAAACAGTTAGCGATATAAGAGGGCTGATATTCGTTGTCAGACCCTATTTTGCAACTTCAACAGTTTTTCTTAAAACTCCATTTTAATGCTTTTAAATGTTATGGATTCGTGTTTTAGCAACCCAGAACACTAACTAACTTACTAATTAACATTCTTACATAATAACAACAACAATTAAATATGCAGAAATCAAAAATTAAGTTAGGGTTAGGTTTTTACCCTTTGGAGGAATTTTTTTCTTCTTCTTTCCTTCTTGATCCTGTTTCTGGCTTGCTGAGAATGGTTTATGGATCAGTTGGCTATGTATGTTACGTAGAGATTTCGTGGTCTTGGGTTCTTTTAACCTAATTTTATATGAAAACTTCAAGTAGGGTTAAAAAATTTATCTTTCTCTTTTCTTGACACATAAGCCTAGGTTATTTATAATATAGATTGTGTTGTCAATACCTAAAGAGATATAGAGGTATGGGATAATTTTTTGCTTGTTGCCCAAATGATTTGATCTTATCCTCTTTAATAAGAGAGTTTTAAGGATATTTTGGTCATTTTACATACACTAAGGGTACTTTGGTAATTTTTCATGTACTAAAGGTATTTTGGTAATTTTCCACTTAAATCCAAGGGTAATTTAGTCATTTCATATTCTCTTTAGAGAATTTAAAAACAATAATGAACAATTAGGCTTTGTTAGTTTAGAATTAGAGTTTATAATTGAGATTAGGGTTTTATAATTAGGGTTTCCTTACAATCTTTTTCAAATAAATCTTTAATACATAATATTAAATTAATATATGTATATATTCATAATTCTATATAACATTATCAATGTATTATGTTATAATTCTTATTTATTATAACAATTAGGGTTAGGATTCCTTATTTAAATAAAATTCTTAAATTAGGGTTTTACTTATAAAACCTTACACATCTACTTACACAGTTATATCTTATGTGTTGATATATATAATTATATATACCAATAATAAATTTAAATACGCATCACACAAGATATAAAACATATTATATTTATTGTTTAAATTAATATTCCTATTGAAAGTTTGGAATATTATAGTAACAACTCTTTCAGTGCAAATAACAGTCTTATCAAAGAAGATGGATGCAATCTCAGGAGGGACTATGCAACAGGTATCAGTTGTGTGTGAGTTATGTGCAGGGGAACGTCCAACAGAACATTGTGCAATTAATCCGGCAGCAGTACAGTTTGTGGGTAGTTACAATCGGCCACTAAACACGGATCAGAACACATACAATTCGGGGGCAAGGAACCATCCCAACTTTTCATCAGAATCAGAATCAGCAGCAAGCTCCACAACCATCATACCCCCCCCCCCCCGGTTTTCAAAATCAGCACCAACAGTTAGCTCCGCAACATGAGAAGAAGACAGATTTGGAGGAGCTACTCATGAAATACATAATAGGTAATAAGGCGGCAATGAAAACTCAGGCGGCTGCAATTAAAAATCTAAAAACTTAAATGGGACATATTACAAGTGCTTTAAATAATAGACCCCAAGGAACCTTTCCAAGTGACACCAAAAAGAATCCTAGGGGAGGCCAAGAGCAATGCCAAGCTGTCACACTTCGGAATGGAAAACAGTTAGTTAAGCAAAATGCAGAAAATCCGACTACGGAGAAGGATGTGGAGGAAACAGTTGAGGGGGAGAAGGTAGGAGAAGAACCAGTGGTGAAGGAGCAGGTAGTTATTGCACCAACAGTTTACCCACTAACATCCTTTCAACAACGGATTCGGAAACAGAAATTAGAAAAGCAGTTTACTAAGTTTCTGGAAGTGTTCAAAAAATTACATATCAACATTCCATTTGCGGAAGCATTAGAGAAGATGCCTAGCTACGCCAAATTCATGAAGGATATCTTATCTAAGAAAAAGAAACTAGAGGATTTTGAGATCGTAGCGTTAACCGAGGAGTGTAGCTCTATATTACAAAAGAAGCTTCCACCCAAATTGAAAGATCCAGGTAGTTTCAGCATTCCTTGCACGATAAGTAGCTTGTCCTTCAAAAAATGTTTGTGTGACTTAGGTCCAAGCATCAATCTCATGCCGTCATCAGTATACACTCAGTTGGGTCTACCGGCACCTAGACCAACGAACATTTCTTTACAGCTTGCAGACAGATCGCTGACATATCCAAGGGGAATTATTGAAGACATTCTGGTAAAAGTTGACAAATTTATATTCCCAGCTGATTTCATCAACTTTGATTATGAAGAGGATAAAGAAATTCCTATAATACTTGGGTGACCATTTTTGGCAACTGGTAGAACTCTCATCGATGTTCAAAAAGGTGAGTTAACCATGAAGGTTCAAGACCAAGAGGTAACTTTCAATATGTTCAAAGCCATGAACTTCCCTAAGGAGGATAAGGAGTGTTATCGCATGGATGTGATTGAGTAGGTTGTGGGGGAGGAACAGGGTCGCATACTAAGTACCAATCTTTTGGAGATGACATTGTTAGGGGATTGTGAGAGCGACGATCCAGAATTGATTGAGTATCTGCATATGTTAGATGCACAACCTAGAATGAGTAGATTCAAAATACCACTTTAGCCGTTGGAAGTTGTAGGAACTTCATCAGTTCAGATGAAACCATCTCTAGAGGAACCACCTTCACTTGAACTCAAGCCTTTACCTCAACATCTCAGGTATGCATTTTTGGGTAATTCATCTACTTTACCTATTATTATTGCATCTGCGCTTAACGATTTGCAGGAAAGTAAGCTGTTAAGAGTTCTCCGAGAATACAAATCTGCTATTGGATGGACCATTGCCGACATTAAGGGAATAAGCCTTTCATTTTTCATGCACAACATATTGATGGAAGAGGATGGTAAGCCTATAGTGGAACAACAGTGGAGGCTCAATCCGATTATGAAAGAGGTAGTGAAGAAAGAAATTCTGAAATGGCTCGATGTTGGAATAATTAACCCTATTTCTGATAGTTCATGGGTGAGCCCAGTACAGTGTGTCCCAAAGAAGGGTGGTATGACATTAGTAACTAATGAAAATAATGAGTTGATATCGACAAGGACAGTGACCGGTTGGAGGGTCTGCATGGATTACAGGAAGCTTAATAAGGCAACCCGAAAGGATCATTTCCCCTTGTCATTTATTGATCAGATGTTAGATAGATTAGCAGGACATGAATACTACTGTTTGCTGGATGGTTATTCGGGGTACAATCAGATTGTAATTGCACCAGAAGACCAAGAGAAGACAACGTTCACATGCCCATATGGAACCTTTGCCTTTAGCAGGATGTCATTTGGACTGTGTAACGCACCGGTAACTTTTCAGAGATGCATGATGGCAATATTTTCAGATATGGTGGAATGCAATGTCGAGGGATTCATGGCTGACTTTTCATTGTTCGGGAATTCCTTTGACAACTGCGTAGAGAATCTAGTCATGGTACTTAAAAGATGCGTAGAAACTAATCTGGTGCTTAGCTGGGAAAAATGTAAATTTTGATAGTAGTGTGCATACAAGTCAATCATATATGATGATAAAGCATATACTTTGTAAACAATCTTATTCATTTATTAATAAAAGTATTTATTTATTAAAGACATTTAATTATCTACATGATGCTATTTTTATAATATTTAAATAACCCATAGTTTTAAGCAATACTTTTAGAATCATGATGTTGATCATGCTAATGAGATCTAAATTCTTAGAAATCTTAAAACTAAAATAGTTCCCAATCGTTGGATTACTAAATCGGGGATTAGTATATCCGGATAGATTAGTACATATGTTGCTTGCTCATTATATGAGGATGATTGATCTCATGATCATTTGTGTGGAGACACTAAAGTAAGTATGTAGGTGCTTTTGGAGAATAAGTTCACTGAACGTGACTCGCTATGGAATACCTAATGGAGTTTTACTTGCCTGCCAATAGGAATTCCTAATGTGATAGTAGTACAAGTGATCCTTGGACTTGAGATCATCATAGTATCTTGTGTGTAATGAATTATACCTTGACTTATTCCTTAAGACCCTCAAGGTATATCAAAGGGTATGCTTGGGTATAATGAGTTACATATGGAGATAATGAATGATCAATAAAGAATCTACCACTTCTAGTAAAAAGAAGAGATATGTCTTATGTGATTCGTTAAATGACAACCCAGTAGTCCTTGGCCAAGGCAAAATGAAATTAGAAAGGAGTTTCTAATTTGCATTATTAGGAGTTGTGCATTTTCTATTCGAAATATATATAATTAAATAAAATAAGACTTAACATTAATTCCATGTCTTATATTTAATTGGGACATTGTATAGTAGAATGATTGAATTGTACAATAACTATTTACTCACAGGTTATTTTATGATTAATGTTGAAATCTATATTATCTGAAAAGTCGTTGATCGCTAGGGAAGCTTATCCCTATTGTAGAATAAATATTATTTATTTAAATAGATTATTAGTTTTATTTATTTATTTAAATAAGATTAGAATTTTTCTAATTGATTTATTCACAACCGATTTAATATGGAGAACCTAAAGGGTCACACCATAAAAGGAAGAATAATTCTTTAAGAATGTAATGGCATAATCGTAATAATGCATTAAGTGTAATTAATTTAATCTATGATGATAGAATAAATTTAATAGCTTAATGTTTATTATTTAATATTTTGGAAATAGTAAATATAAATTAATAAGAGGCGTCTTACTAATATTATTATAATTATAATTATTTTAATTTCTAAAGGAGTTTAAGAATTAATTTAATATTAGTACTCTCATTTATTCCTAATAAGATTAGGAGGCAAATTAATTAAAGGAGTTTAATTAATTAAATCCCAATATGTTGGGAAGCCTAATTAATTAAAGGAGTTTAATTAATTAAATGAAACCCTATGTCTAATAGGATTAGAAGGGTTGTCCAATATCTATATAAGAAGAGTCTCATGTTAGATATCAGTTGATGCAATTCCAATTGTTGGAGAGTACTCCTTTTCTATAAAGGATAGAAAACTAGGATTTAGCCAACCACCTTCCTTCTTGATAATTCATATTCCTTGGTGGATCACCTCTAGAGGCTAAACACTTGGGTGGCTAACGTTGATCAAAGGAAGGAATCTAACCCGGAAATTCAAGGAGATCACGAAGAACAAATAGTTGAATTTGTACCTGTGGAAGCTTCGTTTTACAAGTGTATGAATTTCATAACTTCTTATTTATCTTTTTAAATTAATAATTTACATAAAGGATGATCCGGGTAATTGTTTTGTAGAAAATTTTAAACTCTGATATACCATGCTTTTTCAAATTTTTGCAATTTGATTGCGCCCATGATTTCGTACAAATCCAATAATTTTATGGTTCAAGAGGGAATCATACTTGGACATAAAGTCTCGAAAAAGGGTTTGGAAGTTGACCGAGCGAAATTGGAAACAATAGAAAATTTGCCACCGCTAACCTCAGTGAAAGGTATTCGCAGTTTTCTCGGGCATGCCGGATTCTACCGCCGGTTCATTAAGGATTTTTCCAAAGTCACAAAACCTTTATACAGTTTGTTGGAGAAAGATGTACCGTTCAGATTTGATGAAGAATGTCTATCGGCTTTTGAGCAGTTAAAGAAGAAATTAACTACAGCAAATGTGACCGTAGCACCAGAATGGACCATGCCATTCGAATTGATGTGTGATGCCAGTGATTATACGGTAGGGGTTGTGTTGGGACAACGCCGAGATAGAATTTTTCATGCAATCTACTATACAATCAAAACGTTGACAGATACACAGCTGAATTACACAACCACCGAGAAGGAACTACTTGCGGTTGTGTACGCTTTCGATAAATTTTGCTCGTATTTAATTTGAACTAAGGTGGTGGTGTGCACCGATCATTAGGCTATACGGTACCTGGTTGCAAAGAAAGATGCAAAGCCTAGACTGATTCGCTAGATATTGCTCCTTCAAGAATTCAACTTAGAAATCAAAGATAGGAAGAGGACAGAAAATCAGGTGGCTGACCACCTTTCAAGATTGGAGAATCCGGATCAAGACAAAACAGATAGAGTGTTGATTAATGAATCTTTTCCAGATGAGCAGTTATTTGTGATTCACGGTGATTTCCCGTGGTATGCGAATTTTGCCAATTATTTAGTGAGTAATATTCTTCCTCCAAATTTGACACGCCAACAAAAGATGAAATTTTTACATGATGTGAAGTGGTATATGTGGGATGAGCCGTTTTTATTCCGACACTGTGCAGATTGAATGATTCGGCGGTGTGTGCCACAAAGTGAAGTGGAAAGTATCTTACAGGCATGCCACGCATCGGTATATAGGGGACACTATGGAAGTGAAAGAACGACCGCCAAAGTAATACAAGTAGGATTTTATTGGCCCACCTTGTTCAAAGACGCACATCAATGTGTGAAAAATTGTGATCGATGTCAAAGGGTGGGCAACATTTCCAAACGGAATGAGATGCCACTCAACATGATCTTGGAAGTGGAAGTTTTTGATATATGGGGGATCGATTTTATTGAACCTTTTCCACCTTCATACAACAATCTGTATATCTTGTTGGCAGTAGACTACGTGTCTAAGTGGGTTGAGGCTGTAGCGCTACAGATGAATGACGCTAAATTTATTTTGAAATTTTTGCAAAAAAATATCTTTACAAGATTTGGCACCCCAACGACAATCCTCAGTGATGAGGGAAGTCACTTCTGCAATAAGTATTTCACAGCCCTCTTGACAAGGTATGGGGTCAACCACAGAATTGTCACTGCCTATCACCCCCAGACGAGTGGCCAAGCAGAGGTATCTAATAAAGAGATGAAGAAAATTTTGGAGAAAATAGTAAACTCAAACTGAAAAGAGTGGTCTTTAAAATTGGATGACGCTCTATGGGCGTATCAGACGACATACAAAACACCGATCGAAATGTCTCTATATCAGCTTGTCTACGAAAAAGTGTGTCACCTCCCAGTGGAACTTGAACATAAAGCCTATTGGGTCATTCAAAAACTAAATTTTGACCTAACAGCAGTAGGCGAGAAAAGACTTTTGCACTCAACGAGTTAGATGAATTCTGCCCACAAGGCATATGAGAACTCTAAATTGTACAAACAAAAGGTCAAGAAGTGGCACGATAAAAAAATTATGGATAGAAAGTTAGAACCAGGCCAAAAACTTGTTGGTCGAAAAATCGATCACTAAACACGCGCAAGTATACGCGGTCTAACAAGTAATACAGTGATAAGGAAAGTGTCGTACCCACGAGGAACTATCACTAATATTTACCAAATACCAACTTTGTATCGCTTAAGTCTTATTCAAACAGTAAACTAATAGGAGTGTGGTTAAACTAGTTATAACTAATTATTAAAGCAAGTAAACGGATAACGAATGGTAATCGAAGGAATTACAAGCTAAGGTTACAACTTCACCCCACACAAGCATTCCGTCGAACACCTGGCATGCTATGCTTCATCAAACTTCCTACCCTTCTCTCTTTGGTCTTAATGGTCACGACAGTTTGTCGACCGAGAACACACAGGTGCTCATACACCTCTGTCGAGGTATGCACAAACATATCCTCTCCAGATCCACCCGATAGGGAATAGAACAGAAAAGAACATCCAAACTAAGTGATAATCCTACACATGTCTATGCGAATTAACCTAACAAGGATTTAAGCATAAGTTCTCAATTAGGTCACACGTGGCACACAGATATATGTCTATTCTACGCACACTTATGCAGTCGAAACTCATAATCACATGCCAATATATTTAGGTGTAAATCTATAATCCTTCTTTCGATATCATATAGATTACCAAAATCATCACTAATGTCTTAGTGAAAATCATTAAGCATGAATATATTAAACCAAACCATATGGTGCCAACCAAAGAGATAAGACAGTCAATTTAACTAACAAAGGGTTCCGTTATAACCTTAGAGCCAATACTTAGTTCATAGCTATTGAACAAAATATAAGTAGCAATAAAGACAACATTTATGGATTACAAAATTAGAGGAAATAAATGGATAAGAATAAACTCTGTCAAAGCTCTTCAGTCTCCAAACATTCCGCTCCTTTCAAGCTCTCCAATTCGTGTAGCTCACTGCTCTTGTTGCTCTAAGGAAATCCCAGACTTTATCCTCATCTACCTAATCTATATTTATAAACATTACCTAATAACTAGAGAGAGAAAGTACAAAAGAGATCTAATCTATCCTAAGCTAAGCTAACTGATTCTATCCCAGTCTTCTTTCTCTGCTCATTTTCTTCCTCTCCAATACCTCTCTCTGTTTGTAGAGGCTCACCTCATATATATATATATATATATATATATATATATATATCTATTTTCTTCTTTTTCTAGGTCAAAAGCAAGCCCTTCCTGCCTTGGCACCGGAGGTCGCGCTGCGGCGCGGGCAATGGGCTTATAAGTGGTGCTGCGGCGCCACGTTAAAATCAAAAGACCGGAGGTCGCGCTGCAGCGCGAGTCCATAAAGGAACCGTGGCGCTGCAGCTCCAGAATGACATCAGCAAGGACCAAGGGCGGCGCCGCGGTGCGAGAATGAGACTAGGCATTGGCGCTGCGGCGCCAGTATATGGAAATTCTTCGTTTTGTCCCCTAAAAGCTAGAAAAGTCCTGTAAAGCCTGCAATACATCGGTTAAACATAATAATACTATAAACATATAAAACTATATAAAAACTACGAAGATCAGGCAACTATTTAAGCCATAAAGTATCCGATTTGCGGGTATAAATCCCACTCATCAGCAGTATTATTATTCAAATCTCAGTTCAAACACTTTCCCGAGAAACTGAAATCTAGGTGGTCGGGCCCATTCACCATCAAAATAGTGTTTCCACATGGAGCCGTTGAACTATATAGTCGGGATTCAGTGGAAACATTCAAAGTTAACGGACAACGCGTAAAGCATTATTAGGGTGGTGATCTTAATGGCCAAGCAACCTCAATTGACCTTGTCGAGCCGGCATGAAACAAGGAGTAATCAGGCTGAAAGACTCTAAATCAAGCGCTTGATGGGAGGTAACCCAATCATTGGTTATTCTGATTATTAAAATTTGTTTGTTTAGTATTCATTAAGTAAAATAGTAGTAGATTAGGATAGTATTCGATTAATCGTAACTTCCATGCCTCGATCTCACATATGGACACTAATAAGGTTCATATATTTTGCTACAAGATGGAGGCATATATTCACATGCGGAGGAAGAGAAACAATGCTATAACACGCGTGCTACAAAGTCGAGGGCATGAACACAAAAGAAAATATTTGGTAGAAAACAAGATGTTCGCCTCGGTGAAGATTTTATAAAGGAAATTTTTTTCAAAACTCTCCCCGGCCAAGATTTGCAAAGGAAAAAACTCGCCTGGGCGCAGACTACTCTGCCAAAACTCGCCCTGATGCAGTTTGAAGAACAAAAAAACTCACCCCGACGAGGTACACGGTTTTCAGTTTTTAAAAATAAAACCTCAGTCGATCAAAATTTTCATAACTCCTTGTCTTTTTCCAAATCCAAATAGAACCATCCCCATTGAATATACCCTCAACCCCCCACGATCTGTGTTCTTGATCTTTCACCCTTGGCACTAATCCACCTTTCCCAATCATCTCATTTTCAGATACACACAACTCCCTTCATTCGTTCATTCCCTATAGTCACAATCAGGGGCCTTAAGTTTGAATACTTCTAGAAGTTCAGATCGGTACCAATGGAGGTAGTATAAATCAAGCTCAGCAAAGTTGACGGTACACCAAAGACTCCCAAAAGGCACAAATTGAAGTGGGTAAGAATCTCTCTTTACAAATTTTAATTTCAATCGATTGGTATTGTTATGGGAATTGTAGCAATTTTAGTGAATTTGGGTGGTATTGCAAGTGGGTGGTCGTCTACGGGTATCTACCATCATAGTGCTTACATAAATTCCGTACCATAGTTTGAGGGTTAGTTTTGGGAAAGCAAGAATAGTTCACACATCAGGTGCTTAATATAGGGCCTCCACGAAATTCTGCCAAACTAGCACTCAATTTTAAGTGGGAATTGATTTGAGTCCAACACTATGCCCCCGCGAACTCAGAAAAGGCAAAGAGGTGAGGGTCCGTCTACCCCCACCCAGAAATTAGACATACGAAAATTTCTAAATGTCGAGGCGGCAGCAAGATTTGAATATCTAGCAACCAAGGCACTAACTCCGGAGCGTGGATTAACTCCCGATGAGTCCAACGGGGCAATGCTCCAGTAAATACACGAGAGGAGATGGGAAACATTCACCGGATAGTCGGATGTCGCCGTGGTGGAGATAGTGAAGGAATTATATGCAAACGCTTCAGATAAATCACCATTTTTCGCATTCGTAAGGGGCAAGATGGTACCATTCACCGTGCAAGAAAGAAATGACTATTACAATTTGCCCTCATAATTAAGTTGTGCGTTTATGACACTCAAGGAAAGTGTGCCGAATTATGACCAAATAATAACTGAGTTTTGTAAGCCCGACGCTACATTGTCTTCGAATGGGCCTCACTTCTAAAGCAACCATCTCAGTTTATATGGAAAGATATGGCACGCTTTCTTGTGCGCCAAACTGTTACCATCAACGCACACGAGTGATTTTACAAAACAAAAGGTTGTGCTCTTATACACGATTATCAAGGATCGCTCGATAGATGTGGGCCGAATCATTCATCATTCCATTCGCAAATTTGTGAGGTCCTTTGCAAAGCGGATTGCCTTATCCCTCTCTCATTTGTCCGTTATGTGAACTAGCAGGGGTACAATAAAAGACAGATGAGCCCATCCAGCAACCATTACTATGTCTAGATTCGAAGATGATTCAGAGGTATTAGGTTTGGAAAGGAGGGCATTCTCATCCACGTGGTCTTGGGTTCACCTTTTCAGATTCTGAGGGGGATGAGGAAGTAAATGCGGATTTCGATGAGGAAAGGGAACCAGAACAAGAACAAGCCGGGACTTCAAACTCATCTCGCACCAAAGCCGCTTTCAGTAATCAATTTCGGAATCTACAGTAGTATTTTGATCAGAGACTTCAAGGGTTGGCGTCAAGGAAGGATCATATGTTCGCCACACATAACGAGTTTAATACGTCTGTGGCCGCTGCATTTACCCACCTCAATCCTTTTGCTGACGACTTTCACTTTCTGACTCCCTTGCCATTACCAGCCTTGTTAGAGTTTATGCCCTAGAGGCTAATTCTTTGATGTAATTGCTTAAACATTTTTGATATTATATTTGATTGAATAAATGAATTATTTTATTATGGTTTTATTTACTGCGTTATATAAATGTTAACATAATAAAAGTCCTTAGAATAGTGATACAAATTATATGGCTTCAAGTATGTGACTTGAACATGAGATCATATAATTACAATTAGTATCATTACTCTTAAATGTCCCTAGTCGAGTGCCATTGTTAATGGGACAACAATGATACATTGAGACTAGTATGTGGATTGACTGATGGCCAAATCTCATTGGTCATAAATATATGAGATATTGAGTCAATGCATAGGTGCATGTTAGAGAACAATGTACTAGACAGACCCACCATGAGAATTCTACGTGGTGCATTATGCAAAGTGTCATAAGCAATTCTCATAGTGACAATGATGTAATGATCCTCTGATTTGAAATCACTATATTACTACACGAGAATTTATGTACTTTGATATCATCAAAGGCCACCTTTAATAGGGTGGACGATAAAGGTGATTATTGGGTACATCATGAATCGTGTGAGGAATATGAGTGATCTAGATGGAATTTAACCCTCCTATATATTAGGGGTGATATCCATAGGGCTCTTGATTGAGTAGGACTATGAAATGCATGGCCATGCTCAAATAGTGATTTGTTTCATATAGTCTACTCATCGATTAAGAAAACTCAGATTAAATTATGAAGAGGATGACACATTCCATGCCTCGAGTTTAATCTAGGATGTCAAGGTTAAAAGGATTAAATTACATTGAAACATTGGTCACGAAAAGGTTGTATCGAATCATCGATCTTATTATTATTTGGGTAGCAGTGATGCATTACTAGATGCCGCTCACTGTTTATAATTTTATAATATGATTTTAAAATTATTGCCAACATAATAATAACCTATAGGGTCACACACTTAGAACGTAATTAAAAGGGAATTAATTTAAATTGTATGGATTTAAATATATCAATATAATTGATAGTATTTAAATTAATAGGATAATTTATATATATATATATATATATGTATATTAATTAAGTAAGACTTAATTAAGATAATATATATATATATATATATATATAAATTTGAATTTTATTTTTCTAATTGGATTAGGTTTTGGTTAATTCCTTTAACTGCTATATATATGATATATCAGCCGTTTAGGGTATTATCGATATCAAAACCCTAGCCTCTCTTAGAGAGAGACTAGAGAGAAAAATTTCGAAAGTCCAGATCTTTGGCGGCTAGTACCGCAGCTTTCCTTGCTGCAGATCGTGTGACAATTCGCGGGACGTTCGTGTGGATACCGTAGAGGCGCAGTTCCGTTGGATTGCGTTGAGGATTCGAAGCAGTTCCAGAATCTCCATCGTCTCCGTTCAGGCTTGAATAATCGGTAAAACAAATCTTAACCTCTGAATTAATATATTTTTTGCATGGATCCTGTTTTAGGGTTTCGGAAAATTTTAATTTCCGCTGCGTTTATGTGCCGAAAACCCTACAGTGGTATCAGAGCTACTTGCAAAACAATTAATTTAGATTACGTGTTTTAATTGTATTCGTTATATATGATATATGATGATGCATGTTTACCGATCTGAAATTGAATATATGATATTCTGCATGTATGCGTATTCTGGAAATCTGTAATATATATGCATGTATATGATGTTCTGATAATCGTATCCTAGAAGATGGAATAACAATTCAACTTCTGTTTTAATTGGATTAGAAACATGAAGATTCGATTTAATATGATTAATCGAAACTGGACATATATGATATGTTCTGGGTGTATTGTTATTATGATTGTGTTGGCGGATTGTATATGATTCTGAAATTGTTTCAGAGATTCGTATGAAAAATTTCTACAATACAGATTATAGTTCGATCAGCCGGACCACCGCAAGGGGGGGAGACCCCCCCTTGGACCCCCCCGTTGTAGCGCACGATGGTCGTGACCCCAATATTTTGTATATAGTTTTCTTTAATTATATAAATTATGTCATGTGCTTATTGTGATATGTATGGTGCACAGTTATGGCCCTTTTGACCCATAGGTTAGTGGTTTTTGGTTTTGAAATACGGCTTGCATGTCGTACCTTTCTATAAATTCTGATGTAATATTCTCTTCTCATCTAAATCCCCTCGAATGTAACTCGAGGTTTCTTTATGTCATGTAATGTACAATTGTAACCTATCAAGATGACAAGATGATGATGGAGAGGAGACACATGCATGAGGAAGGTCCTAGGAAGCTACTATTTTGAAGACCTTTTACCACCTTAGACTGACCTTCAATCTTTTCATTAGCTTGAAAAGATTGACATAGGGTTGGGGCCATAACTGTGACACATTTAATTTTGCACTTTATTTATGCTTGTATACGATATGATATGATAAATAATGTGCATGTTTAATAAGATTAAAATTGGTGAGATCTAAATTAATTATTAAAATCCCTCATAAAATTATTAAGTCTAAATCAGATGCCTTCCAATGAATAACACTCATCAAGACCTTGACCGATGGATGTAGGTTTGCCAAAGTAAAGTACCCCATTTATCTTTGTAAGATGCGATAGGATAATTGTGATATCCAAACTGTTAAAATCATTGGGCCAGACTTAACTAAGTTATCACAATAGGATTGTGGACTTAGAGGCATAGAGTTTGGTAGGTACCATTAGATGGACTAGAAACAAATGTTGTTCACCAAACTATCTAAGAGTTATATATGATATAATTGACAAAGGGTTGTCTACCTAAATAATTATGTTTTGAGAGAATAGCCAAAGCTAACTTAAGGCATAATGAAATATGGATCTTAGCTCACCAGAAAGAATTAATTGAAAATGCTTTCCGAATTAATGGTGAGGGCTATTAATTTGAATAAAATAGTGGGAGGTATATTTTGAATGTACTATTATCAATTACATAATATCAAAATTCTGCAATTTGACTTATTATTTTTGCACTTATAAATTGTAGATATCAATGGCAAACAACAACAAAAATAGTCTTTCACTACGATCAGTCCTTGAGAAGGAAAAGCTGAGTGGAATTAATTTCCTAGACTGGCATAGGAACTTGAGGATTGTCCTCAAACAGGAGCGCAAGCTATATGTCCTTGATGGGACCATTCCTGAAGCACCAGCTAACACTGCACCACGTGTAGAGCATAATGCTTATAAGAAGCATCAAGATGATGCTCTGGACGTGAGTTGTCTCATGCTAGCAACTATGAACTCTGAGCTTCAGAAGCAACATGAGTTAATGGATGCTTATGAGATGATCGAGCATCTCAAGAAATTGTTCGAATGGCATGCTCGACAGGAGAGGTATGATACAAGCAAGGCGTTGTATCACTGCAAGATGGGTGAACATGATCCAGTTAGTCCATATGTGCTGAAAATGATTGGGTATATTGAATACCTTGGTAGGTTGGGTTTTCCGATTACTCCGGAAGCCCAAACTGATCTGGTTTTGCAATCTTTGAACAACAGCTACTCTCAATTTGTTATGAATTACCTCATGAATGAAATTGAGAAACCACTTACTGAGTTGTTGAGCATGTTAAGAACTGCCGAGAACAACATGAAAAAGGCAGGACCCGCTCCCATAATGATGGTGCAAAAGGGGAATGCTAAGGGAATGGGGAAAGGCAAGTAGAAGATAGGATCTAAATCTGCCAAACCCAATCCCAAAACCAAACAGGCTTTAAAACCTAAAGGCGGGGTGGCTAAAGAAGGTGATTGTCACTTCTGTGGAAAATCTGGACACTGGAAGAGGAATTGTCATGCTTATTTGGAAGAACTGAAGAAAAAGAAAGGAAGTATGACTTCTAATTTAGGTATATATGTTATAGAAGTCAATTTGTCCACTTCTACATTATGGGTATTGGATACTGGATGTGGTTCTCACATTTGTGTTAATGTGCAGGAACTCCGAAGGAGTAGAACTTTGGCGAAAGGCGAGGTTGACCTACGAGTTGGGAATGGAGCAAAAGTTGCTGCACTAGCCGTAGGAACTTATCATTTATTTTTGCCCACTAGGCTAGTATTAGAATTAGAGGATTGTTATTATGTGCCTGCTATGAGCAAAAACATTATTTCTGTTTCTTGTTTGGACAAGAAAGGTTTTTCATTTTTAATAAAGAACAACAGTTGTTTAATTTAC
This sequence comes from Panax stipuleanatus, assembly GCA_020205555.1. Lineage (NCBI taxonomy): Eukaryota > Viridiplantae > Streptophyta > Magnoliopsida > Apiales > Araliaceae > Panax > Panax stipuleanatus. Next base: position 26,659,459 of record CM035122.1, read on the forward strand.
TTAAATGAAATATGTTATGGTGTTGCACAATTGTTTAATGGTCTTTATATTCTTAATTTAGAAATGCCTATCTATAACATAAATACAAAACTGATTTAAATCAAATGATTCAAATCCGACATATCTTTGGCACTGTCGTTTAGGCCATATAAATGAGAAACGCATATCCAAACTCCATAAAGATGGGTTTTTGGATTCATTTGATTTTGAATCATATGAGACATGCGAGTCTTGTTTATTAAGCAAGATGACTAAAGCCCCTTTCACTGGACACAGTGAACGGGCTAGCGATGTATTGGGACTTATACATAGTGATGTATGCGGACCCATGAGTTCGTTAGCAAGAGGTGGGTTTTATTACTTCATTACATTTACTGACGACTTCAGTAGATATGGATATGTGTATCTTATGAGACACAAATCCGAATCCTTTGAAAAGTTCAAGGAATTCAAGAATGAAGTTCAAAACCAATTTGGCAACAGCGTAAAAGCCCTTCGATCCGATCGAGGAGGTGAATACTTAAGCCAAGACTTTGATGACCTTCTAAAGGAGTGTGGTATTATATCACAGCTCACTCCACCTGGAACACCACAATGGAATGGTGTGTCTGAGAGGAGGAATCGCACCTTGTTGGACATGGTACGATCGATGATGAGTCATACAGATCTTCCAATAAGCTTCTGGGGTCATGCCCTAGAGACAGCTGCATTCACACTTAACCGTGTTCCTACAAAGAAAATTCATAAGACACCATATGAGATGTGGACTGGGAAACATCCTAGTATGTCGTTCATAAAGATTTGGGGTTGCGAGGCATTTGTAAAACGTCTGGCTTCTGACAAGCTCGGACCCAAATCTGACAAATGTAATTTTATGGGATACCCAAAGGAAACAAAATGGTATTATTTCTACAAACCTTCTGAGAACAAAGTTTTTGTTGCTCGAACTGGTATTTTTCTAGAAAGAGAATTTGTCTCTAAAGAAAACAGTGGGAGGAAAGTAGAATTCGAAGAAGTTCGAGAACCACAAAATATCATTGAACCTGAGTTGGAACATGAGCAGGAACCACAAGATATTATGGAAAGTGAACCTGCTCAAATTACACGAGGCATTCGTAGATCTGGTAGGACACGCCACGAGCCCGAGAGATATTATGGATTTCTTGTGACTCAAAACGGCGATGTGATGCTCATAGATCATGATGAGCCTGCTTCCTACCAAGAAGCTATGAATGGACCAGATTCTGAGAGATGGCTTGAAGCCATAAAATTTGAGATGGAATCCATGTATACTAACCAAGTATGGACTTTGGTTGATCCACCCGAAGGGGTAAAACCAATCGGGTGCAAGTGGGTTTTCAAGAAGAAAACCGACATGGATGGTAATGTACAAATTTATAAAGGCCGACTGGTAGCAAAAGGTTTCAAACAAGTTCAAGGTGTTGACTATGATGAAACCTTCTCTCTAGTGGCAATGGTTAAATCCATCAGGATCTTACTTGCTATTGCAGTCTTTTATGATTACGAAATCTGGCAGATGGATGTCAAAACTGCTTTCCTTAACGGAAATCTCCTTGAGGATGTGTATATGACACAACCTGAGGGTTTTGCCAATCCAAAGGATGTTAGAATGGTATGTAAGCTGCAGTGGTCCATTTATGGATTGAAGCAAGCCTCTCAGAGTTGGAATCTTCGATTTGATGAAGCAGTCAAAGAGTTTGGCTTTATAAAAATGAAGATGAACCTTGTGTATATAAGAAGGTTAGTGGGAGTCATATTGTATTCCTGGTATTATACGTTGACGACATATTAATTATTGGGAATGACATTCCTTCCTTATAGGCTGTAAAAACATGGTTAGGAAAATGTTTCTCCATGAAAGATTTGGGCGATGCAACCTACATTTTAGGTATCAAGATCTATCGAGATAGATCGAGAAAAATGCTCGGCCTAAGTCAAAGTACATATATTGATAAAGTGCTAAAACGGCTCAGCATGCAAGAGGCAAAAAGATGACACTTACCCATGTTTCATGGTGTTAAGATCTCTAAGGCCCAATGTCCTAAATCACATGATGATGAGGAGCGTATGAGAAAGATCCCTTATGCTTCGGCAATTGGATCTATCATGTATGCAATGATATGTACTCGTCCGGATGTCTCGTATGCTTTGACCATGACGAGCAGATACCAGTCGAATCCAGGTGAAGGTCACCGGACAGCAGTCAAGAATATCCTCAAGTACCTGAAAAGGACTAAGGATTCATTCTTGGTATATGGAGGTGAAGACGAACTGACAGTAAAGGGTTACACAGATGCTAGTTTCCAGACTGACACAGATGTCTATAAGTCTTAGTCAGGTTTTGTGTTTTGCCTTAATGGTGGTGCTGTTAGCTGGAAAAGTTCGAAGCAAGAGACAGTAGCCAATTCTACAATAGAGGCTGAGTATATTGCTGCTTCTAGTGCGGCCAAGGAGGCTGTATGGATTAAAAAGTTCGTCACTAAACTTGGTGTTGTTCCAACCATTGTTGATCCGGTTGAGCTATACTGTGATAATAATGGAGCCATTGCACAGGCTAAGGAACCCAGATCTCACCAACGATCCAAGCATATACTTAGGCGGTACCATCTCATCCGTGAAATCATTGATAGAGGAGATGTACATATAAGCAGAGTGCCAACAGATGATAATGTTGCAGATCCACTGACCAAAGCTTTGTCGCAGCATAAGTACGAAGGTCACACTAGTTCCATGGGTATTAAATACATGAGTGATTGGCTCTAGTGCAAGTGGGAGACTGTTAGAGTTTATTCCCTAGAGGCTAATTCTTTGATGTAATTGCTTAAACATTTTTGATATTATATTTGATTGAATAAATGAATTATTTTATTATGGTTTTATTTACTACGTTATATAAATGTTAACATAATAAAAGTCCTTAGAATAGTAATACAAATTATATGGCTTCAAGTATGTGACTTGAACATGAGATCATATAATTACAATTAGTATCATTACTCTTAAATGTCCCTAGTCGAGTGTCATTGTTAATGGGACAACAATGATACATTGAGACTAGTTTGTGGATTGACTGATGGCCAAATCTCATTGGTCATAAATATATGAGTTATTGAGTCAATGTATAGGTACATGTTAGAGAACAATGTACTGGACAGACCCACCATGAGAATTCTACGTGGAGCATTATGCAAAGTGTCATAAGCAATTCTCATAGTGACAATGATGTAACGATCCTCCGACCTGAAATCACTATATTACTACACGAGAATTTATGTACTTTGATATCATCAAAGGCCACCTTCAATAGGGTGGACGATAAAGGTGATTATTGGGTACATCATGAATCGTGTGAGAAATATGAGTGATCTAGATGGAATTTAACCCTCCTATATATTAGGGGTGATATCCATAGGCCTCTTGATTGAGTAGGACTATGAAATGCATGGCCATGCTCAAATAGTGATTTGTTTCATATAGTCTACTCATCGATCAAGAAAACTCAGATTAAATTATGAAGAGGATGACACATTCCATGCCTCGAGTTTAATCTAGGATGTCAAGGTTAAAAGGATTAAATTACATTGAAACATTGGTCACGAAAAGGTTGTATCGAATCACCGATCTTATTATTATTTGGGTAGCAGTGATGCATTACTAGATGCCGCTCACTGTTTATAATTTTATAATATGATTTTAAAATTATTGCCAATATAATAATAACCTATAAGGTCACACACTTAGAACGTAATTAAAAGGAAATTAATTTAAATTGTATAGATTTAAGTATATCAATATGATTGATAGTATTTAAATTAATAGGATAATTTGTATATATATATATATATATATGTATATTAATTAAGTAAGACTTAATTAAGATATAAAATATTTTCTTTTGCATTTGGTGTTGCATATAGATTGTTTGCATTAATCTTAGTAATAGATTGGTGTGAGTTTGAGTCGACCGATGATGAGATTGGTGTTGCATGTTAACTTGAACGATGTGGATGATTGATGATAATTTTTAATTTAATCATGAAGAAAATTTGAGCCTATTAAAAACTTATGTAACCGGTTAGAACATAAGATTAAACTATTTTAAATCAACTAGGTTCATGGGTTCCATAAATGGTTCTTGGGAAAAGTCTTGGTTAAAAAAATTCGAGGATATTAGTAAGTTGACAGCAAAGGTTAAAGTGGAGTAAAAGCTTGAGTTTGGGGGGAATCTATGGGATATTTATCTATATAAAAAAATAGAAAATCCAGAAAAAGAGAAAAAATATATAATAACTGGATACATTGACTAGTTTGGTTCTGTGGCCTTTGTTACTCGAACAAGTAACCTCAGGGATGTCTTTACACCCAGTGTCCTAAAGCCTTCGGGTTTGGGAGTCATTAGTCGAAAGTTTGCTACATGGGTAACACTGATATGCCTAAGAGAACCAGACAGTGCACAGTCAAGTGTATACGCGAAATGGAGCGTAAAACGCACTCATGAAAAAATAAAGGAAGGAATAAATCTCAATGGGGGCTCCTAAACTCGGTAATGCTGCGTTTGAACCGGAAGTGTCATGTTTGCAGAAATTTTTCAAATTAGAATTGAAAATTTTCCTTTTAAAGAATTTATTATGGGATTTCCTTGAATTATGGTTGGTTAGAATGGTTAACGAACACACACACACAACATGGGTGATGGTAGGTTAGAATTGACTGCTGGATTGGATTTGTAAACTTTAATTTGATTAGATATGTTGTTTGAGAGTCTTTGTGCTATCTTTGAGGCCGTTGCTAGACATCATATTAATTCATTGCTAAATTCGTAGGTTTGTTGTACAGTAGATTGTGCATATGCATTCATATAGGTAGGATAGTTGTTTATTTCTAGTTATTACATTTGTTTGCTTGAGGACATGTGAAGTCTTAAGTTTGGGGGTATTTGATGAATAGGTTTCATACCTACGAATTGGGTACTTTCCGAACCTAAGTCTTGGCTACTTCGGGTATTTTTAGGAGCATTGTTACTTGTTTTTGGTGTTTATGTGCAGGGATAGGTTGCGCGGATGAGAAGAGGAAAATTAGTCCAAAATGAGAAAAGTCAGGCCAAACTGTACATACTCGTCGGGGCGCAGTTTTGTGTGTTAGATGTTCGCCAGGGCGCAGGTGCGCCAGGGCGGAATTGTAAGGCAGGAATGTGCGCCGGGGTGAAGTGTGAGACAGACAGCTGAAAGTTTCCTTGTTTGAGTTGGATTCTAGAGATCTATGGCTGATGGATTTGGAACACAATTAGAAGAGTATTAAAGGAAAATATAGGAGCAGAGAGGACATTTTTCATTATCATTAACAGAACCCTAACCTGGGAGATCACGTTTTGGAGACTTAAAGCAAGGCAAAAGGCACGAAGAACACGAGGCGAGATTGGAGAAGAGTAGCACTATACTCTCAGTTTCTATTCTCTTTCTTCTTCTATTCCTTGTATTCAAAATGCTAGTAACCTTGTGGATGTTAGTTTTTTATTCATCTAACATGAACTAACTTACTTTTTAAGTCTACAATGGAGCTTTTTGTGTAACGAAGAATTGACATGCTTCTATATTAATTTATTGAGACTATTTCCAGATTTATTTACTATGGTTTATGCTTAATTACGTAGTTACTTGATCACCAATTACTTGTTACTCCATATGAACTCAAGAGATGGAAGATGGGATTAAAACTGATCATAGTAGTGTATATTTATGATTTCTGCATTTAGTTGGGATTCATAATTTATGCTTAGGATAGCGATATACCTACGCATCGTACGTAATCTAATAAGAACCTGAATTAAAACCTTCTTTAATTGTAATTCACATAGAGATATAGTGAATTAATTAATTAGGGTGTCCTACTTAATTCTATCAATTGTGGGATTAAGTTGGTATAGGTATAATACATTGAGAGATGGTTAAATCTATTATTGTGTTCTTGGTTAATAATTTAGAATAGTTAATTTGAATTAAAAGGAAGTGTGTCATTCGAAGTGAAACATTAAGTGAAGTTGTAGGCTTAATTCTTCAAAAAAACTTGTTTAAACTTCTGGGGTAGTAGTTATAATTTAATTGGTAGTTTTTCATAAATATCATCACTTGATCATTGGTTTAATAAAATTGGTTTAATATAAAATTGGTAATTGTTAGGATAAATTGTAGTTATTTTCTCCGTGGTAACGATACTCAACTCAACACTTTATTACTTGTTGACCACGTATACTTGCGTGTTGTGCGTAACTAGATTTTATCCAACAGCTAGCTGGATCAGGATTCTTTCGATCCTTCACTTTTTCCCTACCCTTAGCCATCTTGGTTTTCTTCTTTTCAGAAGATACCTTGGGCCTCTTCCTTTTCTTGGAAGAATCATCTACCAGTAAGACTTAGTTCTTCTTGGATGAGAAATGTCCTTCAGCAGTTTTCAATATGTTTAGTAATTCAGGCAAGCTGACATCCAACTTATTCATGTGGAAATTCACAACAAGTTATGAGAAGGTATCTGGGAGTGACTGCAAGATCAAATCATGACTTAACTCCTCATCCATGATGAACCCAAGTTATCCAAGACGTTCAATCAAATTGATTATCTTTAGGACATACGTGTCAACAGTAGTGCCCTCGGTCATCCGAGATTGGAAGAGCTCCTTAGATATCTCATATCTAGCAGTCCTACTTTGCTCACCATACAACTCTTGGAGGTGCAACAATATAGCAGGAGCATCCATAGTTTCATGCTGACGCTGAAGCTCGTTACTTATGGATGCGAGCATGATGCATTGAGCCATAAATGCATCATCTTGTCACTTCTTAAAAGTAGCAATCTTTTCCTCAGAGACTTCTTCTGCAACATTTGCAGGGATAGACGAATTTAGGACATAAGAAATCTTTTCTACAGTGAGAACAATTCTCAAATTCCTTAACCAGTCCGTGTAATTCGGCCTGGTTAATTTGTTAACATCATGTATGCTACGCAGTGATAATGAGTGTGATATTTTTAAATTCTTCATGTGAAATAAAATAATATTTTTAACAAACATTCATTTAATTAATTACCAAAATAAATTAGGTCTTATTTTTAATTGATATCTCCCACTATTTTCTTCAAACTATATTACCCTCATAATATATAGTTCGACAAATCTAATTAAAGATTTGCTAGTGAGATTAAGGATCCCATTTCAAATATATATAGCCTTATGGTGACATAACAAACAATATATAAATAAATATGTAGACAACTATTGTCAATTACATCATCATGTAACTACTTTTATGACTCTTAAATTATTTTGACCAAGTGGTGACACATCCAAATCAAAATTATCCAAGTTAAATCCAATCTAGCAATTCATATATTCATAAAGAAAAATACTATCCTTGTGGTGACACAACAAAACAATATTGTCCAATTTCTTTATAAGCATCAAATGTGATAAAATAACACCTTAAATATTTAATACTTGCCTTGTGGTGACACAACAAACTCATATTAAATATTTAATACTCTATTAATTTTATCATGATAGAAGGCGACGTTCGATATTCCAAATATCTTTGAACGCTTAGGACTTAATATAATTTCGTTGAGGGGTTGTTATTAATTGTCTTATATTGTTTAGCGCGCATGCACACACACACACACACGCACACACACACACATATATATATATATATATATATATATATATATATGTATATAAAATATACGTCATATTAATTAACATGCGAAGCATGTTGAATAATATATAATATATATAGTATAAGCATGTATATGGAATATTATATTCTACCCGGATTGATTATGAATTTTTTTTCTAGTTTGGTTCACTAGAGCCACCAAGTGAACCAAAAGGTCAAACCTAGGAGTGAAAGAATTAAATTTATATATAACTATTACATTTAAACCTAGGGTCCACACAAATGGGTCTTCATGCGCTCTTTGCTCCTTGGTCTCCAATTCATCAAGATAATTCTAACTAGTCCTATTACATAAATTATTTAATTTAAATAGAAACCTTGATCAGCAGTTAAGGGTAAGTACATAGGAGAGAGATAGAATTTTACATCAAGAAAAATTAGAGAAGACGAGGTACGCAGACCCCATTTAATAAAACCCATACATTCTAGCATTCAACTAAAATAAAATCCAATTACATTGGTCAACAGTCCATAATCAACCCCATTTATTATCATACATATCATCATATGCATCAATAAATAAAATTCATCTCATGAATAATAAATCCATTCCACACATGCTTTGATATCATTTAATAGGCAATTAAAATTTGTATGTAATCAAATAAAATAGACTCCTTTATTTTATTTTTGGAAAAATTGCACAAAATTAAAATCAGAATTTTTTCTGCAGCTCCGGCTTGCCTTGTGTAGACCTTACAGAAAAACTCTGGATTTCTGCATGACCGGCGCGCCCCGCACCTCGTCGAAATTTAGAATTTCTGATTCGTGATTTTTAAGCTTTTCATCCAAAAATTAAGATTTCATATAACAAATTATTCCCAATAAATTGTTCCAAACACATACCCATACATATATGGAATCAAAACAATTAATAACTCGCATAAAGGTTTGGCTCTAATACCACTGTTAGGTTTGTAACAATCAAAGTAGCGGAAGCGTAGTAAAAATAGGATTTTAAAATTTTACAAATCATATACCCGAATCATCCTTTATGCACAATTATTAATTAAATGAAAGAGAAAAAATTATAGAATCATACCCTTGTAGAACTAAGCTTCCACAGGTACTAGTGCAACTCCAAATCCTTCGTGATCTCCTTAAGTTCTCCGGGATTGATTCCTTCCTTTTATCAACGTTAGCCACCCAAGTGTTTGGCCTCTAGAGGTGATCCACCAAGGAAGAAGAGATATTCAAGAAGGTGGGTGTTTGGCTAAATCCTAATTTTATCTGTATAGAATGTGTATACTCTCCCAACTATTGAAATAGTGTGTAGTGTCTTCCTTGTACCTAATAAGACTTTCTTATTTATAGATGTAGGCAACCCTCCTAAACCTTTTAGGAATTGGGTTTTATATTAATTAATTAAATATTTTAATTAATTAGGCTTCCCAATCCTATTGAGAATAATTAAATTCTTTTAATTAATTAGCCTCATAATCTTATTAGAAATATATGGGAGAGAGAGAGTATCTTATTAACTAATTCTCAACCTCCTTTAGAAATTAAATAATAATAATAATAATAAGACTCCTCTTATAAATTTATATATAATATTTTCAAAATATTAAATAATACATATTAAGCTATTTAATTTATTCTATCATCATAGATTAAATTAAACATACTTAACTTATTATTACGATTATGTCATTAACTTTTTTAATAAACATTCTTCCTTTTATGGTGTGACCCTTTAGGTTCTCCATATTAAACCGGTTGTGAATAAATCAATTAGAACAATTCTAATCTTATTTAAATAAATAAATTAAACTAATAATTCATTTAAATAAATAACATTTATTCTACAATAAGGATAAGCCCCCTTAGCGATCAACGACTTTCCAGATAATATAGATTTTAACATTAATTATAAAAGAACCTGTGAGTAAATAGTTATTGTATAATTCCTTCCTTCCACCATACAATGTCCCAATCAAATATAAGACATGGATTTACTATCAAGTCTTATTTTATTTAATTTTATGTATTTCGATTCTAAAATGCACAACACCAAATAATGCAAATTAGAACTACTTTCTAATTTCATTATGCCTTGTCCAAGGACTACTGGGTTATCATTTATCGAATCACATAGGACATTCTCTTTTTTTATTAGAAGTGGTAGATCCTTTATTGATCATTCATTATCTCTATGCATAAATCATTATACCAAATCATACCCTTTGATATACCGTTAGGGTCTTAAGGGACATGTCAAAGTATAACTCATCATACAGAAGATACTATGATGATCTCAAGTCTAAGGATTATTTGTACTACTATCACTTAAGAAATTCTTATTGATAGGCAAGTAAAAATCCATTAGGTATTCCTTAGCGAACCGCGTTCAGCGAACTTATTCTTTAATAAGCACCTACATAGTTTCTTTAGTGTCTCCACACAAATGATTATGAGATCAATCATCCTCATCTAATGAGTAAGTCAACATATGTACCAATCTATCCGAATTCACTAATCCCTTTTTTAGTAATCCAACGATTGGGAACTATTTTAGTTTTAAGTTGTCTAAGAATTTAGATCTCATTAGCATGATCATCATCATGATTCCAAAAGCATTGCTTAAAACTCTGAATTTATCACATATTATAAAAACAACACCATGTAGATAAATTAAATGCCTTTAATTGAATAACACTTTTATTAATAAATAAATAAGATTGTCTCAAAGTATATGCTTTATTATCATATATGATTGGCTTGTATACATACTACTTTCAGATTATACCTTGTCAGAGCATCGCTTCCACCTTCTACGATGATTGCCTTCTCCAAAACACCTGTAAAAACTATTCAATTGGAACATTGACACCTTGCTATACAACCAGGGCTTCAATCTCTGCTCAAACCTCCTAGCTTTCCTCTCATCCGTATTCACCTGATAAGTTGCAAACCTTACCAACTCGTTGAACTTTGCGGCATATTCTGGCACAGACATGTTACCCTGCTTCAACTGCAGGAATTGAACCTCCATCTGGTTCTGAGAGCTCGTTGGGAAGTACATCTCAAAGAACATCTCCTTGATTATATCCCATGTGATCACACCCTGTCCACCTCAAACCTTGTTCACCTGCCACCAGTAGCTAGCCTCTGACTTCAGCATAAATGTTACGAAGGCAGTCTTCTGGTCGTCACTAACCCTAGCAACGTAGAACACATTCTCCATCTCCATCACCCAAGTCTGGGATTCGATTTGATTCATGGAACCCTTAAACTCTGGCTGTCCTACCGCCTTCAAGTCCTTAAACGACGTAGCTTGTGGAGCTTGCGACTGATTTGCAAGTGCTCCCGTTAACAGGTTCACCAACTGCTGAACAGGATTAGCGTTGGTGTCGTTATTGTTGTTGTTAGTCGATCTTTCCTAAGCTTACTGGCGAGTTTGGTGTCTTCTTGGCGGCTTTTTTTATTTAAGATATACGTTTATTAGATCATTACTCAATTTCTTAAGTATTTAAGACTTAGCTTAAACATTTTAAGATTATCACTTAACACATAACATCTTCAAATAAACTCTGATGTTTTATTCATTCAAAAGTTTTAAACATATAAAAGATAGCATCTCTGCTATTTACAACTATCTCAAGATAAAGAATATTCATTATTAAATCATCATATTCCATTGTTTATAACCACACTAGAATTTACATTATTAACTACCATAGATATTCACATAACTCATTAATCTTCCTATCACGTCCAACTAAGACATCAAATAGCCTCTCTGCGTTCTTCCTCCATGATACAGAACATCATCCTAAAATCCAGCATGTACCAAGGTAAGTCCTCGAACTGGACTGGATATTAGACAACTCGATCCTGGGCTCTATCAATCGATGTCTGAAAAGTGTAGTCTGTCTCCTCAATCTTAGTCTTCTTTGTCCGTTCACTGTCTTCAGCAAGATCTGTACGTCGAGAAGTCTTCATCCAAGCATCCTCTACTCTAGCACGCTTTTCTGAATCCTCCCCCAGGTCACTCTTCAGTTTCTCTATCTCAGCTGACATCTCTTCCTTTTGGCTCTTTTCCTGAACTAGCTTCCACTCCACGTTTCTAAAACGTCCATTAAGATTCTCAATCCTGTCATCCTTATGCTCTATAGCAGCCTAACGTATATCTGCCAGCTCCTTCAATTCTCTAACGCTATCATGTAACTCATGTTACGATCATATAGCTCGTCATATATCTCATCACTCATAGAGTTTAGTGGAAAATCATCAGGGTCCTCTTCTTCCTCTGTCTCCTCCTCATCCTCCTGGTCAAACACAGGCTCATGCTATTGACCGACAGTGATCAACGGAGATGGCTCTCTCTGAACCAACTGCTCCCAGGCGGTATGAATGTCTCGGGGCTCCTCCTCTATAGCTACTCAGGGCTCAACCTCCCTAGGCTGACTAGATCCTCCAACATCAGACATCTTGACAATCAAAATTTTAAGTTTTAGTTACTATGTGATGCTAATCGATACTCACAAGCACTTAAGTTATAACACATAAGCACATAAAGTCTTTTATTATCTTCAATGAATTCCTTAATTCATTCCTTAGAACTCGATAAGAGTTTATCAACACTATATTTTTGATCTCCTATAAGGCTACTACCCTAAGGTTTTTCCACATAAGGTTCATAACATAAACCTTTGATACCAACTTGTGACACCCCCAAATTCGGGTACTTCATTTCCACAGGATTTGGTGTTCACTGTCAAATTAAAGCATATCTAACTACCCATAAATAAGGAAATGACTGAAACTCATAATTAAAATAAAAATCCTCCCTTTAAGTGGTTACAACATCTTAAACAATTCAATCCCAGGCAATCTAACCTTAAAACATCAAATGCGGAACATAAATGTAATATAATAAGTCTTAAACATAACATCTGTAAATAACATCAAGTCTTCAACACTTATTTGCTTTACCTTTGCCCTTACTAGTAGATGGCTCGTCAACTCTTTCAACCTTAGCTGCAATGTTATTATGCAAGAGTGAGCAACAATTTCCCACAAGTTTAACAATAATAATAATAATAACATGCGAGTAAGCATTGGGTACTGGATAATAGAAAGCTCGGCTTTTGAATCAAGATTAGAAAATAAGAATCAAAAGTACACCTTAGGGTCAAAAGACCATGAACTATATCCCAGGTTATCAAGTATTTCTACTTTAAACCTTTAACATTCATAAGACTGTATGGACCTTACTTCTCATCTTAGGGGGATCAGCCCTTTTTACCATATATGTGCACAACATCTCAACATTATCGCGTAATATAATCCCCTATAAAGGGTTGTTCATCTCAGTTTGACATCAGAATCCGCACCAAAAAAAATTTCATTTGGATAAGCTTCAACAGTAGTTCTTAAATTTAGAACACTCATCAACTGTGGACTAGTCGAATCAATAAGGGTTCACTAGTCATTCAAGGTTCGATAATATAATTGATAATCAAATTAAATAGTGAATCTCAAAGGAATACAGTTGAATAAACATTATATAATCGAAGTATTACTTTAGAAGAATTAGAACATCTCATTTGAAATCATGAACTTGAATAAACAAGAGTAAGACTTGCTCAATATAAGAATAGGATTTATGAATTGTGTAACGATAACAAGTAGGGTTAGGAAACTTGTGTAATGATAACAAGTCAGGGTTAGAAAAATTGTCTCGTGCGTAGATTATACATTTACTATTCACGTTCCTCAATTTAATCCTACATACCATTTAAAGTTAGAATACCAAATAATTATAACATAACTAGCATCACGAGTATATTATCTTTTAACTTAACTTAACTCTGATTATGATTATATTAATCACATTCACAACCCTTAACTCGTAAATACATTATTAGACTTCACGAATAACGAGTTTAAATACACATTCAATTTATCAGATAATCACGTAAAACCATCATTGACATGTTACTAATCTATTTTAACATCTCAATATATGATTAACACATTTTCATGTTCATTAGATTAGGTTTAAATTACATTTTCTGGACTTGAACAATTAAAATCTCATTTCTTGGAAAAACTGTCAAGTGGTGCTGTAGCGCCCCAGATTGAACTGGAAACCGGCACTGCGGCGCGACCAGGCGCTGTCGCGCAACAAATAAGCCCACAAAAGGTGCCATGACTCGGCGTCAGGCACTGCTAGGGCACTGCAGCGCTCTATTTCTATACAGAACATGCGTTGCGGCGCCGCGACACAGTGAGAAGCAGACAGAGCTCGCGAAGAACACAGAAAAAGCCAAAATAGGACAAAACTTCGTTCAAACAACAAATTTACTACCACCCATCAGTTCTAGAATACATAAATATAACCTAACAATTAGAGCATGATTTTAACAACTAAAATCACATAAACAACTAAATTTTAGCCCACAAATTCTCTGTTTTTGTAAAAACTTTATTTTTAGACATATTTATCGAATCCATTCACCACGGATTCAATACTTAACCAAATCAATTCATATAACTTGCATTCTTTTCGTATTTTAACGTATTAACACAATCATACATCAATTTATAGTTTGATACATGAATTAAACATCCATTTTGATTCTAAAATAACCCATATTCATACATATATCATTGTAAGCTCAAAACTTCTTTTTTAAACATAATTTCATGGATTTGATTACTTTTAATCATATACAAATCATATAAAAATAGATTATGCATAATAATAAACATCTAACATCAATTTCTTAACAATTCAACCATGAAACTCCATTTACAGAGAACTCAACATAACTTTTCATGGAGAAAACTCAAGAACATAAATTAAAGCTTGAATCAAGAAATTACCCTTGATGACTTGTTTAGATTACACAAAGATGATAGAAACTCTTCTTTAATTCTCCAAACCTTCTTCTTCAATCGCACAATATATCTCAAGCTCTCTCTCTGTTCTCTCTAACTTGTGTTTTCAAAATGAATTGATATAACTCTGATATAGCCATTATACGTATAAAAATAACTGGCACAACATGGGTAGCGGTTAAGTGCATCATGGCCTTAATTGCTCCCATGTTCTTAAGGCCATGTTTGGTTTGGTTCGAAAAGGCTCTTTTTCCATTTATTTTAATTAGCTCATTTATTATATAGTTTATTCGTCACACTTTAATTAATCAAATAACATTATTTAAATTAAAGGCAATATTACTCATGAAATCAAATTATCACATAATTAAAATTCTCATTTATTAATTATGATATATCATTAAATCTCTAATTAATTATTAAATTAATTAGAACAACATTATGATTATTTAACAACTCATTTAATTTAATTATCCCAATTAAAATCATACTTTGAACTATAAAATTATCCAACATTAATGTAGTTGATGTAACACATTTAATTAAATTAATCTACCACAATTCCATCAAATATTTATTTAACTTAATAAATAAATCAACAAAAATATTTATTTAATTCAATATATATTTAAAATCAATTACAAAAATCTCGTTCGTCACATCCATAACTCATACGGAGTCTTGGGGACGGATTTTGAGGTGAACTTATTTAGTAGATATGCAGTCGTTTTTAGGGCATAACCCCAGAAGGTTACTAGAACATCGGTAAAACTCATCATGGACCGCACTATGTCCACTAAGGTATGATTTTTTCTTTCAAATACACCATTTAATTGTGGTGTACCAGAAGGCGTCCATTGTGAGAAAATATCATTATATTTGAGATGATCTAAAAACTCATTGCTTAAGTATTCCACTCCTCGATCAGATCGAAGAATCTTAATACTCTTGTCAGTTTGTTTCTCTACTTCACTTCTGAATTCTCTAAACCTTTCAAATGATTCAGACTTATATTTCATCAAAATATCCAAATCTTAAATGATCATCAGTGAATATAATAAAATATGAATACCCTCCTCGAGCATCTGTTGTCATAGGTCTACACACATCTGTGTGTACCAACTCTAATAACCATGTAACTTTCTCTCCATATCCACTTAATAGAGATTTAATCATCTTTCTCATGAGACAAGATTCACAAGTTAGATATGATTCACAATCAAATGGCTCTAAAAGCCCATCTTTATGCAACTGATTTAGTTTTGTTTCATTAATGTGACCAAGTCTACAATACCATATGAAGGTATTGTTCACACCATCTCTTTTTCTTTTATTAGTTTGTTCAATTTGTAAAATATTTTCATGTAATTCAAGTATATAAAGTCCATTAATTAATCTACCAGTTCCAAACAAAACATTATCAATATAAATAGAACAACCATTATTTTTAATATTATATCAAAACATTCCTTGTCCAACAATGAAATAGAAATAATTTTCTAATGATAATTGTAACATAGTAGCGATTTACTAAATTAATAGACTTGCCCGTAGACAATGTTAAACTATAAGTTCCTATTGATAATGTAACTATCTTTGCTCCATTTCCCACACGCATGATTAATTCTCATTTGTACAGCTTTCTAGTTCTGTTTAGGTCCTGCATAGAATTGCATAGACAAGAACCACAACCGATATCTAATACCCAAGTAGAACTTTGACTTATAGAACGATTTATTTCAATCACGAATAAACCTATATCTGTAGTCGAAGCTTCAACAAGCTTCTCCTGCTTAGCCTCTATAAGATTCTCCTTGCAGTTTCTTTTCCAATGTTCAAACTTATTATAGTGGAAGAAAAATCTTTTGCTATCCATGTCAATTTTTTCTTATTGTCCTTAGTCTTTGTCTTTCCTTTTGCCTTCTTAGTTTTCTTCTATTCAGAAGAACCTTTAGTCCTCTTCCTTTTCTTGGAAGAATCATCTACAAGTAAGACTTGGTCTTTCTTGGCTGGAAATTGACTCTGCAGTTTTTAACATGTTGAGCAATTCAGACAGACTGACATCTAGCTTGTTCATGTGGAAATTCACAATAAATTATGAGAAAAAGTTCGGTAGTGACTGCAAAATCAAATCTTGGCTCAACTCTCCGTCCATTACAAAACCTAGTTATCCCAATTATTCAACCAAATTGATCATTTTTAGGACATGCATATGTATTGTAGTGTCATCGGTCATTCTAGATCGGAAGAGCTCCTTAGATATCTCATATCTGGCAGACCTACTCTACTCACCATATAAATCATGAAGGTGAAGCAACATGGTAGGTACATCCATTTTCTCGTGTTGACGCTGCAACTCATTACTCATAGAAGCAAACATGATGCACTGAGGTACAGTCGCATCATCTTGTCACTTTCTAAAAGTAGCAATCTCTTACTCAGAGGCATTGTCTGCAACAGTTGCAGGGACTGGCGAATTTAGGACATAAGAAAGCTTTTCAGCAGTGAGAACTATTTTCAAATTTATTAACCAATCCGTATAATTTGACTCGGTTTACTTATTAGCATCCAATGTACTCTGCAGTGATAGTGAATTAGATATAGTAAAATTTTGTAAATGAAATTTTAATAACAACAATAGCATGCATTCATTTTATTAGTCATCACATTAATTAGATCTTTATTAAAATGATGTCTATCATTATTTTCTTCAAACTATGTGACCCTCCTTATATAGTTCGACAGATCTTTATTAAAAGTTTGTGTAAAATCAATTTAGTGAGATAAGGATCATATTGCCATAAATATATAGCATTGTGTGTGCACAACAAACTATAGCTTTATTCAATAGGTAGAAAACTTTTATCAATTACATCTCCGTGTAACTCCTTTTGTTTTGCCTCTTAGATTATAATGGTCAAGTTTATGGACATCCGAACTAAAATAATCTAAGTTAAGTTAGTACTAGCAATTCCATATAAGTGAAGAGAAAAATACAATCCTTGTGTGTGCACAACAAAACATGTATTGTTCAATTCTTTATAAACATCCAATGTAATAAAATCAATATCTCAAAAATTTAATATAAGCCTTGTGTGTGCGCAACAAACTCGTATTAAATACTTGATACTCTATTACTTTATCATGCTAGAAGGTTACGTTTAACATTCTAAATGTATTTGAACGTAATCAACTTAATATTTTCTTTCTTAAGTATTCTTGTTATTAATTGTCTCATCTTGTTTAACACACATGCAAATATATATATAAATATGTGTCATATTAAATATACATCCCATGTATAATAACATATTAATATATAATTAACATGCACATAAAATACTAAATTCTACTTAGAATGATTATGAAATTAATTCTATGTTTGGTTCGCTCGAGCCACCGAATGAACCAAACGGTCAAACCTAGGGTGCAAGAATAAAATATGAACATAATTATTACATTCAACCCGAGCTCCATTACAAATGGTTCTTCAATGCTCCTGCTCTTCAGCTCCAATTTTATAAGTAATTCTACTAAATCTTATCACAATCTATTTTACATAAAATAGAAACCTTGATCAGCAGTCAATGGTAAGTACATAGGAGGGAGATAGAATTCACATCAGAAAATTAGATAGGCGATGTACGCAGACCCCATTTATAAACCATTTATTCAAGCATTCATCAAAATTAAATCCAATATCATTGATCAATAGTCCATAATCATCCCCTTTATTATCATACATGTCATCACATGTATCAATAAAATATTATCATACATGTCATCACATGTATTATTAAAACATTCATCTTATGAATTTAAAACATTCCATATATATATTGATATCATTTAATGGACAATAAAAGTTTTCTTAAAATCTAATTCCCAATTAATATAAACTTTTTTATTTTAATAAAATTCCAAATAAAAATAAATTTCATTATTTTAATTTTTCAAAATTACTGGAAAAACTGGATTGGCAAACACCCGAGCGCAGCTGCGCTGCAGGCCCAACGCTACTGTCTTACGGCTTTTGAAACCTAGATTTCCAGATCATAATTTTTAGTTTTGTTTCATAAAATATGATTTTATTCCAACAATTATGCTCAATTAAATTATTTTAAACATATATTAATGTATATATCAATTCAAAACAATTAATAATTCACATAAGGATGACTCTGATACCACTGTTGGTCTGCAGATGATGGGAAAATCTAATTTAGCATAGCACGCAAGTGTATGTGGTCAACAAGTAATAAATAGTAATTCAATTATCGTTCCCACGAGGAAAATAATTTCAATTTATACTAACAAGTACCAGTTTTGTATTATCTCGATTTTATTAAACAATTAACCATTTTGTGAATTTTGAAAAAGAAAACTATTAATTAAACTAAACTAACTACCACAAGTTTTAAAATCAGATTATGGAGATTTAAGATCACAACTTCACTTATTGCATCACTTATATTAATACATTTCTCATTAATTACGCTCACTATTCTGGACTATTAATCAGGAACTCATCAGTATTTAAAACCATCTCCCGATGCATTAAAAACATATCAATCCAAATTCACAATTGATAGAATTAAATTGAACATCATAATTAACTAATTCTCTATATTCCTATGTTAATTAAAATTAAAAAGAGTTTAAAGCACATGTTCCCTTATTAGATTGCATGCGGTGTGTAGGTATATCTCTATCCTAAACACAAATCATGAATTCCAATGCCATACAGAAAATACAATCATATGCTATCATGATCATATCTAAACCTATAATTTGTTTCCCAAGTTCATACAAGTTATCACGATAATTATTGGCCAGACAATTAAACAATTAAGTCTAAATCACAATAGACAGTCCCTAGAATAGATCACAATAATTAATGAGGAAGCATATTAATACAAACTACATAATAAGATCTATTGTAATCTTAAAATAGGAATTAGTTCATTGTCATTGAATCAAAGCCTATAATACACAATTGAATAAACAGTAAAATACAAGAATAAGAGTAAAGGAGAAGAATAAAAATCTGTAATCAGCACTCTTGACTCCCTTCAATGTCTCCTGCCTTGAATCCTTCACGCTCACCAAATTGCTTCAATCTCCAATCTAATTTAGAACTAGGTTTTTGAATAAATGAAAGATTGATTGTCTAATAACTGACATAAGGTCTTATGTCGACGTTGAGAAAACATTGGGTTCCCTTTTCCTAAGTGTTTCTACCTTTATGTTTTCTATTTGGCATTGTTTGATCTGAAGGGTGATTTTCAGAAAAAGGCCGACATACAATGTAGACGATTTAAAATTTTTGATTTTATTGGTCCAAATTAGATAGAGTCTCTAGTTGATATGAGTTAAATGGTTGTACCAACTCAACCGAGTTTTAAAAGATATTTCAATATGGCCCAATTACTAGACTCTGTTTAATTGGTTTTGAAAATCGAGATTCATAGAGTTCGGGGGCTTGATTAAGCGGGGGAAAGGTGTTAAGCACCCCCCGACTTCCGTAAAACACGATTACCGCGTCTTTTCAATTCCCTAATTATTATATGTGTGTGTGTGTGTGTGTTGCAGTTAATTGGGCCTAAGTGCTAAATTTGAAAGTCGTGTTGTGCTTCGTTGGACCTATATACGAAGGGTTTGATTTATTTGAAAAGTCCATTTTTTAGACATTATATGAAAGTGATGTTTTGAAAATAGATTTCAAAACCTTCTACTCGAATAGGAATTGAAGCCTTATGATATTTCCATTTTATTCCATATTAAGCCTGATTTGATTTTATCCTCGAGATACGAAGCATCTTCGACAAAATAATATATACATAGGTGTTGGGCTCATTTTGGGCATGAAAGCCATTGAAGTGACCCGAGCACCACAAACAACATTTTTACTATATTGAGACCTTAAATCTGAATAACCGTTTTAAGGTCCCTCTTATTTATATTTACAAAAAACCTGCAAGCTATATATACATTTTAAATTTATCCATCATAGGAATCAGATCTAAATCTATGTGATTAATCGTAGATCCAATAATTTCTAAGCTCATAAAATATCATTTAAAAGCTTGCAAGGCAGATATATTGAACTAGACTGCAAATTAAAATATAGACATCAAAAAACATAGGATTCATTAGTTAAATCCTTGCATGCGCGTAGCCAAGCTTCTCGTTCCCTCTAGATACAGATCTTGGGTCGCGTAGTTGCTTAATATTTACAAAACTAGAAAGAAAACTAGATTTAAATAAATCTTAACCATTCTAGCTCAACGGTTCCAGTTTTACAACTTTTGAACCAGTTAAAAGTTAGACATGGCTAGATTTAGATAAATCTAGTCCACAAACTTTACATTAGTACATATTTATATCAAATGAAAAGTTAAAATTAATATTTAATCAAATTAAATAACTAATATTTATATTACCTATATATATATATTAAAGCAGGAAAAAGCCACGGATTCACAATCTAGACTTGACTTATCAATATAAATATATATATATATATATATATATATATATATATATGTGTGTGTGTGTGTGTGTGTGTGTGTGCTTATATATATTAAAGCTGAAAAGGCCACGGATTAGCAATCCAGGCCAAACGAATTAATATATATATATATATATATATATATATATATATATATATATATATATATATAAAGCCATAGATTAACAATCCAGGCTAAATGATACTTCTATATATATATACTCATATGTACATATATTAAAGCCATAAAAGCCACGAATTTGCAATCCAAGCAAAACTAAGAATTATAAATATATATATATATATATATATATATATATATATATATATTAAACTAGTTAAAAATTTTAGATCTAATGAAATCTCACAGTTTACAGCGAAAAAAGCTTTAAACTGCTTTTGTAGCTTGAAAACTCCGTTTCCACCAGTTAAAACTTTATATGTTAGTATATATATATGTATAGAAGTGTTTACAAAGAACAATATTGGAGTTTAGGACACTGATGGAAGGGTTAAAAGCTGAAACGGGCCGAATTTCCTCTATTTTCTCCTTTTTCTCGTTCTTTTTGGCTGATGGAGGGGTTTATTTATAGACCAAAAGAGCCGCGGGTCTACCTGCGGCTGACTCGGGTGGGCCCGAGCTTGTAGGTCTTGTCTTCTCGAAGTACGTGAACTCCGACCAACTCACTGTTTGCTAGAACTTTCATACCTTTCAATCCTGGAATCCGATGGAGGCGTGATATACCTTTCCTGAAAGCCCTTTCCGAGAGCTATACAATGACATGGGATTTGATCTTTTCCAAACCCAGGAAGATGGGTCCATGACCAGATCTTCGACTCTTCGCAGTCCGTCGGTTCAGCTATCTTGTGCTATTTTCACTTGGGATTAACGTTATGGTTTTGCATGACCTTCATGGCAATGATTTGACTTGCTTCGATGTTGAATTGGCCAAATGATCATTTTGCCCTTCCGGGGGTTATCTCCAGGGTTTTCGGGGCTTTCGTCTTTTTCTCGGGATTGTCTCCAAGGTTTGATCCCAAACGATTTAATCTCCCGGGGTTGTTGCCGCAGTTGATTTGATGTTTCGGGGTTGTCTCCGGGGTTTGATTTGATCTCCCGAGGTTATCGTCGAGGTTGATTTGATTCCTTGGAATTGTCGCTGGGGTTTGATTTGATCTCCCGGGGTTTTCGCCGAGGTTTGATTTAATCTCCCAGGGTTGTCGCCGGGGTTTGATTTGATCTCATGGGGATGTAATATCCAATAATTTTTGAATATTATTAAATGAATATATTAATGGAAATGAATATTTATTTGAATATAAATATATATGTGTTGCGAGATGAGCTCATTCAAATGAATTCAAATTAATTATATAATAATTGAGGAAGAATGTGGAGTTTGCGATAAACTCGTTGAAATGCCTTGTGTGGTACGAGAATAGAAACGATAATGAGCTTAATTAAGCTTAAGTGATAAGCCTTGTGTGGCCTAATTAATTTCCTAATTTAGTTGGGTCATTGAATTAATAATGTATTGAACTTAGGATATATCCAATGCTCAACAACATTAATGTGATATGTTATAATAAATAAGAGATGTGGCCCAATCAATTTATGTGCTAGATTAAATAATAGAGTCCATGTGCTTTAGTGTGCTTAGCCCAATTGATTTATTTTGATGTGGCCTAATGTGTAATGTATTATGATAGGAACATGTATATATATACATAAAGATATATATATGTAGGTAGTTGAATAATAGAGGTTGTAAAATGAGGTGTGACATTGGAATGTGAGTAATTATTATATAAAACTATATGATAAAAGTAAGCTTAACTTATGTAAATTACTAAGTGGTATGAAAGAGACTTATGTAACCATGTGATAGGCATAGTACATTAATGTATACTATATAGAATATTAAGTTAAAGTATGTAAATAATTGATATCTCTAATTATTTCCATGAGTAATATAATTGAAATAATAATAATGAGGTTTGTGATAATGTAGTATGTCACTATTCAATTAAATCATAAATTGACATTATTAAAATATACATAGATTATATATCAATGTGTATACATATACCCCAATGTGCTACTATGTAATGTGGTTGTGACATTTTAGGTCCATGTATACCCTAAGTGAATTTAAGCCAAGGTAAGCATATATGTGTATTAAGTGTGTAATATATAGTATTTCATTCCTTACAATGTTGAGTTCTTATTTCTTGTCCCACAAAGAGTGTCCAATTCTCTCTCACATGAATGACAAAGGCTAGAAGCCTATTCCCTCTTCTTCTCCCAAGTTCATTAACTAGCTATCATGATTCAAAGGGGAGTGGGAAAAATAGTGTAATCCAACAACTACTCACCCACTTCTCCATAACCATCAGCTTCTTCTTCATTCCAATGGTTTAATTCATTGAGCAAAGCCCAAATTGGTCACAAGCTTCCCTATAAATGGAGACCTTCTCATTCACAAAAATTTTTCTAAGTTCTCTATTAAACTTCAGAGTTGTGTGTGTTGGGTTTGTACGTAATGCAATCATGCAATCAAATCACATAAATAGGGCGGAAGCGCAAAAACTAGGTTTTCAAAAATTTATACAAACCCATAACCATGATCATTCTTGTGCATCAATTATCAGTGAATGTAGAAGGAGAAAAACAGCATTATACCTTTGAAGATCCAAGCTTCCTCAGGTACAAGTTCTACTCCTTTGATTCCTTTGATTCCTCTGTAGTGGCTCCTTCCCTTGATCCATGTCAGCCACCCAAATGTTTGGCCTCTAACGGTGATCCACCAAGGAAGATGAAGAACTCAGGAAGATGGGTTATTGGCTTAACCCTTGTTTCTATCTCTATAGAATATGTGTACTCCCAACTCTTGAAAAATTCACATCCCTTATTTCTGATATAAGACTCTCTTATATAGATATTAGGTTCACCCTCCTAATCTAATTAGAATAGGGTTTTATTTAATTAATTAATTAAACACTTTTAATTAATTTATATCCTAATCTTATTAGGATTGAGAGAGAGTACTGATATTATATTAATTCCTAAACTACTTTAGAATTAAAATAATAATAATAATAATAATAATAAGACTCCTCTTACTAATTTATATTTAATATTTCTAAAATATTAAATAATAAACATTAAGCAATTTAATTTATTCTATCACCATAGATTAAATTAATTATACTTAATGCATTATTACTATCATGCCATTTTCTTCTTAAATAATTTTTCTTCCTTTTATGGTGTGACCCTTTAGGTTCTCCATATTAAACCGGTTGTGAATAAATCAATTAGAACAATTCTAATCTTATTTAAATAAATAAATTAAACTAATAATTTATTTAAATAAATAACATTTATTCTACAATAGGGATAAGCCTCCCTAGCGATCAACGACTTTTCCAGATAATATAGATTTCAACATTAATCATAAAAGAACCTGTGAGTTAATAGTTACCGTACAATTCAATCCTTCCACTATACAATGTCCCAATTAAATATAAGACATGGATTTACTTCCAAGTCTTAATTTATTTAATCATATGTATTTCGATTAGAAAATGCACAACTCCAAATAATGCAAATTAGAAACCTCTTTCTAATTTTATTCTACCTTGGCCAAGGATTCCTGGGTTGTCATTTAATGAATCACATAGGACATATCTCCTCTTTTACTAGAGGTGGTAAATTCTTTATTGATCATACATTATCTCCATATGCAACTCATTATACCCAAGCATACCCTATATATGCCTTAAAAAGCCTTAAGGAATAAGTCAAAGTATAATTTGTTACATACAAGATACTATGATGATCTCAATTCCAAGGATCACTTGTACTACTATCACATTAGGAATTCCTATTGACAGGCGAGTAAAACTCCATTAGGTATTCGATAGCGAGTCACGTTCAGTGAACTTATTCTCCAATAAGCACCTACATACTTGCTTTAGTGTCTCCACACAAATAACCATGAGATCAGTCATCCTCATCTAATGAGCAAGCAACATATGTACCAATCTATCCGGATTTACTAATTCCCATTTTAGTAATCCCACGATTGGAAACTATTTTAGGTTTTAAGCTTTCTAAGAATTTAGATCTCATTAGCATGATCTCATCATGATTCTAAAAGCATTGCTTAAAACTATGGGTTATTTACATATTATAAAAACAGCACCATGTAGATAATTAAATGCCTTAAATGAATATTTTATTAATAAATAAATAAGATTGTTTACAAAGTATGTACTTTATCATCATACATGATTGGCTTGTATGCACACTACTATCAATCTCCCACTTGCATTAAAGCCAATCGCCATGGTATCTCATACCCATCTTCTCTAAGTGACGATCAAACTGCTGTTGTGTTAGAGCTTTAGTAAATGGATCTGCAATGTTGTCTTGAGAGTCCACACGCTCCAAGGTGACGTCTCCTCTTTCAATGATCTCCCTGATTAAGTGAAATCGCCGCAACACGTGTTTGGATTTCTGATGAGACCTGGGTTCCTTAGCCTGTGCAACCGCTCCGGTGTTGTCACAGTATACGAGAACTATTTCTCCAATGCTAGGAACCACATCAAGTTCAGTTATGAACTTCTACATCCAAACAGCTTCCTTTGCAGCTTCACTTGCAGCTATATACTCTGCCTCTGTCACTGAATCAGAAACTGTTTGCTGCTTGGAACTCTTCCAACTCACTGCTCCTCCGTTCAAGGTAAACACATACCCTGAAATAGATTTACTATCATCTTGGTCTGTTTCAAAACTTGAGTCCGTGAATCCCTCGAGTTTTAATTCAGACCCACCGTAGACAAGAAAAATATCTTTAGTCCTTCTCAAATACTTTAGGATATTTTTCACTTCCTTCCAGTGCTCTTCTCCTGGATTCGACTGGTATCTTCTTGTTACACTAAGTGTGTAAGCAACATCCGGTCTAGTACATATCATACCGTATATGATAGATCTTATTGCAAAAGCATAAGGGATCTTACTCATACGGTCTCTCTCCTCAGGTGTCTTTGGGGCCTGTTACTTGGAGAGATGTATTCCATGGCTCATCAGCATGAGACCTCTTTTGGAATCTTCCATGCTAAACCTCTTTAGCATCGTATCAATGTACATTCCTTGGGATAAGCCGAGCATCCTTTTAGATCTATCTCTATAGATCTTTATCCCCAAAATATAGGATGCTACACCCAAGTCCTTCATGGAGAAGTTTTTAGATAACCAGATTTTAATTGATTGTAACATAGGAATGTCATTCCCTATCAGTAATATATCATCAACATATAATACTAGGAATGATACTGCGCTCCCACTAACCTTCTTGTATACACATGGTTCATCCTCGTTTTTGATAAAATCAAACTCTTTGATTGTCTCATCAAAACGAATATTCCATCTACGAGAAGCTTGCTTTAACCCATAAATGGATCGTTACAGCTTACAGACTTGATTTGTTCCAACTTTTGAAATAAATCCCTCTGGCTGTGTCATATACACATCCTCCTCAAGTTTCCCTTTGAGGAAGGCCGTTTTCACGTCCATCTGCCAGATTTCATAGTCGTTGTAAGCTGCAATCGCAAGCAAAATCCGAATGGACTTGAGCATGGCTACTGGTGAGAAGGTTTCATCATAGTCAACTCCTTGTCTTTGTTTGAAACCTTTTGCAACCAGTCGAGCCTTATAGGTCTCTACCTTTTCGTCTGCTCCAGTCTTTCTCTTAAAAACCCATTTACACCCAATAGGTTTAATACCTTCAGGTGGTGAAACCAAAGTCCATACTTTATTTTCATACATGGAGTCCATTTCGGATTTCATGGCTTCAAGCCATTTCCCTGAGTCTTTATTACTCATAGCCTATCCGTAATTCAATGGATCATCATCATTCATGATGTGTACCTCATCGTCATCCTCTATAACGAATCCATACCTCTCAGGTATCTTTGGTACTCTTCCAGATTTATGAATAGGGTGTGGTACAGTAGGTTCTTCTACTTGGTCAGGTACCTGACTTTGATCTGTGGTAACTTGTGGTTCTTGAACTTCTTCAAGATATATCTTACTCCCACTGACCCCTTCATGGATAAACTCTTTCTCCAAGAAGGTAGCATGTTTCGCAACAAACACCTTTTGATCAGTTGGATGATAGAAATAATACCCTACGGTTTCTTTAGGGTATCCCTCAAATCTACACGTATCGGATTTAGTCTGTAGCTTATCATTTTCAAACTTTTTGGCATAAGCTGGCACAACCCCAAGTCTTAACATGCTTAAGATTTGGTTTCCTCCCTTTCCACATCTCATATGGAGTCTTTGGGGCGGATGTGGTAGGTACCTTGTTAAGTAGGTATGCAGTCGTTTCTAGGGCCTATCCCCAGAAGGAAATTGGAAGGTCGGTAAAACTCATCATGGATCGAACCATGTCCAACAGTGTTCGATTTCTCCTTTCAGAAACTCCATTGAACTTTGGTGTACCTGGAGGAGTCCATTGTGAGATTATACCATTTTCTTTGAGACAATTGAGAAACTCATCGCTTAAGTATTCTCCACCTCGATCTGATCGAAGTATCTTAATACTCTTGCCCGTTTGTTTCTCTACTTCACTTCTGAACTCTTTGAACTTTTCAAATGATTCTGATTTGTATTTCATCAAATACACATATCCAAATCTTGAGTGATCATCAATGAAAGTAATAAAATAAGAATACCCACCCCGTGCACTTGTTGTTATGGGTCCACAAACGTCTGTGTGAATCAATGCCAACAACTCTGTAACTCTTTCTCCTTTTCCACTAAAAGGAGATTTAGTCATTTTACCCATGAGACAAGATTCACAAGTTGGATATGATTCATAATCGGATAACTCGAGGAGCCCATCCTTATGCAACTTGGATAATTTTGTTTCATTGATATGACCGAGTCTACAGTGCCACATATAGGTATAATTAATATCATCTATTTTCCTTTTCTTAGTTTGTTTAATTTGAAATATATTTTCTTATAAGTCAAGTGTATAAAGTCCATTTCGCAAATTTTCAATACCATATAAAACATCGTCTTTATAAATAGAACAACCATTGTTCTTTATAATAACGTCAAAACCTTCTATATCCAATACAGAAATTGAAATAATATTTTTAATAATATTCGGAACATAATAACAATTATTAAGATAAATGGACTTGCCCGAAGGCATTGCTAAACAATAAGTTCCTACAGCTAATGCAGCAACCTTTGCTCCATTCCCCACTCGTAGGATCACCTCATCATTGTTCAGCTTTCTACTTCTGACCAGTCCCTGCACAGTGTTACATATGTGAGAACCACAGCCGGTATCCAATACCCAAGTAGAATTATGACTTTCAGAAAAATTAATTTCAATCATAAACAAACCTTGATTGAAAGTCGAAGCTTCTCCAAGTTTCTTCTATGTTAGAAAGTTCTTCCAGTTCCTCTTCCAATGTCCCGGCTCATTGCAATGAAAGCACATTCCTTTAGCTGGTTCAAGTTTCTTTTGTTCCTTTTCTTTCCCCTTTCCTTTCCCTTAGCCTTCTTGGATTTCTTCTTTTCAGAAGACACCTTCGACCTCTTCCTTTTATTGGAAGAATCCACCATCAAGACATGGTTCTTCTTGGATGAGAAGTGACCTTCAGCAGTTTTCAGCATGTTAAGCAGCTCAGGCAAGCTGACATCTAGCTTATTCATGTGAAAATTAACTACAAACTGCGAGAAGGTCTCAGGGAGTGACTGCAAGACCAAGTCTTGACTCAACTCCCCATCCATGAAGAACCCAAGCTGCCCAAGGCGTTCAATCAAATTGATCACCTTTAGGACATGAGTCTCGATGGCAGTACCCTCGTTCATCCGAGATCGGAAGAGCTCCTTAGATATCTCATATCTAGCAGTCCTACTCTGTTCACCATACAACTCCTTGAGGTGAAGCAGCATAGCAGGAGCATCCATTTTTTCGTGCTGACGCTGAAGCTCGTTATTCATGGATGCAAGCATGATGCATTGAGCCACAGATGCATCATCTTGCCATTTATTGAAAGTGGCAATCTCTTCCTCAGAGGCTGTTTTCGAAACAGATTCAGGGATAGTTGAATTTAGGACATAAGAAATCTTTTCAGCAGTGAGAACAATTCTCAGATTTCTTAGCCAGTCCTCATAATTCGGCCCGGTAAGCTTATTTGCATCAAGTATGCTTCGTAGTGAGATTAGTGATTTTGACATTTTTAAAATTCTACATGTGAAAAGATAACATTTTAGCAAACATTCATTTTATTAACTTTGCATACCAAAATAAATTTAGGTCTTTATTTTAAAGTGGTATCTCCCACTATTTTCATCAAACTATATTACCCTCAGTTATATAGTTCGGCAATATCTAATTAAAGATTTGCTAGTGAGATTAAGGATCCCATTTCAAATGTATATAACCTTTTGGATAGCACAATAAGCGATATACAAATAAATAGGTAGACAACTCTTGTCAATTACATCACCATGTAACTCCTTTTATTTTGCCTCTTAAATCATACTGGTCATGTGTGTGCACATCCGAACTAAAATGAATTTAGTTAAGTCCAGCCTAGCACTTCCATAAATTCAAAAAAGAAAAATTTTCGTCCTTGTGGATAGCACAACAAGACTAGATCGTTCAATTTTCTTGATAAGCATCAAATGTGATTAATTAACATCTTAAATATTCAATACTCGTCTTGTGGATAGCACAACAAACTCATATTAAATATTTAATACTCTATTAATTAATCATGCTAGAAGGCGACGTTCGATATTCCAAATATCATTTGAACGCTTCAAACTTAATATTATTTCTTTGAGGGGTTTGTTATTATTTGTCTCATCTTGTTTAGCGCGCATGCACATATATATATAAAATACGCGTCATTTTATTAAACATGCGAAGCATGTTTGCATAAAATATAATATATATATAATATTTAGCATGCAATATAGAAAACTATACTCTACCCGGATTGATTATGGACTTTTATTCTAGTTTGGTTCACTAGAGCCACCAAGTGAACCAAAAGGTCAAACCTAGGGGTGCAAGAATTTAAATTTTAAATGTAACTATTACATTTAAACCCGGGCTCCATACAAACGGGTCTTCACGCGCTCCTTGCTCCTTGGTCTCCAATTTCTTCAAAATAATTCTAACTATCTCTATTACATTAACTATTTAAAATTAAATAGAAACCTTGATCAGCAGTCAAGGGAAAGTACATAAAAAGGAGATAGAATTTACATCGAGAATAAAACTAGAGAAGACGAGGTACGCAGACCCCATTTTATAAAATCCATTCATTCAAGCATTCAACCAAAATAAAATCCAATCACATTGGTCATAGTCCATAATCAATCCCTTTTATTACCATAAATATCATCACTACGTATCAATAAAACTTATTCATCTCATGAAAATAAATTCATTCCATATATGTATTAATATCAGTTAATGGGCAAAAGTTTGCTAAACTTTGTTTTTGGAAAAATAAACTCCTTTATTTCATTCAAAAACAATTCCAAATTAAACTCTTTAATTTTAGCAATTCTGAAATCTCATTTCATATAAAATAAACTCTTTATTTTAAACCTTTATTAATTAAATAAATCATTCATTTAATTAAATAAAAAAAATTCAGTTCCTGTCCAGTGGCGCAGCTGCGCCAGGAATGTAAAGGGAACCGGCGCAGCTACGCAGCATGAAAACCAGGAACAGTAACCGGCATAGCTGCGCAGCAATATTGCCTTGTACCGGCGCAGCTTCGCAGAATCTGAAAAATTTTTGTTGCCCAGAACTCGATCCAATTGCATATCATACATGTATGGAATCACATAGACTGATAATTAGCACAAGAGAGGCTTTGATACCACTGCTGGGTTTGTACGTAGCGCAATCATGCAATCAAATCACATAAATAGGGCGGAAGCGTAAAAACTAAGTTTTCAAAAATTTATACAAGCCCATAACCATGATCATTCTTGTGCATCAATTATTAGTGAATGTAGAAGGAGAAAAATAGAATTATACCTTTGAAGATCCAAGCTTCCTCAGGTACAAGTTCTACTCCTTTGATTCCTCTGTAGTGGCTCCTTCCATTGATCAATGTCAGCCACCCAAATGTTTGGCCTCTAACGGTGATCCACCAAGGAAGATGAAGAACTCAGGAAGATGGTTTATTGGCTTAACCCTTGTTTCTATCTCTATAGAATATGTGTACTCCCAACTCTTGAAAAATTCACGTCCCTTATTTCTAATATAAGACTCTCTTATATAGATATTAGGTTCACCCTCCTAATCTAATTAGAATAGGGTTTTATTTAATTAATTAATTAAACACTTTTAATTAATTTATATCCTAATCTTATTAGGATTGAGAGAGAGTACTGATATTATATTAATTCCTAAACTACTTTAGAATTAAAATAATAATAATAATAATAATATTAATAAGACTCCTCTTACTAATTTATATTTAATATTTCTAAAATATTAAATAATAAACATTAAGCAATTTAATTTATTCTATCACCATAGATTAAATTAATTATACTTAATGCATTATTACTATCATGCCATTTTCTTCTTAAATAATTTTTCTTCCTTTTATGGTGTGACCCTTTAGGTTCTCCATATTAAACCGGTTGTGAATAAATCAATTAGAACAATTCTAATCTTATTTAAATAAATAAATTAAACTAATAATTTATTTAAATAAATAACATTTATTCTACAATAGGGATAAGCCTCCCTAGCGATCAACGACTTTTCCAGATAATATAGATTTCAACATTAATCATAAAAGAACCTGTGAGTTAATAGTTACCGTACAATTCAATCCTTCCACCATACAATGTCTCAATTAAATATAAGACATGGATTTACTGTCAAGTCTTAATTTATTTAATCATATGTATTTCGATTAGAAAATGCACAACTCCAAATAATGCAAATTAGAAACCTCTTTCTAATTTCATTCTACCTTGGCCAAGGATTCCTGGGTTGTCATTTAACGAATCACGTAGGACATATCTCCTCTTTTACTAGAGGTGGTAAATTCTTTATTGATCATACATTATCTCCATATGCAACTCATTATACCCAAGCATACCCTATATATGCCTTAAAAGGCCTTAAGGAATAAGTCAAAGTATAATTTGTTACATACAAGATACTATGATGATCTCAAGTCCAAGGATCACTTGTACTACTATCACATTAGGAATTCCTATTGACAGGCGAGTAAAACTCCATTAGGTATTCCATAGCGAGTCACGTTCAGTGAACTTATTCTCCAATAAGCACCTACATACTTTCTTTAGTGTCTCCACACAAATGACCATGAGATCAGTCATTCTCATCTAATGAGCAAGCAACATATGTACCAATCTATCCGGATTTACTAATCCCCATTTTAGTAATCCTACGATTGGAAACTATTTTAGTTTTTAAGCTTTCTAAGAATTTAGATCTCATTAGCATGATCTCATCATGATTCTAAAAGCATTGCTTAAAACTATGTGTTATTTACATATTATAAAAACAGCACCATGTAGATAATTAAATGCCTTAAATGAATATTTTATTAATAAATAAATAAGATTGTTTACAAAGTATGTGCTTTATCATCATACATGATTGGCTTGTATGTACACTACTATCAGTGTGTGAGCGGAGCATATACTATCTGCAAATTGAAGCTAGAGTAGCATTTCAACTTTATAAAAGGTAATATCTCTTTTTATGTTCTTAAATTCAAGTTTTGCAAAGTTCCTAGAAAAGGGCTAAAATACTTGTTGGAGTTGAAAAAATTATGGTTAACTCTGTCAGTTGATACTAGATGATGTTAATATGGTTGAATACGAAATCAACGGAAGTTAAACGAAGTAATTTAGTCAAGTAACGAATCCGTAGTGAAGAAAATCACTAAATGTATTAAACTTTGAGAAATGGCAAGAGTCTTGAAATTGATTCTTAAATTTGATTGTTTATAAGTTTAAAGTTGTTGGAATCATGCTTTGTACGTTGGGTAATAAGTTTATGGAGTTTATACATAGTGGGTATGCTTAAAATTGCAGTTTGATTGTGATTTGGGAAAGTTTGGTTCGCAGCAGGGGAAGAATTTTTGAACGGCATCATATAAGCTTAATTGCCGCCCCAGCGGGGGGTGGCGAGGGGGTGGCGAGGGGGATTTTTAGCCATTGCCGCCCCGGCAGGCCTTTTTGTAGTACAATCACTGTAACGATCAAGAATTTTAAGCTCCCTATTAATTTTATATGTGATTTAAAATTTTAAGAGTTAATTTTTCAAACTTATTTAAACCTTATGTGGTTATGTGCTTATGAGAATTTAACCTATGCGAATAAATGCTAGGATTTTTATTAAAGGGAATCACTAATGATTATTTAACTTAGTAGATTAACCCTGAGACTTCTATATCAGAGTATTGATAAAAAGTGTTAGTAATTATATATTCAAATTTCTTGAATATAGTGTAGAGATTTAATCGAGATTAATTATTTATATTTGAGTAATTAATTAATAACGTATGAAATTATCATTATTATTGATTTATAATTATTATGAATAAATAATAATTAATGAATTGAGAGTAAATAGTTGATAATGTGATGATTAATTATGATTATGAATAGATAATAATTAATGAGTAAGAGATTTATAAATATAATAATATTATATTTACTTGATTAATTATTTTATACAAGCATGCGATATATTAAACCTTGTAATATATGGTGGATACCTTCATATTATATAAAGTGCAATGCGCACATTAATGTGGCTATGTATATTATATATAGACTATATAGTAAGATTTATTTGCATTAGTAGAGTTACACAATAATGTTGCTTATGTAACTTAAAGTGTGTAAATAAACATTCATGTATGCCTCATCAACATATAGTAATATCAATGAATAATTATTAATTGATAAATGATTTCAATAAGTTGTTATAATAGTTATAATAACAGTTGTGTTGGTAAATACTAATAATGCCTAATTGAATTATATTTGGTATTAAGAGAAATGTACATGGATTTTATGTTATCATATGTGTAACCCAAATTGATACTTTGTATTGTTGGTTAACTAATTAAAATGACATTGGGACATATATGTATACATAATGTGTACATATATTTTATAACTTAAGTGTTTGTATATGCTACACTTAATATATGCTAGTTGCTGAGTTATTTATTGGAGTCACCCCCTTAAACTCCTCTTCACGTGAACAAGCACATGGCTACTCTACTTCTTTTCTTGAAAGTCAGCAACCTTAGCTAGCAATGATCATGGGGGAGTGGAGAATATGATGAGAATCACCAACTACGTACCTACCATTCTTTGCTCATTGTATAATCTTGTTTGCCATTGGATTGAATTGATGAACAATTGCTTGAACCGGGTATTGAATTGCCTATAAGAGTAAGCTCTCTTCCTTTCATTTTCTTTTGCTGAGAATAATGATAAGTAGAGCTAATAGACTGAGTTTTCAATTGAATTGAGGGAGAAAGTTATAGCAGCTAAATTACAATTTGCAGAGGTATAATTACTTACATTCAAGTTCCTCATTCTCTGTTAATTTTCTAAAATTGTTGAAACCTTGAATTGTTTATGATTTGGGTAATTGAATTGTGATATATGATTGCTAAGGGTTATATAGAGTTATAATCATGTTAGAAATTGTTAGAATGATTTTCGTTGGAGAAAATTTGAGTTGGAATTGCAGAACTGCCGAAAACTGCACTGCTCTGTGTCTGGCTGCCAGCCTACGCAGCTGCGCCAGTATTACACTGGCCAGCGGCGCAGCTGCGCCAGTGCCAGCCTACAGATTTTTTTTTCCTTTTTTCTTTCTGCTCATGCTAACTTGATGATACCACTTTGGACAAGCTTGAATACTGATTTACTTATTGTGTATGAGTTCTTTAATACAACATACACATTGGTGAGCATGCTAGCACATATTAGGGAAGGAAACCTCATGTTTTGTAAAATAAACTTATGATTTTGAACATGAACTTTGAGACTGTGTGACATATGTGCATTCTGATTTCGTGAACATAATCGTATAGACTATGTTGACATGAAATGAACGTTTAAAGTGTGTTCATGCACTAGTATACGTGTTTGAAAGACTCAAAGGTTTACAAAGGAAAACTTATGTTTTGAAAATGAAGCTTATAGTTTTGAATGCGAACCTTGTCATATATGTAGCATGTGTATATTTTGATATTATAAGCATAATAGTATGTTTACATTGACATGAAATGCGCGTTTAAAGTGTTGTACACATTAGCATTCGAGATTCTGGAATTTAAGGAGTTTACAAAGGAAAACTTAAGAACTTAGAAAAGAGAACTTAACCAAGACTTGTGACCACTTAGATACATGTATGTGACTTATGTATGCGTTCTAATACATGAGAATAACGGTTACGAGATTCTTTACATGTACCGTGTTGTCTTTTTAACTTAGTGTACCTTGCAAATGGAAACTTAGAATGTGGAAGCTAACTAGCAATGATTACCATGTGAATTATATTATGATCATGCAAGCATGTTTATTAGGATGTCATTGTGCCTATAGACGTATTGACATGAACCTCGTTTATTTATGCACAGATTTCACATATGCATGCTTAATCATAGAAAATGAATTTCAAATATGAACTATGTGATTTGAAGTATATTTGTGTAGTATACTCAAGCATACATATTAGGTATTGTTTAGCCTTGTTATGAGATAGTATAACTGGAGTAGCGTACCTTTGAAGTATAAACTTGTTTAACTTATGGTTTACCGGCATGAAAATATATGACTTCAAAATTGGATTAGGACGAGCATGCTAGTTTTGAATGGGAGATTATAACTTGATAAGCATGTGTATTGGTTTAATGGCAATAGTTGCATGCTAGAGTTACGTCGGGACACTTTCAAACCCGAACAATTTGCTTAAGTCGGATTTTAACAGTTAACATATTATGATGCTATAAATGGTATGTTTGATATTGAACGTGATCTTTAGTGATAGAACTATATAATGATTAGATTCTTGTATGTGTGAACTTATACTAATTGGAGAAATCGACTTGTTAATATTAGGTCATTCCAACGTCATTTAAATTAAAGCTAGAATTATTTGTAGCTAAGCAATCAGGCAAGTTCCCTATCTTCTTCAAGTTATATTTGAGCAAGTTTCCTAGACCCTTGCATTACTTTATTCAACAGATATTGTAAGCAAGTTCCCTATCTTCCTCAAGTTATATTTGAGCAAGTATCCTATCCTTGTGTTTACTTTACTCAAGGAACGTTATAAGCGAGTTTCTTAAACTTCACTTGATTTGAATGCAAGTCTCCCTAACCTTACTCAAATTTATATTGAGCAGGGTATTATTAATTGCAAGTTTCCTAACTTCAGTTGATTGTTATATTGAATGCAAGTATCCTAAATTCTTGTACTACCTTATTCAATGAACCGTGTAAGCGAGTTTCTAAACTTCACTTGTTTTTGGTGAAAGTTTCCTATCCTTCTCATATTGTATTGAGCAGGTTATTATTGTATTGTGCAAGTTTCCCGAACTTTACATTTTGAGTATTGTGAAAGTTCCTCGAACTTCACATTTTGAGTATTGTGAAAGTTCCCCGAACTTCACACTTTGGTTATTTTGCCAGTTCCCGAACTTCATTTCATTATTATGCAAGTTCTCTAAACTTTTACAAACTCATATATTGTGCAAGTATCTTATCTTTGTGTTTACTTTACTCAAAGAACGTTGTAAGCAAATATCCTAACCTATGCATTTATTTTATGCAAGGAATCTATTATCTTGCAAGTTTCCCAAACTTCACACGTTGAGTATTGTGCAAGTTCCCCGAACTTCATACGTTGAGTATTATGCAAGTTCCCCGAACTTCACGCGTTGAGTATCGTGCAAGTTCCCCGAACTTACACAAATTCATATATTGTGCAAATTCTAAACTTCACTTTGTGCAAGTTCTCTATCCTTCTCATATTGTATTGAGTAGGTTATTGTTGAATCGAAAGTTGTTTACTTAATTGCTTGAACCTTATTTCCAAGCATGTTATTTAGTGGTTTAATTACTTATCAATTATTCCACATTGATATTATTGATGTCCGTACCTAGTGCATTTGAGCTCATACAGTCTTGGACTTGTACATTATTCAAGGTTCTAAATTTCTTGAACTATGTCAGTAAGAGTCTGAACCTTTGCTCGGTTGGACTAGTGTATGAAGTTTTCTTTGAAGCTATCCAAACGAATTAATAGGTAAGGATTCTTAGACGGAACAAAACACCCCTCATATGTAGGAGTGTGCCCGGTATCTAATATATATGATACGAGTAAGCAGATATAAGTGTTATGCATATTCACGTTGTGCCCAAGGCTGATCTCCTCCAGGTACTTAGTTTCTGTAGCCAGAAGCCAGTAATTCTAAAAGGGTCAATTAGCTATTGAACCCATTGGAAAGTTATAGTTCATAGTCTACTCGACTATCAGTCATTCTAAAGGCAATTATTATCTTTGCTTTTAATAGTCATATTATTGAATCTTTCAGGTATTCAGAGTGTTGAATCATGCAGGTTGTTGAATCTTACAGATATTCATATCGTTGAATCATACAGATATTCATAGTATTGAATCGTATAGATTGTTGAATCATTCTAACATTCATATTATTGAATCTTCAAGATATTCATTTTGTTGAAATCGTTGTCAGATATTTGTCCATTCATCATGATATATCCTTTATTGTTGTATTTAAACTTGCTGAGCAAACTTGTTGCTCATTCTTGCTATATCATGACTTATATTGTAGTTAAGCCCGAGCCCTCAGGGAAGGACAAGGGTAAAGGAAAGATTTAGGATGGTTTGCAAGGACCATACTTTATCTTTATGATTTGTTTAATTACTGTTAATGTAATATGAACCCTAATGTTTATTCTAGGGTATATTTGTATTGATGTATTAATGTTATCGAATCTTGGGACTAGTAACACCTTTTGAATGAACGACGTACGTTTATTATATTCTGCATTTTAGTTATCGTATGTTACTTAAAGGTGGATGTTAGTATTGTTTCGTGGCGACCGGACCGGGGTCAGAGGACCCGGATTCGGGGGTGTCACAATCACCCTCCCCGGCGAGGGGTGGTCAGGGAACCAAATTTGTTCTGTTAATTTCTCAAACCTAGTAACCTAACCTAACTTAACTTAAGGAGCTTACATAACCCTTAAACATGTGTCAATGTGTATTGCAAGATGTGTTAGTAGGATTAGAGTTTGAGTTATAATCTTTTGAAAGAAAAGTTAAAGGACGAATACCATGTTTATAAAACCTTACGCCTTTTTGAAATCTAACCTTCTTAGCATGTATTCGCAACTTAGGTTGTTATAACATGAGATTTCTTAAGACAAATATGTACACTATTCAATGTTGCTTAAAACAAGTTTTTAAAGAGTAAAGTTATGTCAACTTGGAATACATGAATCAAATACATGCAAACATGCATAGTAAAGACTGTTTAGCATTATTATATGGATTATTGAGTACTATGGTTAGTCGTTGACATAACAAGTTTTCTTGGCTTTGTAAAATGAAGATTTATGAGTAGAACTATCCATTGTTGAAACTAAATAGAAAAGACCAAACCTAGTTCCTCAAAATGCATGTAAGAATGCCTTAAGCTATAATATATGGCTCAAGCAATGTTTTAAGTGTTCAAGCATATAGTGACTTTATGGAACTATGTTTTGCCAAGATATTTCTAAGGTTTTCGAAACAATGTGGATTATACATCTATGATTTTAAATGTGTTGAATACATGGATAAACATATGTGTAATAAAAGTATGTTGATATATGTTTATAAACTTTTGAATGTTAAGTCCAAAAGGTAATTGCAAACTATAAAGCAATGATTAGAAACTATGTTATTTGACTTCATGGTGATTTATAAACTAAACTTTTGTGCTATAAGTACGCAAAATGTGTAATGGAGTATGTAAAGAGTATACAACTAAGTTAGACGTTTATGTATGCGTTTAAACTTACATATCATGTATGAGTATACGTAACTAATAAATATCCTATACGCATAACTATATTACGATAGGGATTCAAAAAGTGTTGATTTAGCTTTTCGTGGATAGACTACGCATAAGGCAAGTATCCTAAACCCTTGCATTACTTTATTCAACGAATATCGTAAGCAAGTACTTGAACTCTATTCTTTTTGAATTTGTATTAAGTTATTGTCGTGTAAGTGAGTTATTCAAATTATGACTTATTGCATCATAGTTATGATAAAGTCGAT
The DNA here is from genome assembly GCA_020205555.1 of Panax stipuleanatus. Classification (NCBI taxonomy): domain Eukaryota; kingdom Viridiplantae; phylum Streptophyta; class Magnoliopsida; order Apiales; family Araliaceae; genus Panax; species Panax stipuleanatus. The sequence goes on from CM035122.1 coordinate 26,698,989, forward strand.
TTTATTCTTCGAACTTTAATGTCAAGTATTAAAATTATAAAGAGTGGTCTATGTCATTTGATTCGGCTGGACTCATATCATGATTAGAAAGCTGTCCAAACCAATTGAATGCTGCGGAATTCTTATATTGACTGAGATGAACAACCTTCCTTGAAGGGAAAATATATTTGTCGGGAGACTGACGTGCGCACTTGAGTACGATTGAATATTATGCATAATATAGGGTACTTTAGGCTGATCACCTATTGTACTTGTTTTTGATTGGGTTTTCAGTTTAATACTGTTAATTCTAGTAGAAGTTCATAGTCCTTAGTGACTGCTCATTATTCAGTTATCTTGAAATCTTATATTGATTTAGCATTGAATCATATTGATATTATTCTGTCCTTAGCGACTGTTATTGAGAACTGTTGATATTCTTGTTATCTTTGAACTATCATATTCTGTTATACCCTTTTGAGATTCGAGAACTATATTACTCACCCTTGTTGTTATATTACTTGCTGAGCAAACTTGTTACTCATTCTTGTTTTCCCTAAAATATTTCAGTTAAGGCAGAGCAGTGCGGACCCTCGGGCACCGACAAGGGTAAGGGGAAGGCTACTGAGTAGCTTTCTTTATATAGAACTTTATGATTGTAATAAGAACTTATTCTATTATGTACTAGTTAAGGTTATGTATGCTTAAGTTATGTCTAAGCTATGTAATCACTATTTAAGTTTCGAGACCTTGGAACGTGAATAAATTATATTAATTAAATATAATCTATTCAGTAATAGTTGTGTATTATTCCGCTGTGCGATGTGACATTTAGTCGTAATATTTTTTGTGGTGTTATATATTAGAACGTGACAAACCGAATTCAAGTGACCCTGTGGCGGTTCGAATTTGGGGGCGCCACAGTTTTCGCCGGGGTTTGATTTGATCTTTTGGACTTCCAGGGTTATCTCTGGAAGGTAAAAGATGATTTTGCCCTCGTGCATGGTTAGTAACATGAATGCAAAATTTTGAGTGTCTACAGATGCCCCTCTTTATCATGTTTATGCAATGTAATGGAATGAACATGATAAAGATTGCTAGACACTTGAAATATGAGACTTGCAAATAATGCCATGTAATGCAGCATAGTATGATGTTATGGACTCTGAACGTTTTTGTTTGGAGTTACTTCCAATTGTACTCTATCACTGAATACTTCCGCCATTTCTATTGGGGATGGAGTTGTCAATGATGGTCTCCACTAAAATATCTTGATGTCTACTCGAATGGTAGTTTACACAGGCTTTCATCACCGAACTTTCTCGATGCCTACTCGAAAGGTACTTTGCAAATCTTTCATCACCGGATCTTTGCTGATGCTACATTGGGTTGAAGCCAATGGCCTAAAATGTTCAGTCAGTGCTACTAAGACTGATTCAACGAAATATTTGTAGAGATGCTTTCAAGATCCCTGCTGGGGAGATTTTTCTACGGCAGATACCACTGGACCTTTCTGAATTTGACATTGGGGTTGTCACCAACGTTCTTTGTCTTCAGATACGCTTTCTGCCTTTTCCTCCTATGGGGATGCTCCTCTTCTGACGAGTGACCTCATTGGGGTTTCCTGATGCCTATCTTGATGATAGTTTACACCGGTTATCATCGAATTCTTCACGACGCTATGTTGGGGTTATCACCAATAGTTTGGATTGTTGTCCGGCTGATGCCGACATTTCTGTCGGGGATAGAATTCTTACTATCTACTCAAACAGTAGTTAACAACGATTTGACCATTACTGAACCTCCTCGATGCCTACCCAAACGGTAGTTTACAACGGTCGACTGAACTTATTTGATTTTAATACCTACTCGAAAGGTAGTTTGTAGGGTTGACCATTACCGAACCTCCTCGATGCCTACTCGAACTGGTAATTAACAACAGTTGGTTGAACTAAGTTGATGCCTCGGCTGGGGATTTATATAACAGATTCCATCATCGGTCCACCCCAAAGAAGATATTTTTTTCATGGTTTTCATCATCAGATCTTTCCCGATGCTGCGCTAGAGTCGTCGTCAACGGTTTGCAATATATTACACTCTGACCTTAGTTGAAGCAGTTCTCAACGGCTTTCATCATCGAATCTTTCCCGATACAATGCTGGGGTTGTCGCCAATAGTTTGCATTATCTGACATGCCTGATATCTCTAGTGGGGGTATCTTTTTGATATGTTTTACCTTCGACCAAATATGGATCTTTTAACGCATTCAAAACCAACGGTCCATGACACCGGAGCTTCCCGATGCTTTGATAGAGGCAGTTTTCACTAATTTCCATCATTGGCCTTCCAAATACCACTTTAGGGCTCATACCAATGGCTTACATGAGGATCTTCTTTCGTCAGAAGCTCGGTACCCGAATTCAGGGTTTCAGGCCTTTTCTGCTCAATCGCGTAACACCTTTTTCCCTAATTTGACTTTTCAGCTTCTGGGAACTCTGCTGTAACCTCAATTGAATCGAATCGAAGGGGGTGGGGCCCACCTTGGGTGGACTCAGGTTTACCTACGGCAGTCACAGGTAGAGCCGCGGCTCCCCGCGGGTCTATTTACTCCCCCCCCCCCCCCCCCGTTCCTTTCATAAGTCATTTTCAAGTTGAGCCACATAGAAAATTCGAAAATTCTTCTTCAGATCTACTAAGTTCGGAATGCTTTTTGAAAAATTTGTCATCCTACAATCGTTCTGCACAACCCTAGTAACGTTTACATCATTTCCTTTCATGTTTTGACCGTTAGAACGTTAGATTTCATATAGAATGCTTCTAAACACAATATAGCGAATATGCATACTCATATGACTTGATAAAAATTATCAAACTTAGTAAATGCTTATATTTTACCATGCTGAACGTATTGATGTAAAAAAACTAATTTCTGAGACAGTCATTTGGCGCCCTTTTTTGCCAGTTTATTCATCCTATTTGAGGACAAATGAGCCTGGATTTTCAAATAAAAATACACATGGCAATTTAGCTGCCATGGTGAGTTCGATTTTGATGTTTTTCATATATATGAAATGTTGGGTTTGTAAGAAATCATGGCGCAATCAAATTGTAAAAAATAGCGGAAGCATGGTACATCAGAGTTTTAAAAATTTCTACAAAACCATTACCCGGATCATCCTTTATGCATATTATTAATTTAAAACGATAAATAAGAAGTTATGAAATTCATACCCTTGTAGAACGAAGCTTCCACATGTATAAGTTAAACTCCTTGTTCTTCGCGATCTCCTTGAATATCCGGGAATGATTCCTTCCTTTGATCAACGTTAGCCACCCAATTATTTTGCCTCTAGAGGTGATCCACCAAGGAATAGGAATTATTCATGAAGGAGGGTGGTCGGCTAAACCCTAGTTTTCTATCCTCTATAGAAAAGGAGTACTCTCCAACAATTGAAATTGCATCAACTGACATCTAACATAAGACTCCTCTTATATAGATATTGGCCAACCCTTCTAATCCTATTACACATAGGGTTTTATTTAATTAATTAAACTCCTTTAATTAATTAGGCTTCTCAACCTATTGAGATTAATTAATTAAACTCCTTTAAATAATTTGCCTCCTAATTTTATTAGGAATAAATAAGAGTACTAATATTAAATTAATTCCTAAACTCCTTTAGAAATTAAAATAATAATAATTGTAATAATATTAATAAGACTACTCTTATTAATTTATATTTAATATTTTCAAAATATTAAATAATAAATATTATGTTATTTAATTTATTCTATCACCATAGATTAAATTAATTACACTTAACATATTATTACGATTATGCCATTACCTTCTTAAATAATTATTTTTCTTTTTATGGTGTGACCCTTTAGGTTCTCCATATTAAACCGGTTGTGAATAAATTAATTAGAACAATTCTAATCTTATTTAAATAAATAAATTAAACTAATAATCTATTTAAATAAATAATATTTATTCTACAATAGGGATAAGACTCCCTAGTGATCAACGACTTTCCAGAAAATATAAATTTCAACAGTAATCGTAAAAGAACTTGTGAGTAAATAGTTACCGTACAATTCAATCCTTCCACCATACTATGTCCTAATTAAATATAAGACATAAAATTACTGTTAAGTCTTATTTTATTTAACTATATGTATTTCGATCAGAAAATGTACAACTCTAAATAATACAAATTAGAAACTCCATTCTAATTTCATTCTGTCTTGGCCAAGGACTACTGGGTTGTCATTTAACAAATCACATAGGACATATCTCTTCTTTTACTAGAAGCGGTAGATTCTTTATTGATCATTCATTATCTCCATATGTATTTTATAAGCATACCCTTTGATATACCCAAAGGGTCCTAAGGAATAAGTCAAAGTATAATTCATTACATACAAGATACTATGATGATCTCAAGTCCCAGGATCACTTGTACTACTATCACATTAGGAATTCCTATTGACAGGCAAGTAAAACTCAATTAGGTATTCCTTAGCGAGTCACGTTCAGTGTACTTATTCTCCAATAATCACTTACATACTTGCTTTAGTGTCTCCACACAAATGATCATGAGATCAATCATCCTCATCCAATGAGCAAGCAACATATGTACCAATCTATCCGGATTTACTAATCCCCTTTTTAGTAATCCAACGATTGGGAACTATTTTAGTTTTAAGCTTTCTAAAAATTTAAATCTCATTAGTATGATCAACATCATGATTCTAAAAGCATTGCTTAAAACCATGAGTTATTTACATATTATAAAAACAGCATCATGTAGATAATTAAATGCCTTTAATAATAAATATTTTTATTAATAAATAAATAAAATCGTTTACAAAGTATATGCCTTATCATCATACATGATTGGCTTGTATTCATACTACTTTCATGAAATTCTCATGATTTTGGGTTGGTGTGCTACTGAATGGCTACCTAGTCATGCCTATGTGCATGCGGATAGTCTATTTTTCAAAGGAGACTCTAGCTAAATTTTTTTCACGAACCAAATAATTTAATGAACATGCAATTTTAAATCTACTGGGGATGTATGTTAAACTTATGCATGCTTTAGGGCTTAGACTATACATAAAATAATGATTTAATTTTAATAAGCTTTAAGTTTAAAACTTACCTCACCCTTTCTAAGGTGATTTCGAGATTTTGTTCAGGTTATGGATTCAGATAGACCAAGCATCTCTCGCAGGATCTCTGCAGGTGTGAGGAGGAGAGCTTCTGATATCCCGCAGCCTCGTCCAGCCCAGCAACTTCACCGAATGACTGAGTCAGTGATTCGTCCTATCCTGGTTGATAGGCTAGATGACATGGATGAGGAGGAGGATGTCCCAGTAGTAGATCCTACTCCTGCTTCTACTACCGCGCATTAGGAGCTTCCAACTATCGTCGTACCGATTCCAGATCTTTTGGAGGATTTGAGATGCCATCCTTCGATTTATCTCCACGCGAATGAGGTAACAAAAGTTTTCATTCTAGAATTTCTTCCCTTTTTTCCATTTTCGAGATAATGGCTTAATCTTGATTTGTAATATGTTACAGGTTCCCAGCTTCACTCAGCCCGGGGGAACTGGTTCAGCATTCATTCCTTATACCAGACCCTCCATCCGGAGTACTAGGCCATTTTCCACTCCTGGGGTTTCGAGGCCTTCTTCTCTATTCCTCCCCGTTGTTGCCCTTGAGGTTATCTGCGGGCTTTATCTGAGCACTGGTTCCACCAGACTCAGTCTCTCTATTTATTAGACTGTGAGGTGATGATGACCCCGATAGACTGGCAGTTCATCACGGGGTTGGAGTTTACAGGTGAGTCGGTGCCTTTGGTGGCTGATATTTCACCTACTGCAGTTCGATCCCTTTTGGGAGTTCCTATTATGGCTCTCAAGGGTCAGACTGTCCGCACTGGGCCCTTGTGTATGGATGCTACGAGTGGGGCTTTGACTGAGCCTCTGCCTGATGATCAGAGGGTTAGAGATCGCATTCTTCGACGACTATTCTTGGTCATCATTAGGGTTTTTTTCATAGAGGATAACTCCTCGATAGTCTCTTTTGCTCTAGTTAGCGCCACTCGTGATGTGGAGCGCATCAGAGATTTTGACTGGGGCTCATTCACCTTTGCCTATTTCCTTCGTAGGCTACTCCTACGCTCTGAGGGCGTGACGGAGGCTTGGCTAGGCTTTTACCCATTTTTGTTGGTGAGTAATCTCTTTTTCATCTTTCAATTTCCCTCATTTGGGTTGCCAATCTTTATCACTGAGGATATTTGATCTCTATATTTTTAGTTTTGGGCATATGAGAGGCTCCTTTGCCTACGCCCGACTACTACTCTAGGTCTGGAGACCTATTCGCGAGGATGGCGATGGCATTATTCCACCTGTACAGAGGTCCCTATGGCAGAGGGGTTTACTCATTCCCGCTTGCAGTTGGAGTTATTGACCGTCGATGTTATCACATGGGTTCTTTATACCCCTAGTCATCTGACAGTCAATTTTGATGATGGATTTTCGACCGGGGTAGAGTATGTATTATCCACTTCGTCGGATCCCTCTCTTGACTGATGGTGGCTGGGAGCTCTATTTAGGAGAGCTTGCTATTAGGAGCATTACAGGGAAGATTCGGATTCCATTTCTTTCTTCCTTCTAGACGACATTGGCCCATGTCTCAGCTGGTTGTAGATATTCCCATGATGGGCTTGGATGGTGTCACCTTATCAAAGGGTCCTATCACTCAGGAGGCTTTCTACCGCTGGTGGTTTCCTCGCACCATTGGGGCTCAGACCTGCGCCACTCAGTTCATAGCAGACATGGTTCATGGGTCTGTGATGATGACAGACTAGATAGCCTGCGTTCAAGATCCCACTCACTTGGAGCAAATTACCAACTTGACCCAGCGATTGGACCGGTCACACTTTTTCATCAGACACTTTGGCATAGATCCTTCGGAGGTAGATTCTTTTGATCCATCCAGTTCCAGTGCTGGCCCCTCAGGTGGTCCATATTCTGGCAGCTTTACTAGCGCAGATCCCCCTCTCTATCGACCCGACATCCCTTCTAGTAGAGATTCAGTGACTCAAGAGGAGTTACATCAGGTTGATCGGCTGGGTGATATAGATACCATAGATTTCTTTTGATAGGTTTCTCGCTATATCTTTTGATAGGCCTCTATTAGTTGTTGGGCGACTGTGCCCCATTTCTCATTATCTCTTTTGATAGGCCTCTGTTAGTTATTGGGTGATTTTGCCCCATTTCCCTATACTTTTTATATTTTCTTTTTAGTGGCAGACAGAGATGATGCTTTTATTAGATAGTGTACTTAGCCATGTATGTATAATATCTCTTATCTATTGCATCCTATTATCATTTATCATTTATCATTCATCATGATGCATACATTATGTCATGGATATGCATTCATATAGATGAGTTTACCCCTGGATGGTCTCATGATACGGTTCTACAGATGTCTTCATCCACCGTCAGTCGGATTGAGCACACTCCACCCACATTGATTGCCTCTTCTTTGAGATCATGGTATGATAGTTTGCCTCCCACATATAGGGTGACAGTTGATCAGATGTTGAGACATTCCATGGCCATCTTGGCGTTCCAGGTACCACTGGGCTTTGTAGATGGCATGTTATCTTATTGGATACCTGAGAGACAGGTTTTTAGGTTTGGTATTCACGAGCTGACTCCTACGTTAGAGGAGTATGAGTGCATTACTTATTTGTCGTTGGATCGGCCTTGTGCTAGGTTGGACACTGGTGATATGAGGCAGCAGTTTATGACACTGACTGGCTTGCGGCGCAGAGTTATTGTGGATGAGATCACTTCCAAGCATGTGGTGTCCTTGGATTTTTTAATTGATCGATTTGGCTTGTTGGACAGCTATGCACGACACTCAAGAGATTTCACTATCACTGCAGGTGAGTGGCAAATTACCCGTGTAGATATTTTGCTAATGTGCGTCATAGCTTACTTATACATGCAGCTATACATGGACCATTTGGACATTGACCTGATTACAGTGGTTTGTGCTCTCAGAGAGGGTTGTACCATCTTGTCCATGAAATTGGCGGAGACCTTGAGGTCACCCACATTTTGTATTACCCATTCTGTGGGGTTCTTCAAGGGGAGTACCATATTATTATATGTGTGGTTCATGACCCATTTGAGACTGATTGGCACTTCTAGACATCATGGGTGCTTTTTTACTCATGATATAGTTATGTCTTATTCTTTTCAGCCAGCTGAGTGTACAGATGCGGCATCTTGGTTGGCTTTTTTGACGACGATCGAGGATCCATTTGCAATTTTGTCATGTTCAGGACTCAACTCTACTTATAGCTTTATTACTCATGCAGTTGGCATGGATTATGTACCCCTGGCTGGTTTGAGAGGGGTGATCAAATATCATCCACTGGCTGTCATGGGACAGTTTGATAAGTTTCAGGATATTCACAACTTTGATAGGGCCTTGGATCAGCGACTATCAGCTTCGTTTCTATCAGCTGATTACTTGACCAAGATTTATGATTATTGGACTCGCCGTGAGGGGGTTGATTTTTTGACTAGTCATCTGGGTCATTCTTTAGAGTACTCTTCATGGCTGTAGGTAGACATTGCATTGACTGTAGTTGTTTACTTAGAGTCGATTATTGATTCTGATGAGGAGGAGCCTATGGAGGACCCTTATTCACCTACTGAGGACGAGTTATTTGCTGGTTTAACAGCATCCTTGGTTAGTGACCCCCTAGCATTTCTACTACCGTTGATCCATCTCTTGTTGAGTTTTTAGCTCGGATGACCTTTGAGAGGGATCAGGCTAGAGCTCTGATGTTGACAACCCTTTCTTATCACCCTTTCTTATCAGGATGCTGCTTTTGTTGGAGGGATGATGCTCGAGCTACTCGGGACGTAGCTTGTGTTGAGAGGGATGACTCTCGAGCTGCCTGAGATACTGCTTTTGTGTAGCGAGATGAGGCTCGAGCTACCTGGGATGCTTACATTGCTGATAGTACTGCACTTAGATCCTACACGTATAGCATTGTTGCAGATATGAGTGCATTAATAAATGATTATAGTCGCTATATGCAGATGGCTGTGGATCTTCTAGCTCGCATGGAGACCTTAGGGCAGGAGCTCACAGATGCACCTCCGTCTTCTGAGAAGGATGCCATGTTGGACTTGCTATCCCGTTTATCTGCGGGTTTATAGACTAGCTTTCATTTTCCTGCAGAGACTAGGTCAGCTATTTTTGTCATGTACATGATACATTGTATATATTAAACAATATTATATGGCAAAGAAATATATTTTGATTCACTTCCCTTTTGGATATGTTTTGTCATTGCTGAATGATTACCACTTTTTTCATGACTTGCTGTCTTGATGTATCATTAACTTTTCCTTGATGGACTGATATTGAGATGTCAGAGAGTATCTCAAAAGGGTTTGTTGATCAAGGAGGTTTGATAGCATTTGGGTTTTATATAAGGTTTGGTGTCTTGGGACTGGTTTTCAATTGGATATTTGAGTTTATAGGGAAAAGTTTTTTTTTGTTAGACAGCACCATAAATGGCTACCTACGTACTCCCATGGTTGAGGGAGATCAGGTCATTCGTAGTTCAGGCTTAGCCTGAACGGTTTGATAAATGGATTTTCTTTTTTTGGGTTTTTCTTAGTTTGAGTAAATTTTTGGGTTTTTTGGGTTGGTTTGACTGCACCATAGATGGTTGCCTATGTACTCCCGTGGTTGAGGGAGATCAGGTCATTCGAAGTTCATGCTTTTGCAGTAAAGACCTAATTTAATTGATTGTTGTGGTTGCTTTTTTTCAGGACCCGAATGGCAGTTTGCAGGTGACTCAGACATAGTACCTCTTCACGGTGTCTGAATTAATAAGTGAGGGAATTCTTCCCCATCCATTTCTTGCAATCTGATGGCTCCCCCTGTTAACACTTCCTTGACAATGAATGGGCCTTCCCAATTCGGGCCAAACTTTCATTTGGCTTCATCTTGATTGGAAAGGACTTTCTTTAATACCAAGTCATTCTCTTTGAATTGCTGGAGTCAGACTTTCTTGTTGTATGACCGAGCAATCTTTTGCTGATATAATTGCCCATGAAAGATGGTTGTAGCCCTTTTCTCATCTATCAGAGATAACCGATGGTACAACTCTTGCAACCACTGGTCTTCTTCCATTTGAGCATCTATCAACACCCGCAATGACTCCATTTCTACTTTAATGGGGAGTACTGCTTCCATATCATAGACTAATGAGTAAGGGGTAGCCCTAGTAGAAGTGTGCATTGACATTCTATAGGCTAGCAGAGTCTGAGGCAATAAGTCAGGACATCCCTTATGATTGGCAGACCCTTTTTGCATGATTTTCTTGATATTCTTGTTGGCTGCTTCGACATCACCATTCTTCTTGGGACGATAGATGATGGAATTAAGATGCTTGATCTGAAACTTGCTGCATATTATTTCGGATGAAACCAATGATTACCTCTTTGGTGACCTTGGGAAAGGAGGCAGTCTCTACCCATTTGGTGAAGTAATCAATCATAGTGAAGATGAATCGATGGCCATTGCTGGCTTTGGGTTCTATTGGCCCAATCACGTCTATTCCCCATATAGAAAAGGGCCACGACGAACTCATGCATTGCAATTTGTTCGAAGGAGCATGGATAGCATTTCCATGGACTTGCATTGATAACATCTTTTGACATGATCATCACAGTCAGCTTTGAGAGAGATCTAGTAATGCCATGTTCTCAATATCTTTCTAGCAAGTAAAGGACCTCTCATGTGTGGACCACACACTCTACCATGGACTTCATCTAGGAGTCTTTAGGCTTGATCTCTATCCAGGCATCATAAAAGGTCTATCCCAACATCCCTTTTATAAAGTGCGTCTCCGGTCAAATAGAATTTCATAGCCATCTATTAAATTCGCTTCCTTTCAGCTTGATTTACACCTGCCGGCGTAGATCCATCTCACAGATATTCTTTTATATCTTGGTACCAAGGCTGTTTGATAGGAGGTATTTCATCTGATACTTCTCCAATGCAATTCCCATATGCTGGGGCCTTTTGGCTTGCAAATTTGATGTCAAGAATTCACATCCTATCAAATATGTGGATCAAGGAAGCCAATGTTGCCAATGCATCAGCAAAGTTATTTCTACGTTGAAGGATATAGATGAAGGTTATTTCTTCAAACTCCATGGCTATCTTGATAATTTGCCAATGACAGAGCAGCAAATGTAATTCTTTGGTATGATACGCCCCGATGGTTTATTTGATAACTAACTCAGAATCCCCAAAGACCAGTAACCGTTTGATACCCATGGATTGGGCTAGTTTCAATCCCATTATACAACCTTCATATTCAGCTGTGTTATTGGTGTTGACAAACTATATTTTGATGGCCATAGGATATTATTCTCCTATAAGAGATACAAGAACTGCCCCTGCCTCGACACCTTATATGTTTACGGCTCCGTCAAAGTACAATTTCTAACATTGGACTGTATTTTCTCGAGGGAGTTGTTGAATCGTCATTATCCCATAATCTGGGAAATAAGTGTCCAAGGGTTCGAAATTCCCTGATGGTGCTTCAACTAATTGATCTGCAATTCCTTGACCTTTGATAGACTTTTGAGTCACGTAGATGATATCGAACTGTTGGAGGACCAACTGTTATTTGGACAATCGATAATTCAATATGGGTTTGCTGAATACGTACTTTAGAGGATCCATGCGGGATATGAGATAGGTTGTGTGCCAATGAAGATAATGTTGTAACCTCATGGCGGCCCATGCTAACGCACAACAGGTCTTTTCAATCAAAGTGTACTTCTGCTCACCGCTACTGAATCTTTTGTTGAGGTAATAGATAGCTATTTCCTTGTTTCTATTATCATTCTGCCCCAGCATGCAACCCATGGCATTAGCATTAACTGACAGGTACATAAACAAAGGAACCTCGTCTCTTGGGGGTACCAAGGCAGGGTCTTTGATCAACTTCTTCTTGATGGAAAGGAAGGCTTTTTGACAATCATCACTCCACTTCATGGAGGAATTTTTCCTTAACAGCTTAAAGATGGGTTCACATGTTGCCGTGAGTTGAGAGATGAATCTACTTATAAAATTGATTCTCCCCAGGAATCCCCGTATTTTCTTTTCTGTTCGGGGCACGGGCATCTCGGTTATGGCTTTAATTTTGGCGGGATCCACTTCAATGCCTTTGTTGCTCACTATAAATCCCAACAACTTACCTAATTTGATACCGAAGGCACATTTGGCCGGATTCAGCTTTAAGTCATATTTGCGCAATCGATTGAAAAGCTTTTTGAGATTGCTGATGTGGTCGTCTTCCTTTAGGGATTTGACGATGATATCATCCACATAAACCTCTATTTCTTTGTGCATCATGTCATGAAAAAGGGCCATCATGGCTCGCTGATAGGTGGCACCGGCATTGATAAGGCCGAAAGATAATCTTCTATAACAAAATATTCCCCAGGGAGTAATGAAGGTTGTTTTCTCCCCATCCTCTTCAGCAACCATAATCTTATGACACCAGGCAAAATAACCAACAAAAGAATACATGTCATACTACGCCGTATTATCGATTAGTATGTGGATAAAAGGTACTGGGAAGTTATCCTTGAGACAAGCTTTGTTCAAATCCCGGTAATCCACACATACTCTTACCTTCCCTCCGGGCTTAGGCCCAGGAACTATATTGGATAGCCACTCTGGGTAGGTTGACACCATGATGATGACGACTATGAATTGCTTGACAATTTCTTCTTTGACTTTTAGACTCCACTCAGGTTTCAGTAGCCTAAGCTTCTGCTTGACTGGATTTAATCCCTCTTTAATGGGCAGTCGATGAATGACAATATCAATAGACAAACCAATTATGTCCTCATGTGATCATGCAAAAACATCCTGGAACTGAGTTAGAAGGCCAGTCAGGTCTTTTCTTTGGTTTGGGGTAAGGTCTATGCCTATCTGGATTTCTTTAGGGTTTTCTACAGTTCGATATTGACAGTGATGGTTTTATCAAGGTTTAGTTTGGGTTTGTCTTCTACCCATTCTTTGATCTCTTCAAGCACTTCATAGTCATTTATCTCCTCTTGATCAATCCACATCAAGACACAGTTCCGTTCTAAATCAAAGTCGTTGTCACTTGGAAATTTGGCATCTCATCAGCAAGGCCAAACAAATACAACTCAAGAGTCCTGAAAACAAAATGCTTTCACTTAATATATGAAACTGTTTGATCATACAAAGCATTAGCAAAAGCATGACAAAAAGTAACTGCTAGCACTGCACAACAAAAATAAGTAGGACATAAAACCACACTTCAGGGCAGATGAACTTTCTGCCCTTTTACCATCTTCGATTGATGCACGGAGTGCTGCTCCAATTTTCTAGAGTCAAGTCCTCATTAATTGGGAGGATAAAGGGGTTGTTGTTATCATCTCCTCCTTGATGATAACAACGACAACATTTTCATCAAGGTTAGCATTTTTCCTTGGGAAATTCCCTTCAGCTCTGTCCATGCAAGGGATTGTGAGTTGATCCTCTGGGATATCATTGTTCATTCCCTCAGTATGCACCAAAAAATACATCTTTAAAACTGGGTTTTGGCCTCCCCATAGGAACCTTTCCTTCCCTTCTTTGCTTTCCTTATCAAGCTTCAGGACATCTTTTTCAATAATCAGTTTAGCCTTAGGAATTAGCATACCGGTGACCGCAATAGGAATTTTCCTCATAGGCTTCACAAATCCTGCTTCAATAAGGTTTGGTAGCAGAATGGTAGATGAAGGAACCGGTGGATGCTTGTGTGGGTTCCGGTGGTTTGATCCGAAGGAATAGCCTAATCTAGCCTTCCCTGTCTAGCTAGAGATTTGAACTGGACTTCTAATTCCTTGCTGACTCTTCCCTAACCCTTTTCTAGGCCAGAAACCCAAGGATATCATTTCTTAACCAACCAATATTACTTCAATGGAAACTCTTGGCTTTAAGGCTGGAGCCCCAATAGGTAGGTATGGAGTGTTGCTCACTTCAACGGCTTGAAAACTGACAGGCTCAATACCCTCATATAGACTGATCACATACATATCGCTTTGTATATAGACAGAATATTCTGGTTCGGCATCGACAGTTATTAGATTACCATTAATGATGTACTTGACTAGTTGATGAAGGGTGGAAGGAACTGCTCCTGCCATATAGATCCGCAGTTTTCCCAATAGTAAATTATATCATGTGGTAATGTTTAGTACTTGGAAGGATACATATAAAGTGTGGGGACCAATCTCCAATGGTGATAGTAGTGTGCATACAAGCCAATCATATATGATGATAAAGCACATACTTTGTAAACAATCTTATTTATTTATTAATAAAATATTTATTTATTAAAGATATTTAATTATCTACATGGTGCTATTTTTATAATATATAAATAACCCATAGTTTTAAGCAATAGTTTTTAGAATCATAATGATGATCATGCTAATGAGATCTAAATTCTTAGAAAGCTCTAAAACTAAAATAGTTCCCAATCGTGGGATTACTAAAAAGGGGATTAATAAATCCGGATAGATTGGTACATATGTTACTTGCTCATTGAATGAGGATGATTGATCTCATGATCATTTGTGTGGAGACACTAAAGCAAGTATGTAGGTGCTTATTGGAGAATAAGTTCACTGAATATGACTCGCAATGGAATACCTAATGGAGTTTTACTAGCTTGTCAATAGGAATTCCTAATGTGATAATAGTACAAGTGATCCTTGGACTTGAGATCATCATAGTATCTTGTATGTAACAAATTATACTTTGACTTATTCCTTAAGACCTTTTAAGGCATATATAGGGTATGCTTGGGTATAATGAGTTACATATGGAGATAATGAATGATCAATAAAGAATCTACCACCTCTAGTAAAAGAGGAGATATGTCCTATGTGATTCGTTAAATGACAACCCAGGAATCTTGGCCAAGGTGGAATGAAATTAAAAAGAGGTTTCTAATTTACATTAATCGGAGTTGTGCATTTTCTAATCGAAATACATATGATTAAATAAAATAAGACTTGACAGTAAATCCATGTCTTATATTTAATTGGGACATTATATGGTAGAAGGATTGAATTGTACGGTAACTATTTACTCACAGGTTCTTTTATAGTTAATGTTGAAATCTATATTATCTGAAAAGTCGTTGATCGCTAGGGAGGCTTATCCCTATTGTAGAATAAATATTATTTATTTAAATAGATTATTAGTTTAATTTATTTATTTAAATAAGATTAGAATTGTTCTAATTGATTTATTCACAACCGGTTTAATATGGAGAACCTAAAGGGTCACACCATAAAAGGAAGAATAAATATTTAAGAAGGTAATGGCATAATCGTAATAATGTATTAAGTGTAATTAATTTAATCTATGGTGATAGAATAAATTAAATAGCTTAATGTTTATTATTTAATATGTTGGAAATATTAAATATAAATTAATAAGAGATGTCTTATTAATATTGTTACAATTATTATTATTTTAATTTCTAAAAGAGTTTAGTAATTAATTTAATATTAGTACTCTCATTAATTCCTAATAAGATTAGGAGACAAATTAATTAAATGAATTTAATTAATTATTCCCAATGTGGTGGGAAGCCTAAATTAATTATTTAAAGTTTAATTAAATGAAATCCCATGTCTAATAGGATTAGAAGGGTTGACTAATATCTATATAAAATGAGTCTTATAATAGATATCGGTTGATGAAATTTCAATTGTTGGAGAGTACTCATTTTCTATAGAGGATAGAAAACTAAGCCAACCACCCTCCTTCTTGATAATTCCTCTTCCTTGGTGGATCACCTCTAGAGGCCAAACACTTGGGTGGCTAACGTTGATCAAAGGATGGAATCTAACCCGGAAATTCAAAGAGATCACGAAGAACAAAGAGTTGAACTAGTACCTGTGGAAGCTTCGTTCTACAAGGGTATAATTCCATAACTTCTTATTTATCATTTTAAATTAATAATTTGCATAAAGGATGATCCGGGTAATGGTTTTGTAGAAATTTTTAAACTCTGATATACCATGCTTCTGCTAATTTTTGCAATTTGATTGCGTCACGATTTCGTACAAACCCAACAGTGGCATCAGAGCCAAACCTTTATGCAATTATTAATTATTTTGATTCCATATATATGTATGGGTATGTATTTAGAATAATTTATTGGGCATAATTAATTGTATAAAATTAATTTTATAAAAAAAAATGGAAACTGAATTCGCGAAAAGGTGATTAAATTAAAGGTTTCCCACGTTTTTTTTATAAAGGGACTTGCCGAGAGTTGATTATATATATATATATATATATATATATATATATATATATATATATATATAATCTAAGTGACCCATCAATTCCATAGTAAGTAATCTGCTCCAAGATTTTCAAAAGGGTGATATTTTATATATAATATATATTGTTTTAAAAGCTTCCTGGATCAAGTTTTAAAAAAGGAGGTCACGTTATTTATGTTTTATATGTAGATAAAATATTATATATATATTATATATATATATAATATTCTTAATAATTTTATAATTAAAATAAAGAATTTATTTTAATCTTGAAATTAGATTTCATGCAAATTAAAATTGTCCATTAAATGATACTTATATATATGTGGAATATTTTATTCATGAGATGAATATTTATTTATTGATATATATGGTGATATGTATGATAATAAATGAGGATTGATTATGGACTATTTGACCAATGTGATTAGATTTTATTTTAGTTGATTGCTTGAATGAATGGATTTTATTAAATGGGGTCTGCGTACCTCGTCTTCTCTAATTTTTTTTTCTTGATGTAAAATTCTATCTTCCTCCTATGTACTTTCCCTTGACTGCTGATCAAGGTTTCTATTTAAATTAAATAGTTTAATGTAATAGAAATAGTTAGAATTATCTTGAAGAAATTGGAGGTCAAGGAGCAAGGAGCGCGTGAAGACCCGTTTGTATGGAGCCCGGGTTTAAATGTAATAGTTACGTTTAAATTTAAATTCTTGCACTCCTAGGTTTGACCTTTTGATTCACTTGGAGACTCTAATGAACCAAACTAGAATAAAAGTTCATAATCAATCAGGATAGAATATAGTATTCTATATAGCATGCTAAGTATTATATATATTATATTTTATGCAAACATGCTTCGCATATTTAATAAAATGACGTGTATTATATATATATATATATATATATATATATATATATATATGTGTGTGTGTGTGTGTGTGTGTGTGTGTGTGTGTGTGTGTGTGTGTGTGTGCATGCGCGCTAAACAAGATGAGACAAATAATAACAAACCCCTCAAAGAAATAATATTAAGTCCGAAGCGTTCAAATGATATTTGGAATATCGAACGTCGCCTTCTAACATGATTAATTAATAGAGTATTAAATATTTAATATGAGTTTGTTGTGCTATCCACAAGGCGAGTATTGAGTATTTAAGATGTTAATTAATCACATTTGATGCTTATCAAGAAAATTGAACGATCTAGTCTTGTTGTGCTATCCACAAGGACGAATATTTTTCTTTTTTGAATTTATGGAAGTGCTAGGCTGGACTTAACTTAAATCATTGTAGTTCGGATGTGCACACACTTGACCATTATGATTTAAGAGGCAAAATAAAAGGAATTACATAGTGATGTAATTGACAAGAGTTGTCTACCTATTTATTTGTATATCGCTTGTTGTGCTATCCACAAGGTTATATACATTTGAAATGGGATCCTTATTCTCATTAGCAAATCTTTAATTAGATGTTGCCGAACTATATAAGTGAGGGTAATATAGTTTGATGAAAATAGTGGGAGATACCAATTTAAAATAAAGACCTAAATTTATTTTGGTATGCAAAGTTAATAAAATGAATGTTTGCTAAAATGTTATCTTTTCACATGCAGAATTTTAAAAATGTCTAAATCAGTAATCTCACTATGAAGCATACTTGATGCAAACAAGCTTACCGGGCCAAATTATGAGGACTGGCTAAGCAATCTGAGAATTGTTCTCACTGCTGAAAAGATTTCTTATGTTCTAAATTCAACTGTCCCTGAATCTATTTGGGAAACAGCCTCTGAGGAAGAGATTGCCACTTTCAATAAGTGGCAAGATGATGCATCTGTGGCTCAATGCATCATGCTCGCATCCATGAATAACGAGCTTCAGCGTCAGCACGAAAAAATGGATGCTCCTGCTATGCTGCTTCACCTCAAGGAGTTGTATAGTGAACAGAGTAGGATTGCTAGATATGAGATATCTAAGGAGCTCTTTCGATCTCGGATGACCGAGGGTATTGCCGTCGAGACTCATGTCCTGAAAGTGATCAATTTGATTGAATGCCTTGGACAGCTTGGGTTAGTCATGGATGGGGAGCTGAGTCAGGACTTGGTCTGACAGTCACTCCCTGAGACCTTCTCGCAGTTTGTGATTGATTTTCACATGAATAAGCTAGATGTCAGCTTGCTTGAGCTGCTTAACATGCTGAAAATTGCAGAAGGTCACTTCCTATCCAAGAAGAACCATATCTTGATGGTGGATTCTTCCAATAAAAGGAAGAGGCCCAAGGTATCTTCTGAAAAGAAGAAATCCAAGAAGGCTAAGGGAAAGGGAAAAGAAAAGGAACAAAAGAAACCTGAACTAGCTGAAGGAATGTGCTTTCATTGCAACAAGCCGGGACATTGGAAAAGGAACTGCAAGAAGTATCTAGCAGAGAAGAAGCTTAGAGAAGCTTCGACTTCCAATCAAGGTTTGTTTATGATTAAAATTAATTTTTCTGAAAGTCATAATTCTACTTGGGTATTGGATACCAGCTGTGGTTCTCACATATGTAATACTGTGCAGGGAGTGGTCAGAAGTAGAAAGCTGAACAATGATGAGGTGATCCTACGAGTGGGGAATGGAGCAAAGGTTGCTGCATTAGCTGTAGGAACATATTATTTAGCAATGCCTTCTAGCAAGTCCATTTATCTTAATAATTGTTATTATGTTCCGGATATTAATAAAAACATTATTTCAATTTCTGTATTGGATATGGAAGGATTTAACGTTGTTATAAAGAACAATAGTTATTCTATTTATAAAGACGATGTTTTATATGGTATTGAAAATTTGCGAAATGGACTTTATACACTTGACTTACAAGAAAATATATTTTAAATTGAACAAACTAAGAAAAGGAAAAGAGATGATATTAATTATACCTACATGTGGCACTGTAGACTCGGTCATATCAATGAAATAAGATTATCCAAGTTGCATAAAGATGGGCTCCTCGAGCTATCCGATTATGAATCATATCCAACTTGTGAATCTTGTCTCACGGGTAAAATGACTAAATCTCCTTTTAGTGGAAAAGGAGAAAGAGTTACAGAGTTGTTGGCATTGATTCACATAGACGTTTGTGGACCTATGACAACAAGTGCACGGGGTGGGTATTCTTATTTTTTAACTTTCACTGATGATCAATCAAGATTTAGATATGTGTATTTAATGAAATAGAAGTCAGAATCATTTGAAAAGTTCAAAGAGTTCAGAAGTGAAGTAGACTAACAAACGGGCAAGAGTATAAAGATACTTCTATCAGATCGAGGTGGAGAATACTTAAGCGGTGAGTTTCTCGATTGTCTCAAAGAAAATGGTATAATCTCACAATGGACTCCTCCAGGTACACCACAGTTAAATGGAGTATCTAAAAGGAGAAATCGAACACTGTTGGACATGGTTCGATCCATGATGAGTTTTACCGACCTTCCAATTTCCTTCTGGGGATATGCCCTAGAAACGGCTGCATACCTACTTAACAAGGTACCTACCAAATCCGCCCCAAAGACTCCATATGAGATGTGGAAGGGGAGGAAACCAAATCTTAAGCATGTTAAGACTTGGGGTTGCCCAGCTTATGTCAAAAAGTTTGAAAATGATAAGCTACAGACTAAATCCGATAAGTGTAGATTTGTGGGATACCCTAAAGAAACCGTAGGGTATTATTTCTATCATCCAACTGATCAAAAGGTGTTTGTTGCGAAACATGCTGCCTTCTTGAAAAAGGAGTTTATCCATGAAGGGGTCAGTGGGAATATATCTTGAAGAAGTTCAAGAACCACAAATTACCACGGATCAAAGTCAGGTACATGACAAAGTAGAAGAACCTACTATATCACACCCTGTTCGTAAATCTGAAAGAGTACCGAAGATACCTGAGAGGTATGGATTCGTTATAGAGGATGACGATGAGGTACACATCATGAATGATGATGATCCATTGAATTACGAACAAGCTATGAGTAATAAAGACTCAGGAAAATGGGTTGAAGCCATGAAATCCGAAATGGACTCCGTGTATGAAAATAAAGTATGGACTTTGATTTCACCACCTGAAGGCATTAAGCCTATTGGGTGTAAATGGGTCTTTAAAAGAAAGACTGGAGCGGACGGCAAGGTAGAGACCTATAAGGCCCGACTGGTTGTAAATGGTTTTAAAAAAGACAAGGAGTTGACTATGATGAAACCTTCTCACCAGTAGCTATGCTCAAGTCCATTCAGTTTTTTCTTGCTATTGCAGCTTATAACGACTATGAGATCTGGCAGATGGACGTGAAAATGGCCTTCCTCAATGGAAAACTTGAGGAGGATGTGTATATGACACAGCCAGAGGGATTTGTTTCAAAGGTTGGAACAAATCAAGTCTGTAAGCTGTAACGATCCATTTATGGATTGAAGCAAGCTTCTCGTAGATGGAACATTCGTTTTGATGAGACAATCAAAAGGTTTGATTTTGTCAAAAACGACGATGAACCATGTGTGTACAAGAAGGTTAGTGGGAGCGCAGTTTCATTCCTTGTATTATATGTTGATGATATATTACTGATAGGGAATGACACTCCTATGCTACAATCGATTAAAATCTGGTTATCTAAACACTTCTCCATGAAGGACTTGGGAGAAGCATCCAAAATTTTGGGGATAAGGATCTATAGAGATAGATATAAAAGGATGCTTGGTTTATCCCAAGGAACGTACATTGATGCGATGCTAAAGAGGTTTAGCATGGAAGATTCCAAAAGAGGTCTCATGCCGATGAGCCATGGAATATATCTCTCCAAGAAACAGTCCCCAGAGACACCTGAGGAGAGAGACCGTATGAGTAAGATCCCTTATGCTTCTGCAATAGGATCTATCATGTACGGTATGATATGTACTAGACCGGATGTTGCTCATGCACTTAGTGTAATGAGCAG
Source organism: Panax stipuleanatus (assembly GCA_020205555.1). Lineage (NCBI taxonomy): Eukaryota > Viridiplantae > Streptophyta > Magnoliopsida > Apiales > Araliaceae > Panax > Panax stipuleanatus. The sequence continues at coordinate 26,720,377 of CM035122.1, forward strand.
ATACCAGTTAAATCCTGGAGAAGAGCACTGGAAGGCAGTGAAGAATATCCTAAAGTACTTGAGAAGGACTAAAGATATTTTTCTTGTCTACGGTGGGTCTGAATTAAAACTCGAGGGATTCACAGACTCAAGTTTTCAAACAGACCAAGATGACAGTAAATCTGTTTCGGGGTATGTGTTTACCTTGAACGGAGGCGCAGTGAGTTGGAAGAGTTCCAAGCAGCAAACAGTTGCTGATTCAGTGACAGAGGCAGAGTATATAGCTGCAAGTGAAGCAGCAAAGGAAGTTGTTTGGATGAAGAAGTTCATAACTGAACTTGGTGTGGTTCCTAGCATTGGAGAAGCAGTTCCCATTTACTGTGACAACACAGGAGCAGTTGCACAGGCTAAGGAACCCAGGTCTCATCAGAAATCTAAACACGTGTTACGGCGATTTCATTTGATCAGGGAGATCATTGAAAGAGGAGACATCACCTTGGAGCGTGTAGACTCTCAAGACAACATTGCAGATCCATTTACTAAAGCTTTAACACAATAACAGTTTGATCGTCACTTAAAGAAGATGGGTATGAGATACTATGGCGATTGGCTTTAGTGCAAGTGGGAGATTGATAGTAGTGTGCATACAAGCCAATCATGTATGATGATAAAGCACATACTTTGTAAACAATCTTATTTATTTATTAATAAAATATTTATTTATTAAAGGCATTTAATTATCTACATGGTGTTGTTTTTATAATATGTAAATAACCCATAGTTTTAAGCAATGCTTTTAGAATCATGGTGATGATCATGCTAATGAGATCTAAATTCTTAGAAAGCTCTAAAACTAAAATAGTTCCCAATCGTGGGATTACTAAAAAGGGATTAGTAAATCTGGATAGATTGGTACATATGTTGCTTGCTCATTGAATGAGGATGATTGATCTCATGATCATTTGTGTGGAGACACTAAAGCAAGTATGTAGGTGCTTATTGGAGAATAAGTTCACCGAACGTGACTCGCAATGGAATACCTAATGGAGTTTTACTAGCTTGTCAATAGGAATTCCTAATGTGATAGTAGTACAAGTGATCCTTGGACTTGAGATCATCATAGTATCTTGTATGTAACAAATTATACTTTGACTTATTCCTTAAGACCTTTTAAGGCATATATAGGGTATGCTTGGGTATAATGAGTTACATATGGAGATAATGAATGATCAATAAAGAATCTACCACCTCTAGTAAAAGAGTAGATATGTCCTATGTGATTCGTTAAATGACAATCCAGGAATCCTTGGCCAAGGTGGAATGAAATTAAAAAGAGGTTTCTAATTTACATTAATCGGAGTTGTGCATTTTCTAATCGAAATACATATGATTAAATAAAATAAGATTTGACAGTAAATCCATGTCTTATATTTAATTGGGACATTATATGGTAGAAGGATTGAATTGTACGGTAACTATTTACTCACAGGTTCTTTTATGGTTAATGTTGAAATCTATATTATCTAGAAAGTCATTGATCGCTAGGGAGGCTTATCCCTATTGTTGAATAAATATTATTTATTTAAATAGATTATAGTTTAATTTATTTATTTAAATAAGATTAGAATTGTTCTAATTAATTTATTCACAACCGGTTTAATATGGAGAACCTAAAGGGTCACACCATAAGAGGAAGAATAATTATTTAAGAAGGTAATGGCATAATTGTAATACTGTATTAAGTATAATTAATTTAATCTATGGTGATAGAATAAATTAAATAGCTTAATGTTTATTATTTAATATTTTAGAAATATTAAATATAAATTAATAAGAGATGTCTTATTAATATTATTACAATTATTATTATTTTAATTTCTAAAAGAGTTTAGTAATTAATTTAATATTAGTACTCTCATTAATTCCTAATAAGATTAGGAGACAAATTAATTAAATGAATTTAATTAATTATTCCCAATGTGGTGGGAAGCCTAAATTAATTATTTAAAGTTTAATTAAATAAAATCCCATGTCTAATAGGATTAGAAGGGTTGACCAATATCTATATAAGAGGAGTCTTATAATATATATCAGTTGATGAAATTCCAATTGTTGGAGAGTACTCCTTTTCTATAGAGGATAGAAAACTAAGCCAACCTACCCTCCTTCTTGATAATTCCTCTTCCTTGGTGGATCACCTCTAGAGGCCAAACACTTGGATGGCTAACGTTGATCAAAGGATGGAATCTAACCAGAAAATTCAAGGAGATCACGAAGAACAAGGAGTTGAACTAGTACCTGTGGAAGCTTCGTTCTACAAGGGTATGATTCCATAACTTCTTATTTATCGTTTTAAATTAATAATTTGCATAAAGGATAATCCGGGTAATGGTTTTGTAGAAATTTTTAAACTCTGATATACCATGCTTCTGCTAATTTTTGCAATTTGATTGCGTCACGATTTCGTACAAACCCAACAAATGGAAGTTCAATTTCTCCTACAGCCTCTTGTCAAGATCCATCAAAGGACCTTATGACTACATGACTAGAATTCAATTTGAATTAATCTTCATTCTTTCCAATGTTTCATAGGGACAGGTGTTCGGGGATGATCCTCCATCTATCAACACACCTCCATCCACATATCCTGAGGACATTACTGCTATGTACAATGACTTGCAATAACCCGTCCCTTGTGTCAGTATGTTATCGTCAGTGAAAGATATCACATTATTGTTGAAAATTTGCTCTATCAAGTGATGGAACTTTTCTGTATCTACCGTCTTCGGCAGATGTGCTTCTTCCAGCACTTTCACTAAGATCTGGCGTTGATCTTCAGAAGATAAGACCAAATCCAGAATGAAGATCTATCGAGGTGCCTCTTTTAAACTTTGCACCACTTTGACTTCATTATGCCCCATCTTGCTGACGAATTCTTCAATTTTCTCCTCGAAAACTCTTCCCTGGGATTTGATGACTGACTTTACAACTCGCTGAGGTAGGTACAGCGGGTTATCCTTTGATATAATAGCAATGTGGTTTGATGTTAATCCCTCATCTTTCCTATAGTTCCATGGGACTCTCTTCAAGTTGACTATAGGATATTACGATCTGAATGGCAATATTAGAGGTTCGGGCGCAACCACTTTCACAAGATTCCTTCACTCTTGACCCCCATTTCCTTGAATTATCAAGGGCGTTATGGATAGATCCTTCTCACAGGAAATGATAGCTACTATTTTTTTCTGATTCCATGCCATGGGAGGAAAGATTGCTCCCTCAGTAGGATAGCTATAATCTTGGCTTACCTTCAGCAGTTCACCACTTTCAATCAGATTTTGAATAAGTGACGAAGTCCCCAACAATCTTCTGTATCATTCCCAGGAGTGTTGGAATGATATTGACAGGTCATATCAGGTTTGAACTTCCTTGATCGAGGGTCTATTGTGGGTAACAATTCTGTGACTTTCCCCTCGTTGATCAACATTTGGAGAATTTCTTCCATAGGCTGATTCAAATGAGTGAAATTTCTTTTATACGCGTAACTCTCTGTTAGTTCGAAACTTTTCTTCCCTAGCAACTTTGTCTGCCCAAGGTTCATGCTCATGGAACCGGTAATGATCCTTCCTGGAAATGGACTAATTTCAAGCGTAGGAAGATTTGTTTCTCGCTGGTTGGTCTGATTTATCAATTGTCACGTTATCTGATGTTGATACACTACCAGCTCTTCTAGTTGACCAACCTATTCCTTGATAGATTTGATGTCTTGTTCTATCAGAAACGACCTTTTTAAACATTCCCAATTATCCGAGCTATCCTTGTTTGCTTGGGAGGACTCTCCTACGTACTGGAGGTATTTAGAACTTTCTCCGTTTCCCATGCCTATCATATTGACGCCCTCTTCATTGTGTTGAGACAGAGGATTATCTTGAACATGTGGTTATTCTTATGTTGTCACCACAATCTCCCCACTGTCTATCTGGTCCTGGATTTTGTGCTTGAGAGACCAACAATCTTGGGTATCGTGGCCCGAAGCTCTAGAATGATAAGCACATTTCTTGTTTGGGTTAAAATTCTGTCCACTTGGATTAGCTGGAGGAAGGAGCTGGACAATCTTTTTTTGTGTTGTCAGAAGTTTTAGCACATTTTCCAATGAGTCCCCTAAGGGTGTGAATGTTCTTCGAGGTTTAACTTCTCCGATTTTCTAAAACGGATGATTTGAAGATTGTGTAGAAGTTTAGAAAGGGGAATAATTTCTCCATAGAATGGGTAAGTTTTGATTGCCTCTCTGATTTTGTCCTGGAAGTATCAAAGACACATCATCTTACTTATTTTTATGAACTCTCCGAGGATTATTCCCATATCTTCCAGCTTGAATATACTCGACCACGGCTTCCAAAGCAATAAGGTCTTTGATCTTTCCAGACTTCAATCCCATTTCAGCCATTTCTCCGTGTTTAATCATTTCTGAGAATGATTTTCCTATACCTGCTAGGACCCTCTCGTAAAATGGATCATCCTGTATATCAATGAATGTCATGACCATTTCTATTTCTGTCATTGATGGAATGACTTAAGTAACCAGGCGTCTCCACCGTTGGGCATATTTATGGAAAGATTCACTGCTTTGCTTCTTAACCTTGGTAATTTGATACCTATCTGGAGCCATTTATGATTGGAAACTGTATTGATTTAGGAAGGCATGTGCTAGCTCCTCCTAGCTGTGGATTTTAGAATTATCCAGTCAGGCATACCATGCTCTAGCTTCTCCGGTTAAACTTTTCTGAAATAGCTGTATCCTTAGTTTCTCATTTTCGGCATAGGATCCGAGTTCTCCAATGAACAATTTCAAATAAGTGTAAGGATCTCCTAATCCGTCATATTTTTCAAAATCAGGGATCTAAAACTTGTCTGGATAACGGGCCCTTGGAAAGATGTAGAGATCTGAGTAATTTACACTCCCATAGACTCCAATCCCTTTAATTGACTGGATGGTTTCTTCTATTTGCTGGACTTTCTTTATAATGTCACCAATTTCTCGATCTTCTTTGAGATTTGTGATTTCAGGGGTTTTGTTGGATTTTTCATTAATTTGTGGTTCAGGTATCTGAGCTTCTTTTTCTTTCTTGTCAATATTCTGGCTCCCTCCTTGTGTAGAGGTTTCTGCTTGAGTGGGTATTTGTTGACCCTGAGTACTCTTGCTCTGATCTTTCATAAAAATAGCTAACTCTGTTATCTGATTTCTAAGTCCCTCAAACTCTTCTCGAGACATGAAACTGGTCCCCTATTGGGTATTTTCCTCCATGTTAGTGGGTAGGACTTTTTGCCTTCTTAGATTTGGATCTGGTAGTGGGACCAATCTTTTCCTATAATAAAAATAGGTATGTGAATTTTGATATATATCAACAGGATGCATGCTATGCAATGTGTCATTTTGCGAGGTTTTTTAATCTTTTTCTGCAAAACAATTGTTAGTTGTTTTGCTGATAGGATAGTATGACAGGATTTAATATATGTTCAAAAAAAATAAAATTGACAGGAATGGAATGTATATTTACATTTGATAATTACATGGAATTTTGAAATTTACATTGAATTTAAAAGGTAAAGGTATGCAGAGACTTCCATTCACGTTTGGTTTATCAGAGGCTGACCTATCTTAGGTTATTCTCGCGGCTTTTTGGCATGAAGGTTCCCAGATCATCGCAATTTATTAGATGGGAAGTTAATCTGATCTTTCAATTGGAGTGGATATGAGTGGCGCCTTTCCGGAGCCTCGCATGATTAGTCTCCTTTGAGTCCGGTAATCAAACGCCTATGGGTTCACCTCCTGTTGGAGGAATCACACAATATACATTCACATACAACGCGTCTCACCATATGAAATGATGACATTGTACGAAGCACTACTATAAAGTAGTAAAATATTTATTTACATCCACTCAATGTAAAGATAGCATCCACACACATGCAGATAAAAGGGAATTTTTGAAAAAATTGAAATGCGGCTTAAGCCCTCTACTGTCCCCAGCAGAGTCCCCACCTGTTGACGTCGGGAAAATTTTGGGTTCCCTTTTCCTAAGTGTTTCTACCCTTGAAGTTTTCTATTTGGCTTTGTTTGATCTGAAGGGTGAATTTTTAGGAAAAGGCCGACAAACAATGTCGACGATTTGAAATTTTTTATTTTATTGGTCTGAATTAGACAAAGTCACCAATTGGTATGAGTTAAATGGTTGTACCAACTCAACCGAGTTTTGAATGATTTTGCAATATGGCCCAATTACTGGATTCTGTTTAATTGGTCTTGGAAACCGAGATTTATAGAGTTCGGGACCTTAATTAAGCAGGGGGGAGGTGTTAGGCACCCCCCGACTTCCGTGAAACACAGTTACCGCGTCTTTTCAATTCCCTAATCATTATATGTGTGTGTGTGTTGCAGTTAATTGGGCCTAAGTGCTATATTTGAAAGTAGGGTTGTGCTTCGTTGGACGTATATACGAAGGGTTTGATTTATTTGAAAAGTCCATTTTTAGACAATATATGAAAGTGATGTTTTGAAAAGAGATTTCAAACCCTTCCGCTAGAATAGGAATTGAAGCCTTTACATACTTCCATTTTATTCCATATTCAGCCTGATTTGATTTTATCCTCGAGATGCGAAGCATCTTCGATAAAATAATATATACATAGGTGTTGGGCTCATTTTGGTCATGAAAGCCATCGAAGTGACCCGAGCACCACAAACAACATTTTTTCTATATTGAGACCTTAAATCTGGATAACCGTTTTAAGGTCCCTCTAATTTACATTTACAAAAAACCTGCAAGCTATATATATATTTTAAATTTATCCATCATAGGAATCGGATCTAAATCTATGTGATTAATCGTAGATCCCATGATTCCTAAGCTCACAAAATATCATTTAAAAGCTTGCACGGAAGATATAATGAACTAAACTGCAAATTAAAATCTAGACATCAAAAAATAAAGGATTCATTAGTTAAATCCTTGCATGCGCGTAGCCAAGCTTCTCGTTCCCTCTAGATACAGATCTTGGGTCACGTAGTTGCTTAAAATTTATAAAACTAGAAAGAAAACTAGATTTAAATAAATCTTAGCCATTCTAGCTCAACGGTTCCAGTTTTATAACTTTTGAACCATTCAAAAGTTAGATTTGGCTAGATTTAGATAAATCTAGTCTACAAACTTTACATTAGTACAGACTTATATCAAACGAACAGTTAAAATTGATATTTAATCAAATTAAATAACTAATATATATATTACCTATATATATATATATACATATATATTAAAGCAGGAAAAAGCCACGGATTCACAATTCAGACGTGATTGATCAATATAAATATATATATATATATATATATTAAAGCTGAAAAGACCACGGATTAGCAATCCAGGCCAAACAAATTAATTTAAATATATATATATATATATATATATATATATATATATATATATATATTAAAGCACTAAAAAGCCACAGATTAACAATCTAGGCTAAATGATACTTATATATATATATATATATATATTAAGGAGAGAAAAGCCACAAATTTACAATACAGGCCTAAATAACACTTAAATATATATACTCATATATATATATATATATATATTAAAGCCATAAAAACCACGGATTTGCAATCCAGGCAAACTAAGAATTCTAAATATATAAGTATATACTCATATATATATATATATATATATATATATATATATTAAAGCAGTTAAAAGTTTTAGATCTGAAGAAATCTCACAGTGTACAGCGATGAAGTCTTTAAACTACTTTTGTAGCTTGAGCAACCTGTGAGCCCATCTTCAAGCTGTTAAGGAAGAATTCCTCCATCAAATGGAATGAGGATTGTCAACAAGCCTTCCTTGTCCGTCAAAAAGAAGCTTGTCGAAGCACCTATTTTTGTACCTCCGAGGGATGGAGTTCCCTTATTCATGTACCTGTCCGTCAATGCCAATGCCATGGGATGTATGCTAGGACAGAAGGATGATAGTAGCAAAGAAAGAGCTATCTACTACATTAGTAAAAGATTCAGCAGTGGGGAATAGAAGTATACCCTGATCGAGAAGACATGATGTGCATTAGCATGGGCCGCCATGAGATGGCAGCATTACTTGCATGGGCATACGACGTATCTCATATCCCGTATAGATCCACTCAAATACGTCTTCAGTAAACCAATGTTAAATTGTCGACTGTCCAAATGGCAGTTGATCCTACAGCAGTTCGACATTGTCTACGTGACTCAAAAGTCTATTAAAGGCCAAGGCATTGCAGATCAATTAGCAGAAGCACCTTCAGGAAGGTTCGAGTCCCTGGAGACATATTTCCCAGATGATGGGATTATGATAATTCAATAACTCCAGTCAGATAATACAGTCCAACCATGGAAAATGTATTTTGACAGAGCGGTAAACATGGAAGGTTCCGGAGCTGGGGCAGTCCTTATCTCTGGTACATGTGATCAATATTATATGGCTACCAAACTTCAATTTGGCAACACCAACAACATAGCCGAGTACGAAGGCTGTATACTGGGTTGAAACTAGCCCAATCCATGGGTATCAAATACTTACTGGTCTTTGGAGATTTTGAGTTGGTCATCATACAAACCATCGACAAATATCTCACAAAAGAACTGCATCTGCTGCCCTATCATTGGCAAGTCCTCAAATTATCCCAGGATTTCAAAGCAATAACCTTTGTCCACATTCCTCGGGGTCGAAATGACTTTGCCGATGCACTGGCAACATTGGCTTTATTAATCCGCATATCCAACAGAAGCGGGTTTCCCAACATCCAGTTCACAAATCAAAAAGGCCCAATATACGGGAATTACATTGGAGAAGTATCAGACGAAATACCTCCTATCAAGCAACCTTGGTTTCAAAATATTAAAGAATACCTCCGTGATGGATCTACACCCGCTGGTGCAAGCCAATCAAGCGAAAATGGATTCTCAGATTGGCCATGAAGTTCTATTTGAGCGGAGATGCACTTTATAAAAGGGATGCTGGAATAGGCCTGTTAAGATGCCTTGACAAGGAGCAAGCCCAAAGACTAATAGATGAAGTCCATAGCGGAGTCTATGGACCACAAATAAGCAGCCATCTGCTGGCCAAGACAATAATCAGAACAGGACATTACTGGATCTCGCTCAAAGCCGATTGCAATGATCACGTTAAGAGATGCTTTCAATGCCAAATACATGGAAATGCCATCCACGCTCCTCCAAATGAGCTGCACAACATGAGTGCACCATGGCCTTTTTTTATTTGGGGAATGGATGTAATAGGTCCAGTCGAACCCAAAGCCAACAACGGTCATTGATTCATCTTCACCATGATCGACTACTTCACCAAATGGGTTGAAGAAGCCTTTTTCCTAAAGTCACAAGAGAGGTCATCATCAGTTTCATCAGAAATAATGTCATTTGTCGATATGGACAACCGGAGGTGATCGTATCAGACACCGCCAAAAACCTGAACAATCAAATGATGGTAGAACTGTGTGCCAAGTTCCACATCAAGCATCTCAACTCCATCATCTATCGGCCCAAGATGAATGGTGCTGTTGAAGCAGCCAACAAAAACATCAAGAAGATCATGCAAAAAATGTTCACCAATCATAAGGACTGGACTGACCTGCTACCTTTCACCCTGTTAGCCTACAGTACGTCAATGCGCACCTCTACTGGGGCTACCCCCTATTCACTGGTCTATGGCATGGTAGCAGTCCTCCCCATAGAAGTAGAGATGGAGTTTTTACGAGTATTAATAGATGCTCAGATGGACGAAGATCAATGGTTGCAAGATCGATATCATCAACTGTCCCTGATAAACGAAAAAAGGGCCACAGCCATTTTCCACGGACGGTTATACCAGCAAAGGATCTCCAGGTCCTACAACAAGAAAGTCCGAATTCGGTAATTCAAAGAAAATGATTTGGTGCTAAAGAAAATCCTGGCCAATCAGGATGAAGCTAAAGGAAAATTTACCCCAAACTGGGAAGGCCATTTCATTGTCAAGGAAGTGCTGATAGGGGGAGCCATCAGGCTACAAGAGACCGACGGGAACGAATTTCCCCAACTCATCAATTCAGACACTGTGAAAAAGTACTACGTCTGAAGCACATGCATACCCGCATCTGGGTCCTACAAATCGAATCAGGTTCAGCTTTTCACTAGAGAAGCATGAACTACGAATGACCTGATCTCCCTCAGCCCGGGAGTACGTAGGCAACCATCTATGGTGCGGTCAAATCAAGCAAAACTCCAAAGAACTTGCAAATCCCAGCATCAAATTCTAAAGCTCATCGAACCAAATTCAAACCCCAGATAAACTCTTCTCAAACCTCTTCAATTAAACAATCAGAACTACGAATGACCTGATCTCCCTCAACCCGGGAGTACGTTGGCAGTCCTCTACGGTGCGGTTTGACCTTTAAGAAAAAACAAAAAATGGAAGACCAGTTCCAAGACACCAAAGACAAAAAAAAGCTAAATGCTGTCAAGCTATCTGGCTGCCAGACCCATTTGAGGAACTCCCTTGACACCTCAACTATCAGTCTATCAAGGAGAAGCTTAAAATGAATCAACAACTGCGAGTCATGACGGAAGTGGTAATCACTCAGCGATGACAATACATATCTAAGCAGGGAAGTATCTCAAAAATATATTTCTCTGATATATAAACTGCTTTATATACATATTGCCCTGTACATGACAAAAATGGCTGATCTAGTCTGTGCAGGAAAAATAAAGCTAGTCTATAGACCCAAGGACAAGTGGGTCAGCAATGCCAGTATGGCATCTCTCTCTGAAGATGGAGGAGAATCTGTAAGAGTAGTCTACTCAGCCTCCATACGGCTTAGAACATCCACAGTCATCTGCAAGGTGGCACTGTGGTCATCAATATAAGCACTCATCTCAGTAATCAAACCATGGGTGTAAGATCAGAGAGCAGTACTATCAACAATGTAGAAATCACGAGAAGCGATAGCCTCATCCCTCTCTGTAAAAGCTGCATTCCGAGAAATCAAAGTCTCCTCAATCTCAACATATGCTACATCTCTGACAGAGCGAACCTCATCTCTCTCCATAATGGCAGTATCTAAAGCAGAGTGAAGCTCCTCCCGCTCAACCAATCCAGTATCCAAAGAGGTCCTGAGACCATCCCTCTCAGCAAAAGCTAAATCCCTGCCAGATAGGGCAGCCAACAGCTGTGCTCTAGCTGAGTCTCTCTCAATGGTCATCCTGAATAGAGAATCTGATAAAGCTGGATCTGTCCCTGTGGGAATAATCGGGGGATCACTAATTAAAGCTACTGCCAAATCTGGGAACAGCTCATCCTCAGTAGGAGAATCGGGATCCTCCATGGGCTCCTCCTCATCAGAATTTGCCAGCGGAGGTAAATGAAGCTCTGCTACTGCGACTGCAGTCTCTACTTCTAATCATGCAGAATACTCTGGAGAACGACCTGAATATCTACTGGAGAACTCAGCCCTCTCCCTGTGAGTCCAATACTCATAGACTCTAATCAAGTCAGCCGGTGACATAGATGAAGCCAACATCCTCTGATCAGTAGAATCCTCAAAATAGTGCATATTCTGCCACTGATCAAACTGCTCCATAACTGCCAAGGGATGATAAGTAGTCATACCCCTCAATCCTGCCAAAGGCAAATAATCCATGCCAGATGCATGAGTAATGAAGCTGAACGGGGTCTCCATCCCTGAACATAACAAAACTGTGAATGGATGCTCAATATCCTATAAAAATGCTAACCAAAACTCTGAGTTAACGCAATCAGGCGAACGAACAGAGTAAACTGAGGATATCTCAGGGCTAAAACAATAGGCATGAGGTCTAAAGGATCCAATCGATCGTATGTGTGACATCAACCATATATACAGCACAACCGAGCTACCCCAAAAAAACCCCGCTAGATGGGTATTGCAATAGGTGAGCGACCTCAATGTCTCCGTCAAGATAATAGGGATAATGGTACTACCCTGCCTAAGGGCTCTGACTACAACAAACCAATCCCATATCAAGGTGATCTAAATGCAATGGCATGTAAACATACGCCACGATGCATATCAAAAACTCGTCTATCCTAGCTGTCTGCCAATCCTCTGCGAAAATGACGAAATCTCCGACGCGACGGTCGTAGCTATCAAGCTCACCATAGCGCTCTATCAAGAAGTCAAGGGAGATCACCTGCCCTGAAATGATCTCATAGATGACTATGCTCTGCCAAAGACCAGACAGCGTTCGAGTCAAAACGGAGTTTAAACGAGCCGCCGAATCAAATCTTAAGAAAAATCGCCACGCGATTGAGCGGTTTGTCCTAAAATCCTGCGTTCAAGCAGTGCAATCCTGACAAATAGGGAAAATCCACAAAGACCCTTGACATTCATCCCGGAGCCATGTTCGAGGATCAACAAATCAAACTGCGAAAGAACTGCGCAAAAATTGTACAAAACTGCCAAAAACTGCCATTTCCAAAGCAGTTTCAGTCGTTGGCTCTGCCCCAGCGAAGTTCGGGTTCCCACCAAAGCAGTTTCAGCCGTTGGCCCAGCCCCAGCGAAGTTTGGATTTTGACCAAAGCAGTTATAGTCATTGGCTCAGCCCCAGCGAAGTTTGGGTTCCCACCGAATCAGTTTCAGCCGTTGGCTCAGCCCCAGCGAAGTTCGGGTTCTGACCGAAGCAGTTTCAGCCGTTGGCTCAACCCCAGCGAAGTTTGGGTTCTGACCGAAGCAATTTCAACCGTTGGATCAGCCCCAGCGAAGTTCGGGTTTCGACCAAAGCAGTTTCAGTCGTTGGTTCCAGTCCAGCGAAGCATCGGGGACTGACCGATGATAACTCAGCTGTTGGTTCCAGTCCAGCGAAGCATCGGGTACTGACCAGTGATAACTCAGTCGTTGGTTCCAGTCCAGCGAAGCATCGGGTACTAACCGGTGATAATTCATCCGTTGGCTCCAGTCCAGCGAAGCATCGGGTACTGACCGATGACAACTCATCCATTAGTGCAACCCCAACGATGTTCGGGTGCCGACCGAAGCCAATTTCAACATTCAGACTAGTCTCATGATATGTCGGGAGACGATCTACGAGTGAGAGTCATATAATAATCCATCTTCACAAAGGACAGATGATGGAATCTATTATACACATCCTCAAAGAAGATCATTGAGGTAGTATCAATCCTGGCCACATCCTCAATATCTACAAAGGTATCGCAGAGGACGTCATCCCCAGCAGGTCAAGACGGGAAAATTTGTGATAGCTCACCCCCTCAGAATCTACGAAGCTCTTGCAGAGGACGTCATCCCTAGCAGGTCAAGACGGGAAAATTTGTGATAAATCATTTTCAACAAACTCATCAGAGTAAAAAAAATTATCAGTGAATGATGTCATCCACCGTCGAGAACAACAAAACTGGCTCGCGATAACTTCCTAATACCATCAATGACTATACTGGATTAGCGTCATCCCCAGCAAAGTGATATCGCACACAGCCAAAAGTAACCCCGTTCTACTCCAAGACGCCCAACTTTAAAATAGCTCTGGCACTCTTTATTTCCAGTGTCTACTAATCTTTATCCTGCCCATTCCACCACGTTACATGGACATGATAAAGAGGGGCATCTGTAGATACTTGAAATTTTCCTTGCCCCAATACTAACCCAGTAGGAGGGCAAAACCGTCAATCAATCCAAATCCGGCCACCAACGCCAGTCCTTCAACCTAAATCTGATTCCCAATATCGGTAATCAAGCTCCGACAGTCAATCAGACCATTAATCAAGCTCTGACAGTCAATCGGACCATCAATTAAGTTTCGACAGTTAATTGGACCATCAATCCAGCTCCGACAGTCAATCGGACAATCAATCAAGTTTCGACAGTCAATCGGACCATCAATCCAGCTCCGACAGTCAATCGGACCATCAATCAAGCTCCAACAGTCAATCGGACCATCAATTAAGTTCTGACAGTCAATCGGACCATCAATCAAGTTTTGACAATCAATCGGATCATCAATCTCAACCCCGATCTCAACCCGGGAGGTATTAATCAACCCTGGTCTCAACCCGGGAAGTAAATTCAACCCCGACAGTAACCCGGGAGGTACCAATCAACCCCGACCACAATATCGGGCCGTAAAGTCAACCATGATCTCAATCCGAGAAGTCAAGGCAACCTCGACATCAAACGAGGACATGTCAAGCCATCTCCGGTCTCAATCCGGGAAACACAGTTCATCCCCGGCAGCAACCCGGGGAGTCAAACTCAACCCCGATCTCAATCCAGGAAGTGCAGGTCATCCCCGGTCTCAACCCGGGATGTCAGGTCAACTTCAAACATCAACTTGAAGCATCATAACAACTCTAGAGTAAAACCTGGAATGACCACATCAGCCTCAGAGACAACCCTGAGGTCAAAAGACTCGACTGGGACCCAAGTCTTGGAATCAGCTCCCAAAAGTCAACCAGCGACCATGCCGACACTACAGGTAACCCCGGGAGGGGTACAATGGTTATTTCATCAACTCTACTTGGTCAAACGCATGCCAAATCGATGCCGCCAAAGTCAGAATAAACCCTAATGACGATCTCGAGTGGCAACTACGCAAGACAGCTCAACGGATAAACTGCGAGGAATCAAAGACCTGGTTATGAACACATCTTCCTAGACCCAAAAAATGTTTTTTCCTATGTTATTGAGACAATCTTGGAGAGAGCTTTCCAGAAAGGTATCTCACGCCTCAAACGGACGCTCCGATCAAAAGTTAGAAAGTTTCCGACCGGATATCGCATTGCTCTGAGTGCACGCACTTCGAGATGACCAAGCTGGTGGGCCCCACCTAGGGGAGCCGCAGCTCTACTTGCGGCTATCGTAGGTAGAGTGGAGGCTCCCTGGCCTATAAATAAACGTGCCTCCCCCCCCCCCCCCACTCATTTGAAAAAAAGCAAAACGCAGCGAAGCTCTGGCAGTTTGATTTTTTCGACTTTTACACCTCTTTCAAACCCAAATATTTTCACTCCAACACGTTGATATACCCATATACTACCACATATCAAAAAACCACCGGTAGATTTGGACGTTTAAAGCCTACGATTTGGTAAAAAAATCCGTATTGTGGTCCATTGTAAGTATTTTTACGATCAAAAAGTCAATACTAATACTCTGCACTGCTTTACACTTGCACACAAAGTTTCATCTTCTAAATATGCCCGAAACATAGTTCTGTGGTCGTTTTCATCAAAAATTGATATATTTTTGTACATAAACTCCGTTTTCAACATTTCTACAACTCGGATTGACGATCCGTCAGCTCCAGTAGCTTCAATGCACTAGCACGCACATTCTGGCAACTTTGCCGAACTGGGTTATCTTCCCAGTCCGGGTTTGGCCTTTTTTTGTACATATTTAACCATTTATGTACTAACATTTCAATTCAGTCAAGCCCGGATGTCAAATTCGAGGTAGTTTACCGCTTTTATATATATTTACGCATATATAAGCGACTTTCACCATCACTGGTACTCTTATCAGTCCTGGTTGACTATATTTCTGTCAATATATATATATATATATATATATATATATATATATATATATATATATTTTCAGTCGGCCTGGACTATTTCGTGGCCATGTTACTGCTTTTGCACACTTCCCCATATTGGGTGCTCTCCCCAGTCACTTGGTGACTATTTTTCTGTCAATTTCAATTACAGTACGGGCACCGGCGTGAAAACCCATCGCCCTTTTTACTATTTATATATATTTTTTATTTTTATCACAGCCTGGATTATTTCGTGGCTCTTTACAGTTTTTATATATATATTTCAATTCCAGTCCGGGCTTGCGAGTGAAAACCCATCGCCCTTTTACAACATTTATATATATTTAACTATATATATTGCTTATACAATTTATTCAACTGCTGTATTTAACATTCATTTGTATATGAATTTGCACTGATATTTCTACGGGCGAACTAGATTTATCCAAATCTCACCAATTCTAGCTTTCAACGGTTCAAACAGGTCCCGACAGAACCTGGGAGCTATAATGGCTGAGATTTCTTTAAATCTAGCTATTTTTATAATTTTGGCTTCAAAAGCAACCTCGTGTCCCTTAGATCGCTATCTAGTGGGAACGAGACGCCTCAGTCGTGCGGACCGGGATTTACTGAATGAATCCCTGGTTCTGGCTATCTTAGGATATTCATCTACTTTTGTACAAATTTGAACTGTGCAGGTTCTCTAGCCACTCATATGTGAGCCTAGGAATCGTGAGATTCATGATCAAACTGATCAGAATCTGATTCCCATGATGGACAAACTCCGATTTACAGATGTACCCTGCCAGTTTTTCTGTAAATGTACATGCACAGACCTTAAAACGATTATCCAGATTTAAGGAGTGAAAATATGGATTGTCGTGTCAGCGTCCCTCCGATGGTTTTCATACCCATGAGGAGACAGATACTTTATATTTCTGTGGTCGAGGATGCTTCGCAGCCCAACAAATCACCATTTGCATGTAGCCTTAAGGCTATAAAGATAAAATTGAGAGTAGCGATATGCATCAATTCATATGTCAGCGTAAGGGTTTGATAAAACCAGCTTTCAAAACATCACTGTCAATTCAATTCAAAAGCTTTTGCAAATCAAATTAAATAATGCTTTTTGCGAATCAAATCAAAGATTGATTTTCAAATCAAATCAAACCATCGTATATAGGCTCAACGAAGCCTGTCAAAGCTTTCAATCAATCAAAAGGCCCAATTTTCAAACAGCATTCACTCACGCATTCCAGTTTTAAGGGAAATATTAAAAAGATTGCGGTACCGTGTTTACACGAGAGTCGTGGGGTGCTTAACACCTTTCCCACACTTAACCAAGCCCCCGAACTCAAAACTCCGATTTCAAAGATCAAGTTTCAACAGTATCCAGCAATTGGGCCTCTTTCAAATCAAATTCGGTTGAGTTGGTACAACTATTTTCAAAACTACCAACTGGCAACTCTGTTTAAATCAAATCGTCAACATATACACATGTTGGCCTCTTTCCTAAAAAACCCTTCAAAACCTTTTTTTATAATAAAAAGAATAAGGGTAGAGATAACTTAAGAAGATCGATTTGAGGAAAACCAGGTTATGAACCGACCCGCAGGATTCTTAAATTTTCCAACGTCGACAGGCACTGCTAATAGAGTTTCCACGAACAAAGCCCAGCTGTTTGCCCTGATCATATTCAACATCTGTCCACCTTCTTTGTTTGATTTTAAAACCCCTTTCTAGCACAAAAGTCTTGGCCAGCTGTATGCCATGACAATACATCTCTGCCTCCTTGCTCACAAATCTGACATGATCGAATGTGGTGTTGTGCCTGAGTAATTCTTATTCACTGCTGCTTGAAGAGTCGCTCCTGATACGTTTTGGTGCCATTTGAACTGTAAGCACATGTTTTAATTAACTCCTAATAATCTCTGCATGTTTTCCCCAACTCGTTCCCCAAATTCACTTCAACCAATTCAGGCTTTCTGTCAAACAAGTGGTGTGCACCATGTTGTTATGCCAAGTAATACCTTATTCCTGCTCACTTAATCCCTAGTGCTATATCTTACTATGCTGAACTTTCAATGCCAGCCTCCGTTTGGTTTTTGCCTATCTCCTTAATTCCTTATAGCAAAACCCTTTTGTGTGGGGTAGTAAATGGTGGAGATGGAGGAGTAGGGAAGAAAAGATTTTGGGTAAATCATGGGGTAGTGGTTTACTGGGTAGGAGATATTTTAGGGTTTGTGATATGTTAGAGAAGGTAGGGAGGGAGTATAGTCGTGGCTATATGGATAGTTAGTTGGTAGGATTTGTAAAAAGGAGTGGTGAATGGGGATTCGGTTAGAGAATGTAAGATACTGAATGTTTAAACCTCTCGGATGAGGGAAATAGAATGGGTTGACCAGCTACTTGACTTAATTTAGAATCTAAAATTTGATCGCGGCGTGGCCGCGCTGTGAAATGGCCTTAGTTGGGCGCGACCACTCTGTACTGGCAGAGTCTCTCTTTTTAGACTGGGAACAGGCGCGGTTGCGCTGTTGTCCCATTCAAATTTAGCGCAGCTGTGCTGCCTTGTACCCTGGCAAAATATGAGTTTTTCTTATCCTTTCTGACCATTTATCATCTTAGCGACTGAGTTGTACCTAAGAAACACAAAATAACTCTTAATACTACTAAAATTCTACTGAATCCTATAAAATCTATTATGAATTGAATTAAAAGTAGTAAATGGATGGGTTGCCTCCCATCGAGCGCTTGGTTTTAAGTCTTTCAGCATGACTACTTCTTGTTTTAGTCTGGATTGGAAGGGATGTTGTGGGCACTTTTGATGTTATCCACGCATAACCAATATCTTTTCACCATATGCCCTTTCATCTTAACTGTCGGATGAGTATTTGACCTTTGTTCATTACTGAGAGTTTTTGAGCCACTATCTTCTCCAGGATCTTTATAAACTGCATCCTTGAGTGCATCAACACTGTAGCACTCTTCCTTATCATTTGGAATTGGGCTTTCCCTGAAGACTTTGATTTTTATCTCTTGATTGAATACTCTCATCGTTAGTTCTCCATTCGGCACATCGATCAATGTTCTCCCGATTGCAAGAAATGGTCTCCCAAGTATGATCGAAATATTCTTATCCTCCTCAAAATCCAAAACCACAAAATTTGTCGGTAAAATCAGTTTATCGACCTTCACTATACCCAACGGATAACTGATCGATCTATCTGCAAGCTGTAAGGTGACATTTGTTGGCTTTTCTTCCTTTAAACCCAGCTTCTTGTATATGGAAAGTGGCATGAGGTTTATGATTGCTCCCAAATTGCACAAATCTTTCCCAATATATTGATTGTCGATTGAACAAGGGATGTTAAAGCTGCCTGGATCTTTCAATTTAGGAGGGAGCTTTTCTGAAGAACTGCACTACACTCTTCCGTTAGTACCACAGTTTTAAATTCATATAACTTATATTTTTGGATAATATCTCTTTCATAAACTTCACATAGCTCAGCATCTACTCTAGTTCTTCGACAAACGGAATGTTAATGTACAACTTTTTAAAGATATCTATGAATTTTGTGAATTGATTCTTTAATTTCTGACTTTGCAACCCTAAAGGAAATGGCACAGGAATTACAACTGAAGTTGGCTTATTCTCTTTTAAGCTCACAGCTTGACCTTCCCCTATTTTCTTTTCCTCCTCTTTACTCTCGAATTCTTCCTCACTAGACTCTTTTAGCTCCTTTCCACTTTAAAGTGTGTGATGGCATTACATTGTTCTTTCCCCTCATTTCTCGAATTGGCTTTCGTGTTACTCGATAATGCTCCATAGGGTCTATTTTTCAATACACTAGCCATTTGTCCAATTTGTATTTCCAGGTTTCGAATTGCTACTACTTGACTTTTCATAGCTACGTCATTACTAGCTATGTACTTCATTATCAACTCTTCAAAACTGAATTTCTTTTCTGGCTTCGAAACTGACTGTGACTGATGATTCTGAAATCCGGGTGGATATGCTGGTGGTGGAGTCTGATGGTGATTCTGATTGTTGCTCCACGAGAAGTTAGAATGGTTCCTTGACCCCAGATTGCAACTGTTCTGATAAGGGTTTGGCGGATGGTTGTAACTACCCATAAATTGGACTGCTTATGAATTAATTGCACACTGTTCTGATGGGTGGTTCCCTGCACATAGCTCACATCTTACCTCCACTTTCTAAATATTTTGATTCACTATTACATCCATTTTCTTTGAAAGTGATGAAATCTGAGCTGTAAGAGCTGTGACCGCATTAACCTCTAAAATTCCCGCTACTTTAGGCTGTGACATCCTTGCTGTAGGCCACTGATAATTATTGGCAGCCATAGTTTCTAACAGATCAAATGCCTCATTAATGTTTTTAGTCATAAGTGTTCCTCCCACTGTTGCGTTTATACTCGATCTAATGTTATTACACAACAAATTATAAAAAGTTTGAACCTATAGCCACTTAGGTAGTCCATGATGTGAACATCTTCTCAATAGATCCTTGAATCTCTCCTAAGCCTCATACAGTGACTCTGCATGTTGTTGCGCAAATGTAGTAATGTCGTTTCTCATCTTCACAGTCTTAGCTAGTGGAAAGAATTTTGCTAAGAACTATTGAGCCAAGTCATCCCACGTAGTAATGGTTCCAGGTGGAAGTGCATACAACCAGCTTTTAGCTTTATCCCTCAATGTAAACGGAAATAACCATAGCCTCACAGCATTGTCTGTAACCCCATTGTACTTGAACGTATCACATATTTCAAGAAAGCTCATCAAATGTTCATTGGGATCACCATTAGCCAATCCCTCAAACTGTACAGAGTTCTGGATCATCTGAATATCGGGCTTAATCTGAAATGATGTAGCTGCAATGACTGGCCTTGTAATGCTTGACTTAATCTCATCCACTTTTGGCATGGTAAAATCTCTCAATGGTTTTTTTCCCTCGTCAGCCAGTTTATCTTGTTTCTCAAGTATCTCTTTTGTTTCTTTTAACCACTTATGCAGCCGTTGAAGCCGTTTGTCGATATCGTCCTCGTAAGGGTACAATTCTGACTTCTTCGATCGAGTTTACATTCACTATTCGAGATCACCTAAGACAGGAAGTAAAAAAGAAAATAAAAAGTAAAAAGAAGAATGTTTAACTAAGACCGATTTAATTAAACTGATATTGAACGTTATAAATACAACTAATTTTCCTGGAAACGACGCCAAAAACTTGTTGGGCAAAATCTAATTTAGCTTTGCACGCAAGTGTACGTGGTCAACAAGTAATAAAGAATAATTTAAGTATCGTTCCCACACAAAAAAATAATTACAATTTATCCTAACAAGTACCAATTTTGTATTATCTCGATTTTATTAAACAATTAACCAATTTATGAATTTTGGAAAAGAAAACTATTAATTAAACGAAACTAACTACTACAAGTTTAAAATCATATTATGGAGATTTAAGATCACAACTTCACTTATTGCTTCACTTATATTAATACACTTCTCATTAATTACGCTCACTATTTTGGATTGTTAATTAGAAACTCATCAGTATTTATAACCATCTCCCGATGCATTACAAACATATCAATCCAAATCCACAATTGATAGAATTAAATTGAACACCCTAATTAACTAATTCACTATATTCCTATGTGAATTAAAATTAAAGAAAGTTTAAAGCACTGGTTCCTTTATTAGATTACATGTGGTGCGTATGTATATCTATATCCTAAACATGAATCATGAACTCCAAAGCCATGCAGAAAACAAAATCACATGTTATCATGATCAGATCTAAACTTATAATCTGTTTCCCAAGTTCATACAAGTTATCATGGTAATTACTGGCCAGGAAATTAAGTAATTAAGTCCAAATCACAATAGACAGTCCCTAGAATAGATCACAGTAATTAATGAGGAAGCATATCAATATAAACTACATAATAAGATCCATTACAATCTTAAAATAGGAATTAGTTTATTGTCATTGAATCAAAACATAATCCACAATTGATCAAACATTAAAATACAAGAATAAAAGTAAAGGAGGAGAATAAAAATCTATAATCAGCATTCTTGACTCCCTCCAATATCTCCTGCCTTGAATCCTTCACGCTCACCAAATTGCTTCAATCTCCAATCTAATTTAGAACTAGGGTTTTTGAATAACTGAAAGATAGATTATCTGATAACTGACATAAGGTCCTATTTATAAGTTCTGTTACAAATCCTAGTCAAATTATGAAATCCTACGTAAGTTACAACGCAATTGCACTACTTAATTAAAAAGTCAACTCTGGTCAACCCCTGATCTGGCACAACTGCGCTTGAATTAAGCATGCACTAGGCGCTGTCGCGCTACTATAGCAGAGAATAAATTCTCGAGTCTGGAGTATGGCACGGTCGCGCTGTAGGGCAGTTCTTGTTTTCCTGGTTCCTTCACTGCTGCTTCCTGACCCTTCAAGTCCTGATCCCTTTTAGCCTCCACTCTAATCCATTTGCTATAAAGTACCAACAAACCAGTTCCTAAGCAAGCAACTCTACAAAAGAAATTAAATTGCATCAAAAACACATAAAACATAGGAAATAAGTTACAATTCCACTAAGTTGATACCCGAATCATAGGTTTGAAACCTACTCATCAGTAGAAACATGAAGATACATACAATCACATGTATAAATAGCGAAAACATGACATAAATCGAATTTAAAATATTCTGCAATACTAGGAATCGCCTTATGCGATAATATTAATTGAGGAATGATAAAAGATATACCTTATGAAGGTGATGCAAGCCCTTGATCAAATCTTCAAGCCCCAATCTTTTACTCCTACACGTTTCTTTCAATCCACAGATCAAACGCAAGTTACTCAGTGTGTGTAACGCTCTAAAGGTGATCCACCAAGAGTATATTAATTAAAGAAGTGAATTTAGGTTTTCTCTAAAACCTTGGGTAACTAACCCTAATTCTCTCACTCCCTCCTAACTCCTTAGGTTGTAGAGAATTATGGAATACCAATGACTATCAGGAAAATCTCTAACTCCAATCTAGCATAAGGTCTCCCCTTATATAGACTTTTTCTCTTCCTAAACTCTTTAGGACTTAGGGTTTTAATTTAATTCCCAAACCATTTAGGAATTAAATAATAATAATAATAATAATAAGATTTCTGTTATTAATTTATAATTTGAATTTTTTTCAAATGCTTAATTATAAATATTAAATTATTTAATTTATTTCACCGATAAATTAAATACTTAATTTATTATTATCAAGCCAATTACTTCAAAAATAATATTTCTCTTTTATAGTGTGACCATTTAGGCTCAATATTATACTAGTAGTAGAATAAATAAATTAGAACCATTCTAATATTATTTATAATGAATTAAACTCTTTTAATTCAAACATAAATAAATGATATTTATTCTACATCATGAGTAACACCTCTCAGCAAATCATGACTATCTAGATAATATGAAATCAATGTTTAATTACAAAGAACATATTCAGTGAATAGGTACTGAAAGTAGCATGCACACAAGCCAGTCATATTTGATATGATGAAGCATTTACTTTGTAACAATCTTATTCATTTATTAATAAAAGAATTATTTATTTAAAGGCGTTTATATTATCTACATAATGTTGTTATATTTAAATGTGATAAACACATAGTTTTAAGCAATGCTTTTAGAATCATGATGATGATCATGCTAATGAGATTTAAATTCTTAGATAGCTTAAAACTAAAATAGCTCTGAATCAATGGATTACTAAATAGGGGATTAGTGAATCTGGATAGATTGATACATACGTTGCTTGCTCTTTGGAAGAGGATGATTGATCTCATAATTATTTGTGTGAAGACACTAAAGCAAGTATGTATGTATTTATTGGAGAATAAGTACACTGAACGTGACTCGCTAATGAATACTTAATGGAGTTTTACTCGCCTATCAATAGGAATTCCTTTAGTGATAGTAGTACAAGTAATCCTTAGACTTGAGATCATCATAGTATCTTATGTATGATGAGTTATACTTTGACATATCCCTTAAGACCCTAAGCGTGTATCAAAAGGGTATGTTTGGGTATATTTAATTATATATGAAGATAATGAATGATCAATAAAAGATCTACCACTTCTAGTAAAAGAAGTAAATGTCTTATGCGATTCGATAAATGACAACTCAGTAGTCCTTGGCTAAGGCAAAATGAAATTAGAAAGTAGTTTCTAATTTGCATTATCGGAGTTTGTGCATTTAGGATCAGAATGCATATAATTAAATAAAATAAGACTTGATAGTAAATCCATGGCTTATATTTAATTGGGACATTGTATGGTAGAAGGAATGAATTGTACGGTAACTATTTACTCAAAGGTTCTTTTATGATTAATGTTGAAATCCATATTATCTGGAATGTCGCTGAGCGCTAAAGGGGCTTACCCTTATTGTAGAATAAATATTATTTTTTAAATGAATTAATAGTTAATTTATTTATTTAAATAAAATTAAAATTATTCTAATTAATTTATTCGCAACTGGTTTAATATGGAGAACCTAAAGGGTCACACCATAAAAGGATGAATATTTATTTAAGAAGCAAATGACATAATCGTAATAATAAGTTAAGTGTATTTAATTTAATCTATGGTGATAGAAAAATTAAATAGCTTAATATTTATTATTTAATATTTTATAAATATTAAATATAAATTAATAAAAAGAGTCTTATTATTATTATTATTATTATTACTATTATTATTAGTTTAATTCCTAAAGGAGTTTGGGAATTAATTAATAAAAGTACTCTCCCATATTCCTAAGAAGATTAGGAGGTAAATTAATTAAAGGAGTTTAATTAATTGCTCCTAATAAGATTATGAAGCCTAATTAATTAAAAGAGTTTAATTAATTAATATTAAACCCTAATCCTAAAATTAGGAGGGTTGCCTACATCTACAAATAATATGAGTCTTATTTTGATTACTGACTAATATTTTTTCAAAGAGTTGGGAGCGCACACCTTTTCTAGAGGGAGAGAAAACTAGAGTTTTGCCAATAACCAATCTTCATAATACTTGTTTATCCTTGGTAGATCACCTCTAGAGGTCAAACACTTGGTTGACTAGCGTTGATCAAAGGAAGAAATCACACCCGGTAGATTCAAGTCGGATAAGGAAATGATTGGAGTTAAAATTGTACCTGAGGAAGCTCGTATCTTCATGGGTATGAATCTCATCTTCTTCTTTTCATTTAATTAATAATTGCGCATAAAGGATGATCCGGGTTTATGGTTTGTAAAATTTTAAAACTCTAATTTTTACACTTCCGCTGCTATGTATGTAATTGTTGCATGCTACTTTGATCTTACAAACCTAACAGTTACTGTACAATTCAAGCCTTCTACCGCACAATGTACTGATCAAATATAAAACATACAATTTCTGACAAGTTTTATTTATTTGATCATATACATTTCGATTCTAAAATGCACAACTCTAATTAATGTAAATTAGAAACTCCATTTTAACTCTCAATCAACACCGGTCAAGGATTTCTGAGTTGTCATTTATCGAGTCACATAGGACATTCTCTCCCTTTACTAGAAGAGGTATATCCTTTGTTGATTATTCACCTACCTCTATGTATACTTTATTATACTCGAACATACCCTATTATTTACTCTAAGAGTTTTAAGGAATTTGACAAAGTATAACTCAGAATACACAAGGTACTATGATGATCTCAAGTTCAAGGATCACTTGTACTACTATCACTATAGGAACTCCTATTGACAGATGAGTAAAACTCCATTAGGTGTTCCTTTAAATGAGTCATGTTCAGTGAACTTATTCTCTAATAAGCACATACATACTTACTTTAGTGTCTCTACACAAATGATTATAAGATCAATCATCCTCTTCAATAGAGCAAGCATGGTATGTACAAATCTATCTAGAATCAGTAACCCACATTAGTGATCCAACGATTAGGAACATTTTAGTTTTTGGCTAGCTAGAATTTAGATCTTATTAGCATGAACTCTTCATGATTCTAAAAGCATTGCTCCAAAACTATGGGTTTATCACATTTATTAATTCAAACCAATTAACATGGATATAGAATGTATTTAATTAATTAAATTCTTTTAGTAATAAATGAATAAGATTGTAAATTATATGCTTATCATATCCTATGTGATTGGCTTGAGGGCATACATCTGAGGGGCAGAAGATGGTTGCAAGCTCTTCTGACTCCTTGGAGCTCACAATGATCATTGATTTAGATGTACCTGACATCAGAAGTGACCCCAATAGTCCTCCTAAACTTCAACCTCTAATTATTCAACCTGCTTCTGAGCTAAAAAATGCAGAATCTCAAGGGGAGGAAGATGAAGCCTTAATTGAAGAGATTCCAAACCCCAAAGATACTGAAGCTAGGTCTGACAAACTAGAAGCTCTAGGAGAAATGGTCTTTGAAGAAGATGAAGAATTAGATAGAACTACTATTGTCTTTGATAATAATAGTGACTTACTGTTCTTGTGATAACCCAAAAATTAATGAGACTTGTCTCAAATAATTAAATAAAGGTTTAAAGAAAAAAACCTAGATTTGAAAATAGAGGAATGATGATTTTTTTAAGAACCTATATGGTTTAATATCTGAACGAATGTAAACACAATTGAAGATGAATGATAGAAATACTGAAGATATTAATACTTGAGAATAGCAGATAGTCATGAGCCGAAGCGAGTCAGATAAGACTTGGGCTAAGAATAGATTATTGTCCATGAATTGGATAGAAAAAAAATAAATAAATGAAATAGGTAGTAAAGTCATACCTATGTTAAGGTAATTCAATAAAGTTAATCGATGAGAGAAATTACGTAAGAGTTTAGTAGTGAACTAAACTAGAACGTTACAGAAATAGTGAATCCGACATGGGATCATTGTAAGAGGGGAGGAATGAAATAACTAAGGGATAAAAAGATAAGCCAATATGATCAATTGAGTTAAGAACATGAGAATCAGGATAAAGCTATGTTATGAATTAACATATCTTGAATGTTGGCCTTGAATGACAAATGAAATGAATAATAATCAATAAATGATTAGGTAGTATGATTAGTAATAAAAGGAAGCAAGTTAAAACTCAAAATTTGAGTTAGGGATAGAATTCTGAAGCACAGACTGCTCGGTTGCGCTCGGAACTTCAAGTATAGTCATAAAAGACTGTAAACACAAAATGTGGCAGGGTTGACTTTTTGGTCAAAGTCAACAGTTGACTTTAATGGAGAAAAGTCAAAATCAAAGTTAGGGGTGGAATCTTAAAACGCGAATGAGATATTTGAGTCCGAAACGTCGAAATTAGTAAGAATAAACTCTAAACACAAAATGTGTTGGTGTTTACTTTTTGGTCAAAGTCAACAGTTGACTTTTATGGAGAAAAGTCAAACTTAAAATTCGGAGATGAATTTGAAGAAAAAGATGTGCCCATGACGTTAAGAGCGTCGATTTTAGTAGGAATCGACTATAAACTTGAAAATTTAATTTTCAGTTTTGAAAGTCAAAGAGGGGATTAAGCGTGAAAACGAGGAAATAAAAGCGGGACCCACAAGGCTAATTAATATCAGTTGGATTTCCAGCACATGGGCAGCCACCAACTCCTCACCAACTCTCAACCACTCTCACCTAATCCTCACTACTCTCTCTCTCTCCTAAATGTTAATTTATTTAGCCTAAAGAAAAAGAAACAAAAAGTAAAAGAACTCTCTCATTCCTCACCACTTCCACCCACCCAAAAGAAGAATAGGAGAGAGAGAGAGAGAGAGTACTGCCATTCAAGAAGAAAAAGATGAGAAGAAAGGAAAAAGAAAGAAGAGGAAGAACATTAAAGGTATAAAATCCTAACCCTTAAACTATGTTTAATCTTAGTTTTTTTTATGAAAGTTTGATGGAATTAATCATGGATCATGGTAGATCCTTGAGTTTAAGGAGGTTTATGATGATTCATATTTAGATTTCATCATTTTGGGTGTTGATTTGTTTGAAAAATAAAAGAAAAGAAAAACTAGTTTTAAGGGTAGAAAACCCTAACATCCGCCCACTTTGAACGATTACCATTTAAAATCTACAAATTATTTTTTTGATCCGTAAAATAGGGGTGTTATATCTATGAGTTAATTGTTAAATCCAAGTGGTAGAACTCAAAAATGTTAAACGATCATGAATTGACATTCATTCTCCCAAAACTGGTCTGCCGTGTAGGAAAAAAAACTAGAGCATCAAAAACTGTCCCTGACCAGTTTATTCAAGGGGTTGTTTCGATCCTTTTGGTTGCTCCTAAAATCTTGATATTTTGTAGTACTTTATTATACCAAGTTAACTAAATCCTGTCCAAAGATGAGAATTTTTGGATCTCTAGAATGAGAGTTATGATTTTTGCAAGAAAATACTATGTTAGAAGTGAACGGGAATAACTCTTTGTATACAACTCAGAAAAAACCATAGCGTCAAAGACTATAGAATAGACGAAGGTTCACAAAAAAGAATTGTGATGGAAGATGTTTGGTGCTTTAATAACAATAAGCACATTGGTGTAATCCTGTTAGAGTATTTATACTCGTCAAAAATGTTAAAGGCTTGAACACTTGTATGCGTAGTCTCTAATTGTGTTAGATGAGCGTTATTATTATTATATTGTAGATGTTGAGTTGAAGAACACTGAGCAAAGAATATTAAAATTTTAATTGAGAGTTAATGAATAATCGCAAGTTAATTTGTCAATATGAAATATAGTGTTTATAGTTTAAGATGTATAGATAGATCATGAATGATCTAAAAATGTAATAACCGATGGTAAAGGTTACAGATTCTGGAATAGCATGGAATAATTTATTAATTGGTATAAAAGCCAAGTTGCGTTCATTAATTTATGAACAAAGGTTATATCTATTGAGATGAAGGTAGTACTATGACGTACCACGTTCGAGGTTCAAGGGACCCCGATTTGGGGACGTTACAGTTCCATTTTCTTCCTGTTATACCCTGGATGAAAGCTATTTTTCTAAGAGATCTGAGATATATCACTTGGACCTTCAAGAACTTTTCGAGTGTAAAAGTGTTGTCTCAGAACTTTCCCAGAATTTTGAAGTTTGCCAGAAGAACCATCTTAGATGGAAGCTCTTCCGCTCTATCAGGAATCTTCAACAAAATTGCGGTTATTCACTAATATCTCTTAAATAATGCTGAAACACTTTCACGCTATAAAGCATCCATAGAGCCCAACACTACGAACGCAGAGTGTACAACAACCCAAGGTACTTAAACCACAATCGTAAAGTCTTAACCCTACGATTGTTACCAAAAATAACCAAACCCAAACACTTTACCAAACCCTCTCACCTATACATAATATTCAATCCTCACCATCAACCACCCCTGAACATATATATACTCGATCTCCATCTCCCATTTAACCAAAACATCTACCAACACCATCTCTTCAAAACTATCTGATCGTAGAGTCACCTACCTCTCCGTTCGTAGAGTCACCTAACCGTCATATCTTAGAACAACCACAGTTTATTTCTGACACATGCTCATACACATATAGATATTCCTTCAACTTTTAATACTTGTACAGATATAACTTTTACATCCTATACTAAAGACTTAGGTCTTCTACTACCTTCTCATCATACTTCTACCAACTTAGCCTTTGAATATGTCATGTTTGAAGACATTAATTTGGAAAACAAGAACAGGTTCGAAGCCATTTTGGAGCATTTCTTCGAAAGAGTATTATGGATTCCCTCTAAGTCTCAGTCTACTAAGATGCTCAACGAAATCACTCAAGAATGTAATGTTCGTTTTAAGGTCACTACAACTGGCATTCAGAAGACTCTACTTTATATTGCTAAGAAAGTACCAGGGAAAATATCTAAAGAATTTGGCACCAAAATAAATGAGCTGATAAAAACTATTTTGGATAATCTCAAGAGATAAGATGAATTATATTTCAAATAGATAGCTGATCATAAAGTTGTTATTACCTCTCTGCAGATAACAAATAAAGAATCTATCAAGTTTCTCTCTGATAAGATCTTCTCAATGAACTCATCCCTGATTGACTTCAAGGAAGTAGTTATCCGATCTCTGAAGCGCACTAACACTACCGTGGCACTGATTCATCAGCAAAAGGATGGATTTAAAGCTAAAAATAGAGAAACCAGAGACGACATCACTCTCAATAGGATTCAAGTTGAAGAATTATTTTCCACCATTAAATAACTATCAGAGGAGGTTGCAGCTATCAGAAAGGAAATGGATGCTGACAAAAATGGGGAGATGATATTGCCTCAAAGAACTCAACAATCATCACTTCCTCCTCCTCCTAGAATCTTTGCTCCTCATGCCATCCTTCTAGATCAATGACAATCAAGTCAATCCTCTTCTTTTAGGTCAGGATCGTCGAGTGTTGTAACACCTACTGGTTCACGATTCCCAACTAGTGATCCAACTTTCATGAATCGCAATCTTCAAGGGAGTCACATAGATGGAGAAAAAAGTTTCGATATGCCAGATCTTGGACCCAGAGACTCCATGGAAGAGATTCTAAGAAGATCTGATGAAGGGAGAGAGAAAAACTTTAAGAAACGAGAAGTTGAGAGAAGACACCCTCCCAGAAGAAAAAGAGGTAGAAGGTAAAGATATTATTTTTAGGTTCATTTATAAATTTCTTATTCTCTTTTACTATGTAACAATTCTTTTATAAATAAAATTAATTTTCTCTAGAAGACACAGTCTCTCACTGTATACATAAGGCATGTTTAAATTTTTTAGTACCTTACATTTTTAGAATTAATGATTGATTGAAATTACTGGTTTTGTCATCATCAAATAGGGAGAGATTGTTAGTACTCTAGCTTATGCATATGTTTAATTTGATGATGAAATGAGAATTTAATGTATATTTGTAAAACCAATAACTTTTGTAAAGTCCTTAAAAAGATAATTTATGTAAAAGGAATTAGTGTAGGGATCAAATTTGTTAGGTTGATCCATTCTTCAATGTAAGTGTATTGTTCAAAAGCTAAGTCTAAAGAATGTTCATAGAGCTAAGGACCAAGAAGTATTCTGATATCGTAGAACATTCATTATACTTATAAAGATCGTAAAGTATGGAGATTGATCGTTTAGTCAAGCTTTCAAAAAAAATCACTCTACTATTGGATATATAACTCTGCGATTAAGCATAATCGTAGAGTTCATTTCTTCTGATAAGGTTATTATGACAATGTCGTACACCTAGGACTGAAGATCCCAAGGATGATCCTCCCAAAGGTTGTCGATAAGGATAAGACATTCTTGAAATTATGTCTAACAACTATATCTGCTAAGGACAAAAACACGAGACTACATATGCACTTGAAAAAATAAGATGAAAGCGACCTGAAGTGGTCTTAGCCGATAACATTTCAAAGTCAAACAATTGGAAGTTGATAGGTATCCAAGTCAGAATCGATTAACAGTCAAATCACAACGGGAAGATCCCAATGTGAATCTATAAAAGGCGATCAGCCTCAAACAAACAAAGATAAAGAGAAAAATTGATCAAGTCGAAGTGTTTCCCGTTTGAGCTTATAGTCTACTCACTCTATGATTTAGAAATCTCAACTAATGCTAAGTTCTGTGATCAAGAAGCTTAACATTACTTAGCAGCGCATTAAATCTTTCAATTTCTTTGTGATTCGATCTTAGTGATCCGTGTATATCCCAAGTCTATGTCACTTGAAGGATTCTTAGTGAATCAGTTGTAAATTAGTTCTTAGTGAACTGTAGTCCGAGTGATTACCTTTCCTTAGTAGAAAATCTCTAGTACTCTCGGAGTAGAAGAGAGGAATATGAGACTTTTGTGCATTTGGGAATAACAAGTGGTATCAAGCCTTTGGTTCTTTTGAACTAACTTAATCGCTTGAGTAGATCCATGACACTAACCAAAACTAGTTTTGATCAGCTTGGTGGTGGAAACAATGAGACTTTTGTGCTCTGAACCTCTTAAAAATCTGTGTCATTTACTTTACGCCATTTACTTTCTGCACACTACGTTTTGCATTTAAGTCTATCTTCCTTTTATCCTTGTGACTTGTCTACACTTTCTTACACTAAATTTAGAACTATGATTTCTTATTAATCTTTGAAGAGTTTTTCAAAACAACATTCCGTTGTGCATAATTAATAAATTAACTTGTTTCATTTAACATTGATAATAATTATTTAAACCAAAATTTTTAAAAGATTTATTCAACCCCTCCCTTCTAGATGTCTTTGTGCGTTTGGAAATAACAGTTTATTTGGTAGAAGACGAGGAAGATTAGAAGGATTAAACTATAAAATTTTCAGTTTTTTAATTATTAATTACTGTTTTTTTCGTAGTACTATTGAAATATCCCATTACATTATCATTAGAGGGAGGGAGAGTAGGACCTGAACCCATGCCCAAAGGTGACTAGCATACCGCTGGACCAACGCTTGTTATTCCTTATAAATATTTTGTGTTTTTACATTTTTGCCCCATTTAAATATGCCGTGAGTAGCATTTGGGCCAAAATTTGGAAAAATAGGAAAAAATTAACGGGAGGACTCAAATGTCTCAATTTTGTGGCCAATAAGAAGAATCATTGTACGTGAGTCGATTTTTTTATGAATTGAGGAACTACTTTAGAATTGTGAGTCCATATTTTTATGAATCGAGAAATTACTTCAGAATTGTATGACAACCTAGGAGGCCAAATTGTCATTCATCCGAAGTATTTTTTGTTCTATGGAGATGAAAGGCAGGATACGGAGACTTGTTATCAACTTCCAGAAATTCTTCAAAACTCATGTTGAGATAGAGAACTATGTTCGTCTGTATTGAAGGAATAAGAGTTGTAATAGAATGGTACATTCCGAGGAATGAAAAAAGTGTGTTAATTTTGTTAGTCATTCCGATGGAATGAATCATTCTGATTAAATATTCATTTAATTTGCTTAACTTTCCTTATTCCATAATAAAGATAATGGAATGTAATTCATTCCAATAAAATTGATAATTAAACTATCTATCACAAACCAAATATGATCTCTCATTAATCACTACCACTGGCTTATATATTATTCCATAATTGATTGAATTACTAAATCCAATCAAACGTGCTCTAGGAATGCTAAAGAAAATTTCTCCATTCCTTCTTCAACTTCATTTCTATATCTGTTAATCACATTCTTATAAATTTCAAAACTCATTTTCTTGTTGAAAATTGATAAATTTACAACAGAAAATGATATTTTCACATGAAAATCGTAATGACGCTTTTTACTGTCGCTATACATCTATAGTGACACTTTTCATGTAAAAATATTAAAAAGTATTATGAAAATATTAATTTTCCTATTTTATATTTTGGATGGAGTCGTAGTACCTTAATATTTTATAATAATGTCCATTATAAAAGGACAACTCAAACTACTTAAAATCTGTAGAGGGTTTAATTATACGTATATAACATAAATACATTCACATTATATATTCTAGTACACGTGACACACATTTACATGTGTGCGTAATTTTTTGGAAGTAAAATTTTAGAATAATTAGAGAAAAAATAGTGGGAAGTGTAAAGTTTCATTCAAATATTATAAATTCTCATATATTTTAAAAAATACACAGAATAACTTGAGAGTTGAAAAAAACTACACCAAAAGTAAACCATCTCCCTTCCCTCTCACTTTATTTATATATACTAGCATGTGTGTAAATTATGTGAAATATAAAATTTAGAAGATTAAATTGAAAGGCAAAAATTAAATTAAAAAAGACAAAATAATAATATATCTAAATTAAGTTGTAGAACAAAACAGAAAAAAAAAAAAAAAACGTGCGACACAAAATTACCAACCTTCTGCAGGAAGCCTCGCGGAGGCTCTATAATATAGAAAATACACACGTATATATATTTTTGTGTGTGTATATATATGTATGTATATATAACACTGGACGAGTTATAGATGTCTTCAACTAATTTTTTAAATATATAAATATAATTCTTTTGACAATTAACAATAAATTCCTTCCCTTATGTCGACTCTAGCAAATATTACACGTTCAAAATGACAACAGTATTTTGTACCACTCCACATAGAAATAGTTTGAAGGTTGTTTTGAAAGTATTAATTCTCTTTCCTAGAGTACTGGCCATTCTATTATATATAAATAGAGAGAGGGAGGAAGGAAACGCAAGAGAGAGCAAATGGAGGGGACAAATCTCTTCCCCATATATCTTCAAGTTTGGTCTGCAGTTCTAATATGTATGTTTGCATTAATTCTTCCTTTCTCTCAAGCTTTTGACTACAAAGAAGCTCTCTCAAAGAGTATTCTCTACTATGAAGCCCAACGTTCGGGCCACTTGCCTCACAATCAAAGAGTCAATTGGCGCTACAATTCCGGCCTCTCCGACGGCTTAGAACAAGGAGTACGTTGTCCCTTTTTACGAGTTAGATTGTGTTACCTCATCTCATGTCTCATTTATTGTCCCAGTTACATGTTTTGTTGCCGCCTAGCTAATACTTAGCTATTTATTTACAATTGATTTTTTAACCAAGTAAAAAATACGTGAAAATCAATATATAGGATGAAAGAACATGAGACAGAGAATAGGACAACAGATTTTAATTCCATTTTTACCTACAATCCATCAAATTTTTACCAAAACATATACGTGTATATACATGTGTGTGTTTGTGTACTGTATGTATACACATTAAACCCATCCACACTTATGAGCTATTGGAGCCAATGTATTTGCAATAATTCTAAGTTGACCAGCAATGAGCGGTCTAGCGATCGGTTTAAAAAAAATTAGTTTTTTTTCTATTATCTACTAAAAAATGTATAATATTTATTTCAATTGAAATTTTGAAAGAATTTAATTATTTATGTGTAATTTGTATATGTATACAAAACATAGAGTACAAGTCAGATACGTATACAAGGAGTACATTAATGTCCCTTTTTACAAGTCAGATTGTGTTACCTCATCTCATGTCTCATTTGTTGTCCCAGTTACATGTTTTGTTCCCGCCTAATACTTAGCTATTTATTTACAATTGATTTTTTAACTAAGTAAAAAATATGTGGCAATCAATATATAGGGTGAGGCAACATATAAGACAGAGAATAGGACAACATATTTAAATTCTATTTTTACCTACAAACCATCAAATTTTTACCAAAACATATACGTGTATATACATGTGTGTGTTTGTGTGTATGCATACACATTAAACCCATCCACTAATGATAGAACAGTCACCATTTAAAAATTTATAAGTTTGACCGCTATTCTATTTTTTAAGGTGTTTGTTCTAACTCAGATCCACGACTAGAGATGAAATGAATTACAAATTTTATAGTTTGTGCTCAAAACTAGTGCCAACTGTGGATCGTGGCCATATATATATATGTGTGTGTATTTTTTTCCTATTCTTCATCTTTATATTTAATATACTTTTATTTCGTTAATTCAGGTGAACTTGGTAGGAGGATACTACGACGCAGGCGACAATGTGAAATTTGGGCTTCCAATGGCATTCACCATAACAATGCTTTCTTGGGGGGTCATTGAATACGGCCAACAAATAGAAGCTGCCGGAGAGTATCGCCATGCTCTTGAGGCAATCAAATGGGGCACTGATTACTTTATTAAATCCCATACTCACCCAAATGTCCTTTGGGCTCAGGTACTTTTTAAGTATAATCAGTTATCACTTGATCCGTGTCCATAATTTTACTCATTTAGATCAAATTTTAGTCGTCTTATGTGTTTTTATCCCTGCGACTCGTTTGTCCTTAAATTTGAGTAATTAGCAAGCCTCTTTTTAAAGTACAATTATTTGTGTAAAAAGTAATAATAATCAAATCCGAACCTACAAAATATTGAATTGAATCGTAGTAGTCTCTACAGGGGTTATTACTCCTTTTCAAGCGCATATCCTATTTTTGCATTGTAGGATTATAAATTTCCACCAAAATCGACTGAATGTATTCTATGGCCCCATTTTATCTTCTTTTCTTTTTCCTCTCCAAAAATAATGCTACTACTTTTTTGCATAAGTTCACATGATACAACTTTGCACTACTAATTGTACAATGGTGGCCCCCATATTGAGGGCAATGAGACTGTTGATTGTAGGGGCTTTGTGAAAATTCCTTTATATATATATATGATATTTATTTGCATTTAAAAATTATTTAAATTTATTATTCTAAAATTTAGAAGTGATGTGAGTTAATCTGATTTTAGACAATATAACTGAATTTTATCACACAATAGATTTAAATTTTCTTGTACGCGTAAAAAGTTTTTTCACGTTTTTGTTTTTAAAAATACATATTATTTGTAAAAATTCGCCTCTATTGCTAATTTTTTTTGACTCCGCTCATGGTTGTACCTCGAGGAGGGTTTTGACTATACCTAAACTTCTAACAAAAAGGTCACAAGTGGTCAAATTGACAGAACAATTTTTTATTTTACTCATTTGTAATAATGTTTGTATATTTAAGGTGGGAGATGGCAGCACTGATCACTACTGCTGGCAGCGACCGGAGGACATGACCACCGGCCGACAAGCTTACAAGATCGACGAGAAGCACCCCGGGTCGGATCTCGCCGGAGAAACTGCGGCAGCAATGGCAGCGTCATCAATTGTGTTTAGGAGAACAAACCCACATTACTCTCGCCTTCTTTTGCAACATGCACAACAGGTAAGTTAGTTAAGGTTTGGTCTCTCTCCCCTAATATAACACTAGTGATAAATGGTCAACCCATTTAATGGCTTAAGCTCACCTCCTTTTGCACGATGCACAATAGGTGAGTTAGTTAAGAGTTGGTCTCTCCCCCTAAATACTCCATAATAGTAGTAACAAAATGTCAACTCATTTAATGGCTTAGCTTCACAATTTTTTTTGCCATTTATTATATATTTTGCTTATTTCACATTTAGTCCCTTAATAATTTGTTTCGCATATTTTGTTTTCAAATTATATGTTTTTTTCATGTTAATCCTCAAAATATAATAATTTTCACGTTTAGTCCCATATTGTAATTGTTTTCATGTTTAGTCTTCAAACTATAGTTGTTTTTCATGTTTAATGTTCTTCAATTGCTTTGTTTTCGTAAGGTTTTATTGAGATTGTAAAAATTATATTTTTTCATGTTAGTCCTCAAGGAATAATAGTTTTTCACGTTTAGTCCTCAATTTAGAGTTCTTTTCACGTTTAGTCTTCAAACTATAGTTGTTTTTCATGCTTAATCCCCCTTAATTGCTTTATTTTCTTTAAGGTTCAACCAAGATTAACAAAATTATAAAGTTTGAGGATGAAATACACCAAAAGAATAGTTAAATGTGATAACAACTATAATTAGGGACTAACTAATTTTATATTAATTAATTTGTTGTATTAAATCGGGGTTTGTTTTGCAGTTGTTTGAATTTGGTGATAAATATAGAGGGAAATATGATGATAGTGTTGAGGTGGTGAAAGGGTATTACCCATCGTTGAGTGGTTACAAGGATGAGTTGTTGTGGGCAGCTTTGTGGCTATACAAGGCCACTGGCAAAGGGGATTATTTGAATTATGTTATAAAAAATGCTCATTCTTTTGGTGGGGTTGGTTGGGCTGTGACTGAGTTCAGCTGGGATATCAAGTATGCTGGTGTTCAACTCATTGCTTCAACGGTAATCAATAAATTGCTTTTCCCCTCGAACAATACAACTTAATTTCAGTTGCATAATTTTCCATTTATTTTTGTTGTAGTTATAAGGAATTGTCTAATTTGTTGTGTCTAATTTTGGACAATTATTATCTTAAAAGTTTATGACATTAAAAACAAGGATATAATGGCAATATATTAGTCTAAATACATTCTAAAGTTTTTATTTTATAAAAGAGTGTGTTGGAATTATGATTAGTGGAAAATTAAATATAAAAGACTATTATATAATGTCATAATTGTGGTATTTTTGTCAGTCAATAGATTTATATGAAAGAACTATACTTTGACCTACTCGTTTTAAGCACGTATGTTTGTACTTGAAAAACTTAAAAACTTATATTTTAGTGTTTGTAATATTAATAATTCTTTAAAATTATAGATGATTAGACTTACATTTATTTAAATGTTTTTCCTGTTTTTCTTCTTCTTCTTCTTCTTATTATTATTATTAATTTTTTTTCTCCTTCTCTTTCCTTAGTGTTTTACAAATTACAAACAATACCTAAGGGATTACGGTGATACTAAAAATCATTTTACAAAATAATATTTGAATTTTTTTATATATTAACTTTGTTAATACACATGAAAACATCAATCGTGACATTCTTGCCAAGACGAATGTCTTACTATTTGACATTCTGATTAATGTCGGGAAAATATTTTCACTTGAGAAATTAAATATATTTTCGTAAAAAAAATTCCTTTTATTTTTCCTTGCAGCTACTAAAGGACAATATGCCCCAAGAACACAAACAGATTTTACAGCAATACGGTTCAAAAGCAGAACACTACGTTTGCGCGCATCTTAACAAAAACAACATTACTAACGTGCAACGCACCCCAGGGGGCCTATTGTACATCCGCCAATGGAACAACTTACAATACGTATCCCTCGCAACATTTCTACTCACCGTATACTCTGATCATCTCCAAATCACCAATCAACGGCTCGACTGTCACGGAGTTTCGGTGGGTCCAGACGAAATCGCATTGTTTGCAAAATCACAGGTTGATTACATCTTAGGATCTAATCCAATGGCCATGAGCTACTTGGTTGGGTACGGCACAAAATATCCAAAGAGGGTGCACCATAGAGGCGCATCCATTGAATCATTCAAAGACAACAAGGCTTTTATTGGGTGTACTCAGGGGTATAATAGTTGGTATGGACGCCAAGCCCCGGACCCGAATGTTTTGGTGGGGGCTGTAGTGGGTGGCCCGGATAAATCGGACCAGTTCGAAGATCGAAGGGGGAATTTCAGGCAATCAGAGGCCTGCACGTATAATACTGCTCCCCTAGTGGGTATTTTTGCAAAACTGCATGAAATTGAGGTCTCAAATGGTAAAGCTAAAACTTCCATGGGCGATGTAGCTTTAGTTTCCTCGGCCTAATTTTTGTTTATAATTTCCACTATTATGTTGATGAATTTCCACTATTATGTTAATCATTTTCCACTATTATGTAAAGAAAAGTTGATGAAATAAATCTTGGAGAAAAGGATTTTATGGAACTCTAACCGCTTCTTTTTTATGCTTTTCTTTTTATTTTCATAGAGATTACATGTTGTAAATTAAACTCTAAATTTAGAGCATCTAATAATTATATGACCATTCATAGTTTTACCTTTTAAAATCTAAGAAAGAAGATTGAGGTTTGTTAGATTTGATTTGACTTTCATTACCTTTTAATAATTGTTTTGCATTTTCACTCTAATGATTTTTCTAACTTCAAGCTTTGTCCCTTGTTGAGATGGAAAATACACTAGTACTAGATTAATAATTTTATAGACATTTCGTAACAAAGGTTTTCTCTGATCATAATTAATCCCACTAACTGCCAAATCCTTCTCCTTTTTTTTCCCTTTTTTTTAAACCAGTGAAATGACTAAAAAGTTTTATCAATTCAGTAAATCAAAAACATTACAACAATTTTACTATCACATAAAAATTTTCACATAACTCTCACATATACAGACATACATACTATGGACCCCTGCTTGACATGCGACATCCATATTTTGTATGTGTGTGTATGTAAGAGTTATGTGAAAGTTTGTATGTAAGAGTAGTATTATTTAAAACATTAATAAGAAGAATGCTAAATGAACATCTTCCAACGGTCCAACCAATACATTGGCACATGAAAGTCAAAGATCTTGGCTTGAATCACTCTATTCCATTCCCTACACATGCAACACCACATCAAAGCTACGCATTAACATCCTACGATCAGAAATAATAGTAGAGGTATATGTATTATCTGAAGTAGACTTCATGAATCTTCCAATCACACTGCAACAATCTTTCCACCAATCAGAAATAATAGTAGAGGTATATGTATTATCTGAAGTACACATCGTGAAACTTCCAATCACACTGCTACAATCACTTTCCACCAATATGTTCGCGAACCTACATTCCTTAGCAAACCCCAAAGCACTACATATTGCAATTGTTTTGGCATAATCCACCACAAAATCACCACGAAATAAATATTTATTACTGTATTACAATAAAATAAATTATCACTAGTCAACAAGCTTTTAACGTGATGGTTATAAAAAAAGAACGTTGGATGGAGGGCCAGAATTAGGCGGAACCTAGAGAATGGAACGACCAAAATTAGGAAGAGTTTAGGAAAAACATAATTTTACTACACAACACTAGCACTGACTTTAGACTAAGCTAATTAGCTAATTAGCTAATTAAGCTGTATGAATGAGACAAGTCAATGTGTTGTCCTTGTAATGAGAGTTCTGAGTATTTAAACTTTAAAATGTACTTGATTTTAGAGTATCATATGTTGAATACAAAAGACAAATTGTAGAGAAGTAATATGGACAAATGACGTAGCGGAAGAAACATAAAACTGTTATCAATTGTTGAATCGCGCACGATTGCCAAACGATAACCTTCTACAACTTATTGATTCTACTAATACCAGAAAATAGGCAGCAAAATTCTAATTCAGAGAATTTTCAAAAATACGTAAATTTTATTATTCATCAAAAACTACGGCTCCCCATCATAACAAGTGTTTAAATAGCAAAAACCCTAAAAGCAGAATCCAAAACGGAAAAGGAAAACTAATAAAAATAATTACGAAAATAACCCTAAAACAGAAAAATGTCTTTTTGAAGGCCTAAACGATGGAATTTGACATAAAAACCTTGCACGTCACGAGCAAAACGCTAGTGAGTTTTGACCATTGACCCGTTTCCAATGAAATTAGGCTCCGAAAACGCCCAAATCCGATACTCCAAACTTGGCCAAAATTACCGAATTGCCATTGAATCATATCTTTGCCATTAAATCAAATCTTTTCATAAACTGACACGCTTGCTCTTCAACCGCATCATTCTCCCCAGGGTGGACAGAATTCGCCCTCGAATTGTCAGCATCGGAGGAATCGCCTGTGTAAAGAATCAAATGCTTGACATTAAAAACATTCGATGTACGAATATGACTCGGCAGTTTCAAGCGGTATGCATTAGGATTGATCTTCTCAATGATTTCCACTGGCTCAATCTTCATGGCAGACAACTTATTATAGTCACCTACAGAAAATATATCCTTAGTAAGAACAACCACACATAATCCCCCACTTCGAACTCAACATGACACCGTTTCTTATCAACAGCTTGTTTATACTTACCCGCGGCCTGCAGCAGATTGTCACGGACAGCCCTGTGAACCTCCTGCAATCCTGTCACAAAGGTTTCTGCCGTCCCACGAACTCGTGTCTTTGCTGGTAATGGCAGCAAATCAAGTGGTCCTCTAGGAGTAACAGAATACACTACTGCAAAAGGGCTAAATCCAGTATTCCTGTTAACTGCATGATTATGAGCAAACTCTGCCTGACATAACTTCAGATCCCAACTCTTCACATGTTCTCCAACTAAACACCTCAACAAATTGCCTAGTGACCGATTCACCACTTTCGTCTGCCCATCTGTTTGTGGATGGTAGGCACTACTAAAATTCAACTGTGTGTTCACCATCTTCCACAAGCTACGCCAAAAATGGCTAAGAAACCTGGTATCACGGTCAGACACAATAGACACTGGCAAACCATGCAACCTATAAATCTCTCTAAAGTACAATTGAGCACCACGAACAACATCTGTGGTCTTCTTACATGGAATGAAGTGCACCATCTTGGAAAAATGATCAACTACCACATAAATAGAATCATTACCTCGCTGTGTACACGGTAATCCCAGCACAAAATCCATGCTGATGTCCACCCATGGTTGTGATGGAACTGGTAGAGGCATATACAAGCCTGCATTGGTTGCTGTTCCCTTAGATACTTGACAAACTCGACACCGTTGCACTTCAACCTCCTTCCGAAAAGTAGGCCAGAAGTAAGTAGACTGCACCAACTGCAAGGTCCTGTCTTTTCCTACATGCCCCTCGCCATGCAGCTCTTGAAGGATCTTCAATCGTAAACTACAATCTGGAACACATAGTTGGTTGTCCTTAAATAAAAATCCATCCTGCAAATGGAAATCTGTCCTCTCCCCTACCCGAACCTTTGCCAAAATACCAGAAAAATATGGATCAGTTTCAAGTATTTCAGCAAATGAATCAAAACCAGGTACCTCCACAGAAAGTCGAGTTAGTAGTCCTTTTTTCCTGCTCAAAGCATCAGCCACTCGATTGGTAACTCCCGACTTGTGTTTCACCACGAAAGTGAACCTTTGTAGGTAAGCAACCCAGGTCGCATGTCTAGCATAAACTTTATCTTGACTATGCAATTGTTTTAAAGCCTCATGATCTGTATACAAGATAAACTCCCGCTGAAACAAATAATGGCGCCAATGTTTAATAGCCTGAACCACAGCATAAAACTCAACATCATAAGTGCTATAACGCAGCTTGGCACCCGAAAGTTTCTCACTAAAATACGCCACTGGCCTGCTGTTTTGACTCAAAACAGCCCCAATTCCCACTTTGGAAGCATCAGAATGCAACACAAAAGGTTGATGGAAATCTGGTAATACTAGAATGGGAGCTGTGGTAAGGCGGAATTTAATCAACTCAAACGCCTTTTCTGCTTCATCTGTCCAAGCAAACTTCCCATCCTGCTTCATGCACTCAGTAATAGAAGCCATAATTCTACTAAAATGAGGGATAAAGCGCCGATAAAATGAAGCCAACCCATGAAAGCTCTGAACTTCAGTAATGGTACTAGGCCTTGGCCAATGCTTCACTGCCTCTACTTTGGACTCATCTACCTGCAGCCCCACATCAGACACAATGTAACCAAGAAACAGCACCCTAGGTGTTAGAAACACACACTTCTTAACTGCAGCATAAAATTTCTCCTTACGCCGCACATGAAGAACTTCTCGCAGCTGACTAAGATGCTTGCTCGGGTTAGCACTATAGATTAGAATGTCATCAAAATACACAACAACACACTTCCCAATGAAAGGCCTCAAAACTTGATTCATAACACGCATAAAGGTGCTAGGTGCATTGGACAACCCAAACGACATGACCATCCACTCATACAATCCCTCCCTCATCTTAAAAGCTGTCTTCCATTCATCGCCAGCCCGAATACGGAGTTGATGGTATCCACTCTTCAAATCCAATTTAGTAAACACAGTAGCCCCACTAAGTTGATCCAGTAAGTCATCCAATCTAGGAATAGGAAAATGGTACCTAACCATTATTTTGTTGATGGCTCTACTATCGATACACATCTGCCAAGTACTATCTTTCTTTGATACCAGAAGGGCTGGTACCGCACAAGGACTCAAACTCTCTCGAATGTACCCCTTGGCCAGTAACTCTTCCACCTGTCTCCTTAATTCTTCATGCTCTCCGGGACTCATCCTGTAATGAGGTTAATTGGGTAAGGCTGCCCCGGGCTCCAGATCAATCTGATGTTGGATATCACGCATTGGGGGTAATCCTTCAGGCAGTTCTTCTGGAAATAAATCACTGAACTCTTCCAGAAGTGGTTTGACTACATCAAGAACCTCGACCACCTTGTCTACCACCCTCCCGATTAAGGCGTATACTATTTTCGTCTCCTGCACCACCTCCTCAAACTGTGCAAAAGTCAACAAACTAGCATTGCCTTTATTTTCTTCCCGCTTGGGCACTAACACAATCTTTACCCCCTCAACCACAAAGCTGTAAG
The DNA here is from genome assembly GCA_020205555.1 of Panax stipuleanatus. Lineage (NCBI taxonomy): Eukaryota > Viridiplantae > Streptophyta > Magnoliopsida > Apiales > Araliaceae > Panax > Panax stipuleanatus. The sequence continues at coordinate 26,763,985 of CM035122.1, forward strand.
TATTCGTCTTACCGTTATGAACCACCTCTCTATCAAATTGCTAAGGTCGTCCCAACAGCAGATGGCATGCATCCATAGCTACTACATCACACCAAACCTCATCCTTATATTTTGTCCCCACAGAAAAGGATACCAGTCCACGTCTTGAGATAGTCACCTCGCCCCCTTGTTTCAACCAGGCTAACTTGTACAGCTTTGGATGTTTTTTCGTTGTTAGTTCCAGCTTCCGGACTGCCTCTGCTAAAATTATATTCTCACAACTGCCTGCATCAATCACAAACCTACACACCTTCCCTTTAACAGTACAGGTTGACTGGAAAATGTTATTTCTCAGCCAATCATCATCAACAACCCTAGGTGTAAGGCAGGACCTCCTCACCACCAACGCAGTCCCAACATCACTAGTCACCACCTCCTCATCCATGCCTTCTGAATCAAAGATCGGTTCACCAGTTAGCAAGGTTTCATCTTCAATATCATTACCCTTATCTATTTTAGCAAACATCACCCTTTTTCCAGTTTTCTTGCACTCAGCCTGCCTGTGTCCCACTTCACCACATGCAAAACACTTGATACCACTTATTGAACTAATCCTCATATTATTATTTGTTACTACTCCCGTTTTGGCTATTGCCCCTGCCGCTGCAACCTCGCCTGAACGGCCAGTATTGACACCTCCTCCTGAATGCCCAAAGCTAGCAGGTTGTCCAAAACCACCAGGACGCCTCTTCTCAATCTGCACATCCCTCTGATGCGCTTTAGAAATAGACATTGGATTAAACATGTTGACTGTCTCTTTAATTTGTTCTTGTAAACCCCCAATATATCGGGCTACTAACTGATCTTCTGTCTCATGCACCTCGTTCCGAGCAATCAGCTGATAGAATTTAGTTGTGTATTCATCAACTGTACGACCTCCTTGCCTTAAATTCTGTAACCGCTGGTACATTAATCGCTGATAATTATAAGGCCGGAACGTCGCCCGCAACTGTTTCTTCATCTTCTCCCAGTCCGTAATTTTTGACTTCCCCAGTCTAACCCTCGTTTGCCTGAGTTGCTGCCACCAAGCCATTTCCCTATCTCTGAGTCTGGTAGCAACCAAGGGTACTCGTTTATCATCAGGGACACCCTTAAATTCCAGGATCTCTTCTACTGTGGCTAGCCAGTCAATGAATTCCTCTGGTTGGAGGGTACCACGAAATTCAAGAATTTCAGTCCTCATACCAGTCTCCCAACATCTCCTATCTTCCTCCACTGCATATGGTCGACGACGCCTACGAGGTGCCTCATCATAGTTATCATCAAAGTCATCTCCTTCATCATTCTCTCTTGCGAAAGGGTTTCTCCGATCATCATAATTAGGGTTCCTCCCAGGATGAGGAATTTCCCTATTCTGGTTCGCCAACAACTCGCCCATCCTTAGTGTCAATCGATCCATCATAGTGTTCATCCCCTGCTCCATTACTTGTTCGAATCGTTGCTCGAATCGCTGCAGATCCTCACGCCCATAAACATCATCCACACGCGCTCTACGGGGTGGCATGGTGAATATGATTTAGGCTCTGATACCAACTGACGTAGCGGAAGAAACAGAAAACTGTTATCAATTGTTGAACCACGCACGATTGCCAAACGATAACCTTCTACAACTTGTTGATTCTACGAATACCAGGAAATAGGCAGCAAAATTCTAATTCAGAGAATTTTGGAAAATACGTAAATTTTATTATTCATCAAAAACTGCGGCTCCCCATCATAACAAGTGTTTAAATAGCAAAACCCTAAAAGCAGAATCCAAAACTGAAAAGAAAAACTAATAAACCTAAAATAGAAAAATGTCTTTTAGAAGGCCTAAACGATGGAATTTAACTAAAAAACCCTGCACGTCACGAGCGACGCGCTTGTGAGTTTTGACCGTTGACCTGTTTCCAATGAAATTAGGCTTCGAAAACGCCTAAATCCGACACTCCAAACTTGGCCAAAATTATCGAATTGCCATTGAATCAGATCTTTGCCATTAAATCAAATCTTTCCATAAACTGGCACGCTTGCTCTTCAACCGCATCAATAAAGGACTCACAATACTCTAAAACGAAGTTTACAACTACCTTATATAGGCATACAAAGAACATAAAATGAGACCACGTTGCCTTATCTTCTCCTACAAATTTTACAACTACTAACAACTAGAGACTCTGAAGCAATTATTTAAGTACTTGCAAAAGACTAGGAAATTAGCATAACTAACAGACCCACTAACTTCACGACTTAAGCTAACAATTATTAAACTAAAAAACAGCAATAAACTCGGTTAAACCATCACGTGCTGGTGTTGTAATTCAACATTCCCCCTCAACACCAGCTCTCGTTCTTTCAACCATGCTCAGCTGATAACGAAACTTCTCAAACTTGCCGATGCTCAAACCTTTTGTGAACAAATCTGTAACTTGGCCCTCTGTTTTAATCTGCCTTAATTCAATATCTTCTTCCAGAACTTTTTCCCTGATAAAATGATAATGTACTTCCATATGTTTAGTTCTTGCGTGAAAAACTGGATTCTCTGCCAAACGTATTGCCGACTAGTTGTCGCAGTACACAGGAATTACATAATCTGTTGGTTGATGCAGATCCTTCAACAATTGTACAAGCCAAGTGCTCTCTTGAGCTGCCATTGCTGCGGCTCGGTACTTCGCTTCAGTTGTTGATAGAGACACAGTTGGTTGCCTTTTGCTGCACCAAGAAATTGCTCCTGACCCAAGCATAAAAACATACCCTGTAGTTGAGCGTCTGGTATCATAATCCCCTGCATAGTCAGCATCACAATAACCAAGTAACTTACATTCTTCACCTTTCTTATACAAAACAACATAACCAAGCGTACTCTTCACGTATCTTAAAATTCACCGAACTGCTTCTAAATGAGGCTTCTTTGGATTCTGCACGTATCGACTCATCACACCAACTATATAAGAAATATCGGGTCTAGTTAAAGTTAAGTAGATTAAACTACCCACTAATTGTCGATACATCGTTACATCTTCCAAATCTCTCCCTTCATGAGCAAACATTGTGGTGTTCGGCTCCAATGGAGTCGAAATTGGCTTGCACTTAAGCATTCAAAACTTCTGTAACACATCTGTGGAATATTTTTGTTGATGGAGAAATATTTCATCTTGAGTACGATCAACCTCTAGACCAAGAAAATGCTTGAGCTGTCCAAGTTCTTTCATCTAGAAACGAACTGATAAATTCTTCTTCGTTCGGTGGATTTCTTCTTCAAAATCACCTATTATGATTAAATCATCCACATACACGAGCACGATAGCTAGCTTTCCTCCATTGACTTTGACAAACAAACTAGAATCTGCAGGTGTCACTGAATAACCACTTTGAATTAAAAATTCAGCAATCTTACCATACCAAGCTCTTGGTGCTTGCTTTAAATAGTAAAGCGCCTTCCTTAGCTTGCACACATACTCGGGATGATTTGGATTCTGAAATCCCACTGGTTGAATCATGTAGATCTCCCTATCCAACTCCCCATGCAAAAATACGTTCTTCACATCCATCTACCATAAATTCCAATCTTTGCTAGCTGCAAGTGCCAATAGGACTTGCACAGTTGTAAGTTTCGCTACTGGACTAAACATTTCATCATAGTCTTGTCCATATTGTTGAGGAAATCCACGAGCTACCAGACGAGCTTTGTGCCTCTCAATTGATCCATCAGTACGACATTTTATTTTATAAACCCATTTGCAGGAAATAGGTTTCACATCTTTTGGCTTTAGCACGAGCTCCCAAGTCTGATTTTGTACTAATGCAGCTATTTCATCTTCCATAACTTTAGTCCACTCTAGATTCTGAGATGTTTCCTCAAATGTCTCAGGTTCTTTTGCTATTGCTTCTTCTGCTGTAGCGACATTAGCATATTTGGGATTTGGCTTCCGGTTTCTTGTTGATCTTCTAATTTGAGATTGCGGAGTTGGTGCTTCTACTTCTCCAGGTTCACCTTCATCACTTGGTTGTTGGTAGACACCTGTTCGCCAAGAACTTTGAGTTACGCCTTGGTCAAAATCACCATCAACATCTAACTCTTCAGCTCTACCTAAACTTAATTGGATATGAGCAGGTTTCCTTTCATCTTTAAAACCATCTGAATCTGGTAATATTTCTCTTTCTGATGACCACCATGAAGACGCTTCATCAAACACCACATTCCGGGACGTGTAGCATCTTGCAGTTGTAGGATCACAACATTTCCACCCTTTTCTTTGGCTGTCATATCCCACAAAGATACACCTAACAGCTTTTTTGTCAATCTTGCTACGTAAGTGATCAGGTATAAATACATAGCATACACATCCAAAAACTAGAAAATAACTAACTATAGGTTTCATATTCCATAGTTTCTCAAAGGGGGAAAGAAAGCATAACCTTTGTTGAGAAGTATATTGATCATATAGGCGGCGGTCCTTATTGCTTCTACCCAAAATCTTCCCGGTACATTCTTCGCATGAAGCATGCCTCGACAAATTTCTACAAAATGTCTATTCTTCCTTTCTGCCTCACCATTTTGTTGCGGGGTGTTGGCATATGTGAACTGATGGCGTATTCGACATTCCTGGAGAAACTTGAAAAACTCATATGAGGTATACTCTCCCCCGTTATCAGTGCGCAGACAACAAACTCTCTTACCAACTTCTTCTTCTGCTGCTTCCTTGAACTTTTCAAACTTTGAAAAAGTATCAGATTTTTCCTTCATAAAATAAACCCACACATACCTGAAATAATCATCAATAAAGGTCACCATATACTTCATCCTGCCAATTGATAGCTGCTTGACAGGTCCAACCACATCAGAGTGTATTAACTCTAATGGTGCATTTGCTTTAAACTTGGACTCTTCATACGGCAGTTGATACGCTTTACCATCCTGCACAGATTGTGTCTGTCCTCACTTCAAGTTGGGGAAGACCCTTTAGCATTGACTTTTTCATCATCATGCTTAGCTTGGAGTAACTAACGTGACTCAATCGCATGTGCCACAAATCTAATGTCTCATTCCTTCTGGTCTTGTTTACATATGCAGACTCTGCTGACATCACATAGACTGACTCTAATCTTTGTCCCTTCATCATTGGTTTTTCTGAAATCTTGGTATTACGATACACCTTCACATCTTGTGGACCAAACAAAACAAAGTGGCCTGAAGATGTTAATTGTGCTACTGAAAGCAAATTTTTTTTCATACCTGGGACGTGGTAGACATTTTGAAGTGACATTTGGTTAGCACTAAATTGAGGAGAAACTACAGTTTTACCAATATGAGGTATTGGTAACTTTGAGTTGTCGGCTGTCACAACCACACGGTTTCCCTTTTACTGTGACACATTCTGCAACTTCTCTTTATCACCCGTCATATGATTTGAGCAACCTGAGTCAATAACCCAATCATTCTCATAATCAATTTTTTTAAACGTTATCACTGTAAAAGCTGACTCCTCCTCTTCTGCATCAAAAAGTTCTTCAGCATCCCAATCATCTTCATTTTTATCTTTTATATTAGAAGTGGCAGCATTGCTCTCCACAGCTTTTTCTTGAACCAACAATCCTTTGCCATATGACCCTTCGTCCCACAGTTGTGACACTTCCCTTCAAACCTTTTACTGTTGCTATGATTCTTCGAAGCTCCCCCTGAATGAAAGCTCCCCTTTCCTTGATGATGTTTTGTCCTGTCATCATTTCTTGTAGATCCACCAACAGTGTGCTGCTTGGAGTTTCCTCTGCTTTTATTGGCGTAGAGTGCTTGCTCCTCACCTTTCAGCAAAATTCCTCCCTTTTTCTTAGCCATGGCTTCTTAACCTGCAAGCAAATTCTCAAACTCAACAAGTGATGGTTGTTTTGGCCATCCCTCTACTGCAGCAACGAAGCCTCTAAATTCAGGCCTCAAACCATGAATGATTATTCTTTTCATCCTGGTTTCCCCAATTGGAGCTGTTGGATCCAATTTTGAAATCTCACGGCACATCGACTTCACCTTGTGAAAGTATTGTTCAATCATCATGTCACGTTACGCTACTGACAACAGCTCGCTCTCTAGCAGTTGCAGCCGTGTGTCATTCTTCTTTGAGAGAAGTGTGGCCAACGTATCCCAAGCTTGTTTTGGTGTGATTGCATCCCGGATGTGCTCCAATATATCTTCTTCAATTGTTGTTTTTAAAGCAAGCAATGATTTGCCCGCTTTGATCTTCCACTTCCGCAAGGTACCATTTGCATCCTCTACCACTGGTCTCGTAACTTTGCTGCCATTGACAACCTCCCGAAGATCTTGGCCTTGCATGTAAGACGACATACATGTCATCCATGTGTTGTAATTCTGGTTGTTAAGATTTTTGATTCCTCCACCTACTTGAAGATCGTTCATCGTATCGACCATAAGCTTACACCAAATTAGCAGATGACGTCCCACGACCAACCCTACTTTGATACCAAAATATTGAATACAAAAGATAAATTGCGGAGAAGTAATATGCACAAAGGACTCACAACACTTTAAAATATGTTTTCTTTAAGAGTTGTGTTTTATTGGGTGCAAATGAACTGCCTTATATAGGCATACAAAGAACATAAAACGAGACCACGTTGCCTTATCTTCTCCTACAAAGTCTACAACTACTAACAACTAGAGACTCTGAAGTAATTATTTAAGTACTTGCAAAAGACTAGGAAATTAGTATAACTAACAGACCCACTAACTTCACGACTTAAGCTAACAATTATTAAACTAAAAAACAGCAATAAACTCTGTTAACCCATCACGTGCTGGTGTTGTAAATCAACATCATACTTTGCTTATTCTCTTTTAAATCCATGCTCTTTTAAGTCTATGCTTATCCCGGGTGTAGACAACCAAATTTTACACTTTGGTCTTAGAAAACAAAGAAAAACACCTAAGGGGAAAAATTCAAAAAATATAGCACCATCGGGCCCAAAATGGAACTGACTTATGTGGGCACCCTTGAAACCAGGGCTAAAGTTTAAAATTCGAGTCAAATTTGAAATCAATTTTATTAATCATTTGAAATGAATCCACATATCAATGAGTTCTATTCAATGAGTAGATTAAAACTAAGTATTTAGAAGGTCAAATCCATTGGATAATGAATGAGAAATTAACTCCAAAAGATCACCCTTATAAATGATAATAAATACTTGTAAGAAGCTAAGTCCAAAATAGGTTAGGAACTAAAGTTTGAATGAGTTTATATACAATAAAGTTGCTCTTGAGTTTGGGCACCCCATTTTTGTGGAAGGGAGAGAACCTAATCAAGGCTTGGTTTAAACCCACATGAGTGTCGTCGACTGATCGACCTGGTGATAGGTCACAATCAAAGCTGCTATTTAATTATGAAAATAGGATTCTATTTATGGTGAGAATAGACCACAATAATTTGTTATTCAATTTTTCTTTTTTCCTCTGCCTACTGAATTAACTTAAATACATAAAAGAAAAGAAACTACTCTCTTAAACCTACTGCCACAACTTCTAAAAATAAGGACTCCACTTCTACCACCTATTCACAAAGTAAGGAAATAACTAACAAAAAGAACATGCTTGTAACTGCACTTCATGCTCCTGAAGAGCAGCAACTGCCCCACTAAGCTTTTCAATATCGCCCCCTTTCAGTGGAACCTTGTCCTCAAGGTTCATTGGCTATGCAGTCCTCTTCCTCTTTGTTTGAACCATCGTCTACTTCCAACATCAAGACCTGGGGTCCTTGACACTTGTGTCCTGGAGTGAATTTGTCGTCGCAGTTAAAGTAGAGGCCTTGAACTCATTTTTTTTTCATTTCATCACAGGTAAGGCATTTGATGGGCAAAGCTGTATTGAATTTTATTGGAGAGAGAAAGTCAGCAATGGATCGGTTGAAAGGTCGCGCCAGCTGCTCATCTTTCATTCGTGCAAGGCTAATAGCTTCTTTCAACGATTTGGGCTTGAAAATTCTTATACCATAAGCTATTTCTGGTTTGAGGCCACCCATGAACTTTCCCATAAGAGCTTTCTGCGTCCAACCGCATACCCGATTGCTCAAGCGCTCGAATTCTCACTTGAAATCTTGCAGCGAACCGTCTTGCCTTATCCTTGAAAGGGCTTCATCAAAATCTTCGCACTTTGAAGATCGAAATTGAGCCCAGAGTTCATCTTCAAAATTTACCCACGAGAGAGCTCGTCTTTCTTCTTGGAATGTCCTGCGGATCCATTACCACCATTGGTTGGCCTCTCCTTCCAAGTGGTAAGAGGCTAAAGATACTTTCTGTGCTTCAGAAGTATTCTGGAATTCAAAAAATTGGTTCACACAATTGAACCACTCCGTCGGATCATCCCTTGAAAATTTAGGAAATTCAAGCTTTGCTGTTTTTGAAGATACCACCAGCCGTCCTCCATTATTTCCTTCTTGGTGATGGTTGCCTTCCTGATGATGGTTGCCTGGGTTGGGATTCTCTTATTTTGCGAGCAAGAATTCGGAGAGGAAGTTAAGAGTTTCTTCCACAAGTTGCATCTTATCAGCCATGTCGAGCTCCATCCGGTGTAGTCCCTCCTCCAACTGCTCAATGAGTTCCTTATTGGTTGCCACGACTTTGATACCAATAATAGGTCCCAATCAAATCTGCTATTTAATTATGAAAATAGGATTCTATTTAGGGTGAGAATAGACCATAATAATTTGTTATTCAATTTTTTCTTTTTTCCTCTGCCTACTGAAGCAACTTAAATACATAAAAGAAAAGAAACTACTCTCCTAAACCTAATGCCATAACTGCTAAAAAAAAGGACTCCACTTCTACCACCTATTCGTAGAGCAAGGAAATAACTAACAAAAAGAACATACTTGTAATTGCAATTCATGCTCCTGACGAGCAGCAACTGCCCCACTAAGCTTATCACCTGGCCGGGCTTGCGGGTCTGTGTAATTGTATATATTTTTTTCGGCAAAATTTATTTAAAATTTTGTTTTATTTAGGTCTATTATCAAAATTATGTCATTTTGAAAATTTTTATTTATTATCATACTACGTCGATTTGGGAAGCGCCATCTGCCCGAACGTACGCATCAATAATGCATCGTTTTGGGAAGCGTCTGCCCGAACAAAAGTGCCCATTCTGATAGGTCTAAAACTATGTTGTTTTGACCAAAGGATGTCATGCAATGTCTTTTCATTAACATCACATGCCCATTCAAGTGGTTGTGTCCCATATGATGGGTCACTAACCCCTCCTATAAATAGACTGGGGGACAAGCACTTCGATCATTCCATTTCCAAGCATTCAAGCATTCTAGTCTTCAATATTACATAATTTATTTGTAGTTTATTCAAGAGAAAAATTCAGAGCATTTTCTTTGGTTCGTTAAGTATGCTATTTGTAGTGCTGTTATAGTATACGTTGTCATTGTATCTTGGGAGACAAGTGATATTAACTCTGAGCATCGTAAGGAGGGCATAATTGTCTTAAGAACATAGTACCAAGTACTAAACTTGACATATTGATTTACTGCATTTCAACTTTGGTTCAAAAAAGATAAGTTTATATATATATATAGCCCTTGTCCATTCACTTTTCCTAACAATCTTAAGACAATTATATATATATATATATATATATATATATTCAATAAATATGCCTACTGATTCTTTAACTATAGTAGGTTCTTCTTCTACACATGTGATACCAAATGTTCTTGTGAACAATGGTGAAAAACCTGAAAGGTTCAATGGTACGGAATTCAAATGAAGGCTAAAAAAGATGTTTTATCTAATTACTGTCAACTTGGCAAGATTTCTTCGTGAAGATCATCATGTGCTCAAAGAAGATGAAACAGATAGGCAAGTTATTGTCGCAATAGATGCATGGAAACATGCTGATTTTTTGTGCCGAAATTACATCTTCAATGGTTTGGACAACACATTATACAATGTGTACAGTTCTCTCAAAATATCAAGAGACCTATGAGATTCCTTGGATAAGAAGTATAAAACAGGAGATGCTGGCACAAAGAAGTTCGTAGTTGGCAGGTTTTTGGACTATAAGATGGTGGATTCCTAGTCCGTCATTATTCAAGTCCAAGAACATCAATTAATCCTGCATAAAATACATGCAGAAGGAATGTCCTTGAGTAAATCTTCCCAAGTTGCTTCTATTATTGAAAAACTACTACTAATGTGGAAAGATTTTAAGAATTATCTCAAGCATAAGCACAAAGAGATGAAACTTGAAGACTTAATCGTGAGATTAAGGATAGAAGAGGACAACCGTGCTTCTAAGAAAAAAGCAGGAAGGACCTATATATGTGGAGCATAAAGCCAACGTGCTGGAACAAGATCAGAAGTCTAAAAAAAGAAAGTAATTCGACAATGGACCTCAACAGGGAACAAATAAGAAGTTCCAAGGCAAATGTTACATTTGTGACAAGCCCGGATATAGGGCAAAGGATTGTCACAAACGCAAAGACTATAACAAGAAGTCTGCACAAGCTAATGTAACAAAAGTGGATGGTCTTCTTGAAGATGTTTTTGAAATGAACCTATCAGCTGTTGTTTCTGAAGTAAACATGGTTGAAAATCTAAGGGAATGGTGGTTAGATACTGGAGTAAACCACCGTGTGTGTTCTGACATGAGGAATTCTTCCACATCCAAAATTGTTGGACAAGGAAAGCTGGTTATGAAGATGACATCTGGAAAGGAACTCACTTTCACAACGTGCTCCATGTGCTTGATATTAGGAAGAATTTAGTGTCAGGAACTCTTCTTAGTCAAAAGGGATTTAAATTTGTTTTTGTATCGAAAAGTTTGTCCTAACGAAAAATGGGATGTATGTGGGGAATGGATATATGAGCGATGGGCTCTTTAAAATGAATGTAGTGACAATTGTACCTTCTAATATTACTAAAAATACATCTTCTACTTATATAATTGAGTCATCTAATTTATGCATGGTAGATTATGACATGTTAATTATAATATTATACGTCGATTAACTAGTATGAAATGTTTGCCAAAATGTGATTTTAAATCCAATCATAAATGTCAAATTTGTGTTGAGGCAAAACTTCAAAAATCTTCTTTTAAATCACTTGAAAGAAGTACGGAACCACTTGAATTGGTACATAATGATATTTGTGATTTAAAGTATATACAAACAAGAAGGGGTAAGAAATATTTTCTTACTTTTATAGATGATTGTACAAGATATTGTTATGTTTACTTATTGAAAAGTAAAGATGAGGCTTTGGAAATATTTATACATTACAAAAATAAGATTGAGAATCAACTTGATAAAAAGATCAAGATAGCTAGAAGTGATAGAGGTGGGGAATATGAATTTTCTTTTGTTGAAATTTGTTCGCAACATGGTATAATAGACAAAACAACTGCACCTTATTTACCACATCAAAATGCTGTTACTGAAAGAAAGAATAGAACTTTGAAAGAAATGATGAATGCATTATTGTTAAGTTTTGGGCTACCTCAGAATTTGTGGGGGGAAGCAATTCTTTCAGCTAACTATATTCTTAACCGAATACCTCAAAAGAAGTCTAATGCATCACCCTATGAATTATGGAAAGGACTATCCTTCCAAAAAATACTTAAAAGTGTGGGGATGCTTAGCAAAAGTAATGGGTTCTCCACCCAAAAAAGTGAAAATAAAACCAAAAATAAGAGATTGTATATTCACTGGATATAATAGCAGTGCATATAGTTTTTTGGTTAATAAATCAAAAATAGAGGAAATACATGAAAATATTATTATTGAGTCAAAAGATGCTGAATTCTTTGAAATAATATTTGATAAGTGGTCTTTATGACCATTTATTCGGATAGTAACTAGCTTGTTCTGTTGCCGAAACTCAAGTACTTTTGTGCTTTTCACGTATTTTTCCTTTGTTTTGCATGTTTCATGTTTAGGAACTCTCCGAGTGCAAATTGAGCTAAAAAGGGTAAAAGAAGTTAACTTGCAGGGCATGAGAGTGTCAAAGCCAAGTGCAGCAGAAAAAGAAGAAATCCAGCATGTCACAGACCCGCGCGGCTGCGCTAGGTTTACAAGGGGGTCACGCGCCCCCGTGCCGTTTAGCAGGCTTGAAATACCACATGCAGCAGCCCCGCGGCCGCGCCAGGAGGAAGGCTTGGACGTACCCGGCCGCGCCAGACTGCGACTTGACCAAATTTGACTTTTGTTTTAGAAGATTGGCAGAGGCAGAGAGATATAAGAGCTGTTGTCCCATTTGGTCGAGCAGCTTCACTGGGGGAGTTATAAGCCCTAGCTAGTTTCATTTTTCTTCTCTCTTTTCATTTTCTTGTTTGTTAGATTAGGAGTAGATTAAGTTAGGGATTAGTATATATTAGTGTAGTTAGTAGATTCTAGGGTTCCTTTTGGACTTGAAGATTGAAGCAAGGATTACATCATGATCCATCACTTGGAGAAGAACACAAGATTTGCATTTCTCTATCTTTTACTCTCCTTGTATTTAATTTATATTCGAATGATGTTATTGAACCTTGTGGATAATATGTTTTAGTTATTTATAACTTAGATTATATTTTGGGGTTTCAATGGAACCCAGCACATAGTTTGCATTGATTTCTCTCTCTTTGCTATTATGATGAATTGGTTAGCATAACTTGTGCTTATTGATTAATTGCTTGACGCGTAATTACTTTGGGAACCTATATGAACTTGACAAACGGATTATAGTTTTAGACCTAGTTATGTTATCATGCGAAAGTTAGAGATTCTTGCGGGTAATCTATGAGATTATGTGACGTGTGTCTCATTCATTGTCCTCAAGAATTGATAATTTGATAGTATTTAGGATAGAAATATACCTAAATGTCATATGCAACCAAATCGGGAATCTAATGTTAATGACTTCCTATATGAAAGTTGGTAATTGAAGGAGTAGTTAACGAGATTTTCCCGTGACATGTGTCTTGTTAATTATTCTTGATATTGGTCTCTTGATAGTGTGTAGGATAGACATATACCTATACGCCGCATTAGGAAGATTCATAGTTGTCCATCGGAAGAGGCTCTTATGTAATTATGATTTCTCGGTTGTCAATTCTATGTTTTAATTATTCCAAGTGAGAGAGCTAAGAGATTCAAATGAAGTGTTGGGGGAAATTGTAATCCTAAGTCTTCATTATCTGAATTTACCCTATGATTAGTTATTGTATGTTTTAATTCCTTGTTTAGTTAATATAGTTTTAATTCATTCTCTTTACCACCCGTTTAAATAAGACCAAAATGATTATGTGCTAGTGCTTTGGCGACCCTTTATCTGTTAATTCCTCGTGGGAACGATATTTGTACTTACACTTTATTACTCGTTGGCCGCGTATACTTGAGCGTAAATTGTGTCATCTAATCGGACGAACAGGTTTTTAGCGCCGTTGCCGGGGACTTATTTGGATAACTGTTTGCCAACATTAGTTTCAATCAATTAGTCTTAATTTAAACTTTTTATTTTTATTTTAATTCTTCCTATATTCTCTTCTCAGGTACAATGGACTTAAATTTCTATCCATGGAACTGTATAAGAAAAGAGCAACCAAGGGAAGCAAGCACTGATGGACTCGACCCAATTGCCACACTCTCAGCACAGTTAGAGGAGCTCTCGAGAAAGTTGGATACTATTTCAGCCCAACAGAGTCGAGAGCCAGTGACTTCATATGACTATGGTGCTGGAGCTTAATGAGCCATCAGGAGCCTATCAGTCATGGACAGGAGCAGTATGGGGATGAGTACTTCCACAGTGAGCCGTGCACCAATTATCAGCAAGATTAGGGGTATCACCCGAGCCCTTCTGGAAACTACTATCAAGACCAATACTGTGAGCCGAGTCCAATTTTTACACCCGAACCCACTTATTCATCCCCATGTTTACAAGGAGAACAGTCTACCATATTAGGAGCTAAGAAGAATCGAGCCAAAACTTTCTGAACTAGATGGACCTAATCAACAATCCCTCAACAAATGAGCCTCAATACAGGGAGCCCGTAGCTGAAACAGAAAAGGAAGGATTGGACAATTTATATGGAAATTCCATAGCATCAACACAGGAGACCTTAGTTGAGCAATCATAGTCAATCGAGAATTTTTAGAATGGGGAAAATCAGATTAACATGGCCTTGATGAAAGAGGAGTTGATTGAGCAAGGGATACAGACTCAGAATCTTTAGAATCAACTCTCTCAAGTAGTGGAAGCCGTGGGCAAAGGACCTCAGAACTCCAATGAGATTCAGTACATGGATTCTGAGGATGAAGTGGACGAGGAGATCTTGATTGAGCAAGAGTATTCAAATGAGGATCTTCAGATTTGGGTAGAGCAGATTAGCACGGCATTAAGGAAAGACGAGGTATTTGAATAAGAGACAACAATGCAAGATTATGTACCTCCAATGACTGAAGCCGTAAGTTATGATTCCCAGACTACGTGGTGCTATGACATGGGTGCAAAAATTGATAAAGAATCCGAAGTGTAATTGCAACTGGACGAGCCGAAGGCAATGGAACAAGAGGAGATAATTGGGGATGTGGAACAGTATGAACCAACAGTGATAATATACAAGAACCTTCTCCGTCGAAGTTTGAGAATCCAGTCAAGTTTGCACACCCTTGCCAGGAATAATACCCCCAAACTTAAACGTTGCTTGCCCTCAAGCAACCAAAACAAAACTAAACAAAAGATGCAATGCAGTATCTACAATGTATGCAACCTATACTACTATGAATGCTAATCCATGTCTCAGTCAGTATTGAACTTTAAAGCAATGCCTCAGAAAACCACGAGATAGTCGAACAGATAAGCTACCCAAAACAAGACCATAAGGCATATTCTGCAAATCCAAAACTGTCAGCACTGATGTATTGTGCGTTGTGTGCCTAGCAACCATTAGATATGCATTCAGATAAATAACTCACATACTATGCTTCTTAGGGGAAAAAACAAGCTTTAACTTAAGAAAAATAGTAAATCATATAAGTTCTAACTAAGACCATGTATTACTAGAGTTAAGAGTCAACAGGGGGTTTTCATTAAGCTTTTATTACTCACGAGGGCGTATTCGCACTTTCCCGTGTACACATTCGACTATGCAATGCCTAGTTCTCTTTGGCTTTTCAATGATATCCATGTAGCGAGCTTTCGACCAACGACTCCCAGACCAGACGGCCTTAGGGCGCTAGGTGTAGAGACACCCCTAGGGCTTACTTGCTCGAATATCAAAGGCCACAGAAATCGACGTAGCCGAAGTGTTTATTCTATTTTTTTCTTTTTCTTAATCTTTTCTTTTGTTTTCTTTTTCTTTTTTTGCAAGGGAGTGCGTCTTACGCTCCATCTCCCCTCATAAATCATGCATGTCCTCTGTTTCCCCCAAACTTAAGCTTTTAACAGTCTAGTTATTATTATATGGGAACTGAAACTCATTTATTAAAACATAGTTTTTCCACTAGAAGACAAGTATGTAAACATTTAAACTTAGCATATCATGGTGTTTACTCTATCGTGCTAACTGGTTACACAGTATCTGATAGGTAAGGATTTACATAGATGACCATGAAATCAGGTTTAAGTCTCAAATCAGTTCAACAATCAAGTGATTTCAGTTTCTTCACAAGCAACATACATAACTAACAAACTGAACTGGATTCATGTAGTATGCTCTAACATAGAATGCAAAAACAAAAGAAAAATTTTAAAATTTTCACAAATTTTAATAAAATATGACCTAAGATGCAACTATATGAACTGACACAACATGAAATGAACTAACTACATGCAAACAAAACCAATACCCCCAAACTTAAACTATTCAATGTTCTCATTGAAGGTAAAGGTAAAAATAAACTCCCCTATTTGGCTTCGATGCTGCATGAAATGGAGTGGCGCCCTCTCAAAAGTTTCCCCGTCTCTCTCTGCTCTGGTAAAATAAACCCCGCTCAACACTATACTCAACGAACCAACCCAGCTCCATATCAATCTTGCTCTGCTAGAGATCCCACACTCACTATCCCAATTAATCAGGTTGAGAGGATGAGGTGGATGAGAATTGGTACTTTGGATTGAGGAGGTAGGAGTTTTTCAAAACTAAGGCTTGTAGTGGGGGGATTGAATGAGAGGGAAGAGATGGGAGATTGCATGAAGGAACTTGAGGGTTTGGAATTAGAGGGGCTAAGGCTTGGGTGCTGTTGATAATTGATATGAATTGGTGCCCCCCAAAATCTGCAAGATTTTTTCCCAAGTCAGGCCTAGTCTGCATGTGGCGCGGCCGCGCGTGTATGCAGGCTTAAATGGGCGCGGCCGCGCGGGCCATCAGATTTTGTTGCTGCAGATTTTTGGCATGAACTAAGGTTGGCTTTTGCTTTTCATTCATTCCGAGCAGCCTTTGACCTGAAATACGCAGACAATACTTATTAAGCCCTCCTAGACTAATAAAAGTGTATAAAATCTATTTACATTAAGAGAATGAACATGGAAAGATATATGCATTTATATTCCCAAAAATTCTCTAAAGGCGTATATGCAATGCAAGTGCATCAACAGTATGCTATAAGCTTTGTAATCCCAAAAATATACGCATTCATGCCTAAGTTAAAAAATGTAGGCAATAAACTCCTAATTCCTACAGTATGCAAAAATTTAAACTAAATATTAACTAATAAGAATTAAACGAGGGGGAGGGAAATGTGATAGAAAGCATGTAAATAGAGAATTAAACAGAGAGATAGAGAGAGAATTGATGGGGTGCCTCCCATCTAGCGCTTAATTTATAGTCCTCTAGCTCAACTCTGTCTGACCACTGCTATCCAACTCCCTGACGATATTGGAGAACCCCTCCATCCATCATAATTACTATGTGACTTTGGCGGCTTCCCAATAGGAGAGGATGCAGATTTAAACTACCTAGCACATGATATGAACAAGGATTCCCCGTACTAAAGGTAGGGGGGCTAGGCAAGGGTTCCATTGTGTATGTGAACTGGTTTGGGCTTTGAGGTTCACACAACACAATGGTTTCTTCTTCTATTCTCTTCTCTTCTGACCACCATGGTTTGAAGCTTGCGGACTCTCTCATATCATTGAGATCCAGCTCTGTAATGTTGCTACCAAGGGGGCAAGGGTGTACAAACTTAACTGGATTCTCAAACTTCGGTAGAGAAGGTTCTTGGGGTATTATCACTGTTGGTTCATACTGTTCCACATCCCCAATTATCTCCTCTTGTTCCATTGCCTTTGGCTTGTCCAGTTGCAATTGCACTTCGGATTCTCTATCAATTTTTGCACCCATGTCATAGCATCACGTAGTCTGAGGATCATAACTTACGGCTTCAGTTATTAGAGGTACAGGATCTTGCATTGTTGTCTCTTGCATCTGAAGATCCTCATTTGAATACTCTTGCTCAATCAAGATCTCCTCGTCCCACTTCATCCTCAGAATCCATGTACTGAATCTCACTGGAGTTTTGAGGTCCTTTGCTCACGGCTTCCACTACTTGAGAGAGCTGATTCTGAAGATTCTGAGTCTATATCCCTTGCTCAATCAACTCCTCTTTCATCAAGTCCCATGTTAATCTGATTTGCCCTATTATGAAGATTCTCGATTGACTATGATTTCTCAACTAAGGTCTCTTGTGTTGATGCTATGGAATTTCCACACAAATTGTCCAATCCTTCCTTTTCTGTTTCAGCCACGGGCTCCTTGTATTGAGGCTCATTTTTTGAGGGATTGTTGATTAGGGCCATCTGGTTCAGAAAGTTTTGGTTTGATTCTTCTGGGCTCCTAATCATCTCCTCTTGCTTTGCTAAGGCTCTATCCAGGATGTCCATGGTAGACTGTTCTCCTTGTAAACATGGGGATGAATAAGTGGGTTCGGGTGTAAAAATTGGACTCGGCTCACAGTATTGGTCTTGATAGTAGTTTCCAGACGGGCTCGGGTGATACCCCTAATCTTGCTGATAATTGGTGTACGGCTCACTGTGGAAGTACTCACCCCCATACTGCTCCTGTCCATAACTGATAGGCTCCTGATGGCTCATATAAGCTCCAGCACCATAGTCATATGAAGTCACTGGCTCTCAACTCTGTTGGGCTGAAATAGTATCCAACTTTCTCGAGAGCTCCTCTAACTGTGCTGAGAGTGTGGCAATTGGGTCGAGTCCTTAATGCTTGCTTCCCTTGGTTGCTCTTGTCTTGTACAGTTCCATGGATAGAAATTTAAGTCCATTGTACCTGAGAAGAGAATGTAGGAAGAATTAAAACAAAATTAAAAAGTTTAAATTAAGACTAATTTGATTGAAACTAATGTTGGCAAACAGTTATCCAAATAAGTCCCCGGCAACGACACCTTTTTTTTTTGAAATCAATATAGACTACTCATTAGGTTCCATTGAAACCTCAAAATATAAATTAAGTCATAGACAACTCAAGTATATTATCCACAAGACTGATAAACAGCATCCGAATATACAATGATAACAATGAGAGATTAAGGATAGAAATTGCAAATCTTTCTCCGAGCTTGGATCCTTTGATGTCAAAACACTTGCTTCAATCTTCAAAAACTAACTAAACCCTAGAATCTAGCTAACTAACAACTAATCTAACACTAATCTACTCCTAATCTATACAAGAAATGTAAAGGAAATGGAAGAAAGCTAGGGCTAGGGCTTATGGCCTAAAATTGAATTCTCCTTGCTGCTAAAACCGAGTCCCCTTTTATCCTTGCTTCCTCTCCCGACTGCCCATGTAAAAAGTCAAGTCTGGCTGGATTTTTGACTGGCGCGGCTGTGTGCGCCCAAGGCTTATTCCTGGAGCAGCCGCCCGGCTCTGCAGATTTTGTTGATGTTGGCTGCTTGCTTGTGGTATGCTGCACTCGGCTTCTGGTCATGCACCTATGCCATTCCTTGCCTTCATGCAGCCTTCTATCATCTTGCCTCCTTGCAGAGCGTTTAGCCTCGTAGCATCACTCCGAGCCATCTCTTGCTTTAAGCTCTTTTCAGCACTTTGCGACATTTAAACGATCTCGGATCCTTTAACGCTCAATAATCGCCAAGAGAGTTCCTAAACTTGAAAAGCACAAAGCAAAGGAAAAACACATTAAACACACATGATTAATTGAGTTTAAGCAACAAAATGAGCTGGTTACTATCCAAATAAGTGGTCATAAAGACCACTTATCAATATATCCGAATAAAAAGGAACAAAAGCCATGTTCTAATGAACAGAAAACAAGTTCAAAGAAAAAAACTTATGACACTGTTAGTGACAATGATCATGGATTAGAAGATTTTGATGAACCTAGACGAAGTAAATGTGCTAGAATATCAAAATCTTATGTTCCAGATTTCTTAACTTATTTGTTGGAAAATGAGACTCAAACATATAGAGATGCGGGTCAAGTCCCCAAGCTCCATATTGGAAAGAGGATATAAATAATGAAGTAGAATCTATACTGTATAATCATACGTGAGAACTAGTAGATCTCCCTCCAGGCTCTAAACCTCTTGAATACAAGTGGATATTCAAGAAGAAAAATGAAAACAAATGGATCTATAGATAAATATAAAGCAATACTTGTAATCAATGGATAAAAGCAAAAGGAGGGTTTGGATTATTTTGATACATATTCTCCTGTGACAAAAATATCCTCAATTAGGATGTTAATAGCCATTGCAACTATATATAATTTAGAGATACATCAAATGGATGTGAAAATAACTTTATTGAATGGAGATTTCGAAGAAGAAATCTACATGGAGCAACCAGATGAGTTTATTGTTTTAGGACAAGAAAAGAAAGTTTGTCGGCTTGTGAAGTCCATTTATGGATTAAAACAAGTACCGAAACAATGTCATGAATTTTTTTTCTCAAAATAAATGAGTTTGACAAATGTGTATATGTCAAGGACACTGAGAAAGGATTTGTCATTATTTGTCTTTATGTATATGATATGCTCATTATGGGTAGTAATAATGAAATCATTAAGACTACCAAGAAAATATTAAATAATATGTTTGACATGAAAGACATAGGTGTTGCCGATGTAATATTAGGAATTAAAATTTCTAAAATATCGGATGGGTTAGTGTTATCACAATCACACTATATTGAGAAAATACTCAGAAAATTCAATCAATACGATTACAATCTTGTGGGAACACCAGTAGATATAAATCTACACTTGTCTAAAAATAAAAGAGAGAACATATCACAACCTGAGTATGCACAAATTATTGGAAGCCTTATGTATGTAATGAATTGTACACGTCCTGACATAACATATGCTTTTAATAAATTGAGTAGATTTACAAGCAATCCAAAACAAGATCACTGAAAGCAATTATAAGAGTTTTAAGATATTTAAAATGCACTCAAAACTTTGGATTGTGCTACTTCAGATATCCAGCAATACTTGAAGAATATAGATATCCAGCAATACTTGAAGAATATTGTGATGCGAATTGGATATTGCATAGAAAAGACTAAATCCATACGTGGATTTGTGGTTACATTAGGTGGAAGAGCAGTATCATGGTAATCTTCTAAACAAACATGCATTGCTCGATCGACGATGGAATCTGAGTTATTATATTGGATAAGGCTGAAGAATAAGCTGAGTGACTTCATCACTTTTTAGAAGATAATCTTATGCGGCTTAAACATGTGCCTGCTATTTGTATCCATTATGATAGTCAGGTAGCAATTCGGAGGGCACATCGTCACATGTATAATGGTAAGTCTAGACATATTCGTCTTAGACACAATACCATAAAATAATTGATCTCTAATGACATTATGTCTATTGAGTACATAAAGTCGAAAGAATATATAGTGAATCCGTTGACTAAAGGTTTGATTAGAGAGAAACTAAAAATAACATCGAGGGGAATGAGTTTAAAGCCTATAAATAAGAATCGTCATGATGGAAACCTAACCTAGTTGTTTGGATATACCAAGATCTAGGTTCAAAGGAACAACTAAATTATAAACGATTTAACCAACTCACTATAAAGAAATTAATTTTTTTTCTACTCATTCTTATGGTACGAGATAGTGATACCTGCATCGATTTCAGGATAACCTACGCTTTTAATGATTCTTAAATCTTGATAAACAAGTGGGGTATGATAGGATACTCTTAGTAAGAATTACCTATGTGAGTGTGAAATGTGCCAATTATATGAGAATGATAAGGTTATACTTCTCTAGAGCACTAATAAATTCGGGATTGTTCGAGGTCAAAATGAACAAAATCATAATAACCAAATAATGTCCGAAAAGATTCTGTGTGAATTTTTATTGTCTCGATTTACACAAACGGTTGGACAGTTTAAGACATCACGGTCACTAGACAACTACTAAACCTGATAGTTTTTCACAAGGGAAGGTTCAAAGCTAAAAACCACTTCTCTCTATACAGATGATTTCCTATTATGTCTCTTTCTCAAAGTCTGCATAACATTTGCATAATAATGACATTCAATTTCATTCATGTGGGGAATTGTTAGAATTTAAACTAAATTTGAAGTGAGTTTCATTAATCAGTTGAAGTGAATCCATATATCAATGTGTTCTACTCCATGAGTAGATTAAAATTAAGTATTTAGAAGCTCAAATCCATGGGATAATGAATCAGAAATTAACTCCCAAAGATCACACTTGAAAATAATAATAAATACTTATGGGAATCTAAGTCCCACATCGGTTAAGAACTAAAGTTTGAATGGGTTTATATACAATAAAGTTGCTCTTGGGTTTGGGCCCCAAGGGGCACCCCACTTTTGTGGAAGGGAGATGACCTAACCAAGACTTGGTTTACACCCACACACGTGCGCCGCCGAATGATCGACCTGGCTGCGCTTGGGGCTCGCGGGTCTGGGTCATTGTATATATTTTTTTGGGCAAAATTTATTTAAATTTTTATTTTATTTAGTTCTATTATAAAAAAATGTGTCATTTTGAGAAACGTTATTTATTATTATGCTACGTAATTTTGGGAAGCGCCATCTGTTCAAACGGACACATCAACACTATGTCATTTTGGAAAACGTCATATGCTCGAATAGACGCGTTAATACTGCATCATTTTGGGAAGCGCCTGCCCGAATGGATGCGCCCATTCTTATAGGCCCAAAACTATGTCGTTTTGACCAAAGAATGTCATGCCATGCCTTTTCATTAGCATCCCATGCCTTTTCAAGTTGTTGTGTCCCATCTGATGGGTCACTAACCCCTCTTATAAATAGACTAGAGGGGGCAGCCACTTTGATCATTCCATTTCCAAGCATTCAAGCATTCTAATCTTCATTATTACATAAGTTATTTATAGTTTATTCAAGAGAAAAGTTTAGAGCATTTTCTTTGGTTCGTTGATTATAGTATTTGTAGTGCTGCTATAGTATACATTGTCATTGTATCATGGGAGACAAGTGCTATTAACTCTAAGCACCGTAAGGAAGACATAATTGTCTTAAGGACATAGTACCAAGTACTAGCCTTGACATATTAATTTACTACATTTCAACTTTGGTTCACAAAACGTAAGTTTATATATATAGCCATTGTCCATTCACTTTTCCTAACAGTTGTGCCTATAGGTGGCGTAAGGCCAAAGTGCGCCTATAGCCACGGCTCACTCCCTGTTTCAATCCATCAATATTTGTTTCTTGTTCCTTCATTTCATGCATAAGAAGGGATAGAGCTAAGATATCCTAGTGAGAGAAGCTCCGAAAAATACATAGATAAATGAGAAAAAGGAGAAAATATAATCAAACCTCTATTTCTTCATCTCTTCTTCAATATCCAACCAATGAAAATGAATAAGAAGGCTAGTTCAAGCTTTGGAATCCATCTCTCCTCAGGATAGCAAGGTTCATCTCTAATATTCCTAAACTCAATTGAATCATCTAGAATTACTAATTGATGTCTCTATATCATCTCTACTTCTCCATTAGTATGAGAACTGATATTATTTAAAATCATATGAATCCATTGAATTGTTTGAGTGAAATTCTGAATTAAAATTGTTGAAATCCTAGTTGAATATAAGGTTTATGGGTCCATGCCCATGAAAATTAGACCTACCACATGATCGATCTAGAAATTAGATTTATATAATCTTCTTAATTTTGAATTAATTCCTTATTTGTGAGCCTATGAAGAGGTACAAGGCTTCTAAATCCATATTTAGAAGAATTGAGGTCTTCTTCTAATTATGGACTTTGAAATTAAATTGTATCACTTGAATTGATGTGAATTTTGTAAAATTATGAGCCTAGGAGAAAACATAAGACCTCTAAATTCATATTTAAAGGAATTATGAGCTTCCTCCCATAATAAACATTTGAAATTGGGATTATAATTGGCTATTGGTGTTTGTAAACCCTTCAGGACATTAAAACTATTTGGGTTATTTTTATCTCTGAAGGTGGATTTTAATGCCCAAAATAGTGAATACTACCTCCGTCCCACAATAAGTGCTTTTTTAGGTTTAATATTTTTTCCCAAAATAAGTGATGTGTTAGAATTCCAATACAATTTTTATAATATTTTTCGATATGTGCCCTTATGCAACCAATGGTATTTATTGCATATTTATTAGGAAGTTGAAAGGTTAAAGAAAGAGAAAGAGAGACCAAAAGGCAATAAAAAAAGTCTCAAACAAAACAAAGAAAGTATATTAAGGGTATTTTTGTCATTTTAGCTTGTTTATTGGTTTGTGTGATTTAAGCTAAAAAGCACTTATTATGGGACGGAGGTAGTATTAGTGTAATTTGATAACTGATCCAATGTGATAGGGGACATACCTTAGCCCATTTACTTACCTTGGGTAACAAAATTGATTTTTTTAAAACGAAAGGCTTTCCAAAATGAAGAAAATGAAATGTTAAAAATTAAATACTTGAGAAGGGACTTTTGATAAAACATAAAAAACACTTTGAAAATCACTCTTGCAAACACTTGAAAAATCTCTTTTGAAAACCATACTTTGAAAACACATGTTGAAAACCATATATTGAAGACACACTTTGAAAACCACTTTTGAAAATACATTTTAAAACTCACAAACCTTTGTGGACACACCTTCATGAGTTTAGAAATCAAACTCTCACATCTTTTAAACTACACGTGAGTTCAGAAATCAAACCACGAACCTTTGTGGGTATACTTTCACGAGTTTAGATATCAAACTCTCACATTTTTGAAAATCACACTTGCAAGTTTAGAAACCAAACTCATGAACCTTGGCGGACACACACTAGTTTAGAAACTAAACTAATGAACCTTTTTGGACATAAACATATACGATTTTAGAAACCAAACTTGCCTTCTTTTGAAAAACACCATTTACGAGTTTAGAAACAAAACTCCCAAATCTTTTAAAAATGAGCGCATTGGTTTAAAAACTAAACACACGAAAATCATAAATGAAACAAACCAAAAGTCCATTCCTAGTTGAATTGAAACCCAATAAGATTAAAATGGATGCCCCCACAATCTATGTCACACATGAATTTTGGAATGACAACAAACACCTATGCATGAAGCACTTAAAACACACACTAAGGAAACTCTTTCAAAACTCGAGAAAATATTAGGAAAGCGATAATTGTGTTTCACGCAAGTTTAGGGAGTGCCTAACACTTTCCTCTCACTTAAGCAAGCCCTCGGACTTTTTGGATCTCAATTGTAGAACAATGTAATGGAGTTACATTATGGGCCATCTATCTATTAAAATCTAAAACTCGGATGATTTGGCACATCCGTTTAAAGTTATACCAATTAGCGACTCTGTTTCATTGGCCTATATCTAAAATTAACCTTTCTAAACCATTGACAAAAATGCGTTTTGTAAATATCTCACCTACCATACCAAATTAAAGGAAAATGAGAGTACATTTTAAAACCTAAAATAATTCCCAACATTGACACCGAGCACTAAATCTTGCTTCCTTGCGCTATACAATCCAAACTCGTTCTAAACCCAATCTTATCGAAGTAAAATAATCTTAATGTAAAATCAAAAACTACTGAGCTCATTTTGAGTTTCCTTCCCTTTCCCTTTGAGATCTAACCATTACAAGAAAATAGCTTATTTTTGATGGAAATATTTTCAACGGAACTAATTCCCTCAGAAATAAGATATTTTTGACAGAAAATTCTGTCGATTATAGTTCCCTTGAAAATAAGTTAGTTCTGACGGAATTCCATCGGAAATATGTGCTCTCCCTTGGCGCTAGTTTTCCTGCCAGCATGAATTATAATCTCGACAGAATGACACCTAAAATCGATGGAACTTTCGTCGGTAATAAATTATATTCGACATAATTATTCCCGATGAAATTCCATGGAGAATAGTGTATACTTAAACCTAAATTGTTTTTTTGGTGTGCGCCGCTATTAGCTGAAACTAAAAGAAAAAAAAACCTCCATTGCCCGTCTCATCGCTCTAATCCTAGTGGCGATCTTTGTGACACCCCCAAATTCAGACCACTCGAGTCTTGAATTCGGTTCGTCACGTTCTAAATATCTAACGACATAATAACATCTCGCGCAACGAAAAGAATAGAATAGATTACAATTATTTAATATAATCATTCACGTCCCAAGGTTTCATAACTTAAACATCTCATACATAGTTTAAACATAACTTAAACTTAACTAATACATAATATAATATAATCTTATTACATCATCATAGTATTCTAAAATGAGTACAAAGCTACTCTGTAGCCTTGCCCTTGCCTTTATCAATGCCCGAGGGTCCGCCTTGTTCTGCCTTAACTGAAATATTTTTAGGGAAAGCAAGAATGAGCAACAAGTTTGCTCAGCAAATAATATAGCAATAAGGGGATCAATATAGCTTTTAATTTCTCAAGGGTACAACAATAAATGATAGTTCAAGAATAATAATAAGTATTGATAGTTCTCAACAGTAGTCGCTAAGGACAGAAAGATATCAATAAGATTCAACGCTTAATTATTTCGAGATTTTAAAATAATGAATACTGAGCAGTCACTAATGACTATGAACTTCTCCTAGAATTAACAGTAATATGCTGATAATCTAATCAAAACAAGTACAATAGGTGATCAGCCTAAAGTAACTTACGTTATGCATAACATTTAATCGTACTCATTTGCGCACGTCGGTCTCCCGACAAATATAATTTCCCCTTCAAAGAGAGTTGTTCATCTCAGTCAACATAAGATTCCGCACCAATCAATTGGTTTGGATAGATTTCTAACAGAAGATATTAGTCTAGCCGAATCAAATGGCTTAGGCACTTTTGTAATGCATTTAGGAACGATAAGTTCAAATGCTTGCAACAACATCAAGATATAAAGTCAATGTTTGAATAATAACGAATATTAGTTGACATGGAAACAATTCGGATTTATACACTATTGTAAAATGAAAAGAGTTATAGAACTTGCTCAATAAAAGTAAGGTCCGAATACTTGCATAAAGTAAATGCGTCAGTTAGGATACTTGCCTTAAGCGTAGTTTATCAATGTCTAGCTTATCAACACTTTTCAAATCCTATTATAACATAGTTACGTATATAGAATATCAGTCACGTATATTAAATACATATACTTTAGTATGTAAGTTAAACATAGTCATAAGAGTCTAACTTAGTCGTACCACCCTATACGTACGCCATCCCGCATTTTACATACATATAGCATAAAACTGGTTCGTAAGATACTACTTGATAATCATAGATTGTAATCATTGATGACTTAACATTTGAAAGTTCGTACATACTTATCGAATCTATGATTCTATTGTTAGAATGCTCATTGACATCTGGATATAACACTAAACATGCATTGCAGATTAAGATAACAATACAAGCATGCATCAAGTTTCAGATTATAACTAACAGGCTCTGTCCATTCTGCAGGGTGGCGCAATCGTGCTTGATTTGAACTAGAGAGTGGCGCGGCCGCGCTGCTCCCAGTTCAAACCAAGAAAGGGCTGCTCCTGTAGAATCCAAGCTCAACCCGATATTACACTTAGGCGATGATTCATGCGAAATACACATGTCAGGATGTTTATAACTAGGTTCGACCCTATATCTTGTCTTTAACATAGTTTGTTATCAATTCTCATCTAATCGAGGCTTTAAGCGTTCAATTAACAAGGTCCCTCATGTTTAGTCATTATACACATGCAATGAGGTCAATAAGCTTCAATCATACATGCTCAAGTTATTTTAGTCTTGTATTTCAAGTTATGTAGTTTCACTTCTTTAAAACTCGTTTTAAATCATGCTCAACTAGTTTACAACGCACGTGGCTAGTTAAGCATACCTTTCAATCATATCTAGATGCATAATCATATCCTAACATAATAGTCAAAATTTCAGAATACTCTTAATGTAGTTATTGATAAAATTAGTTTTCAAACTCTTAAGGTTTTTTTGAAAACGTCATGTTAAACCATTCAAACATGCAATGCTACTTCACTTACTATATATCATGCTTTCATATACACATAACTAGACCATATAAGCATGCTCAAGGTCATAAGTCAAGGACTACTAAGTTCGTTAGCTTTTTCTCTCTAAGTTTTGGTTCATTTATAATGTCGTTAAACCAAGCTAAGTTAGGTGTTATCATGCAAGGTCACCTATGTCAGTATATCATGGACAAAAATAGTCATAATGAAGTTATACTAGCATGCTCCATACATCAGAAACCACAAAAATCATTATCTGATTCTGCAGAAGGGCGCGACCGCGCCATTTCGATTCCAGCCAGGAGAGTTTCTGCAATAACAGAGCTTCCACAATTCCTTCAACATAATTCATAAATCATGATTGAATTTCATCATAATGCATGTACAACATATATATCAACTTACTACACTTCTATATCAACTTACAATCATCTTATCAATAATCCCTGGAAATTCTAGAAATCTATCAAACTAAGAGTCAAGAATTAAGAATTGTAAATATACCTCTCTAAGACTTGAATTTGCTAAGCTTTGCTCCCAATTTCCAAAATTCACTCAAAGCAATAACCTCACTCTCTCTATAACACTTAGCAATAATTTTTAGCAGCATAGAAATGAAGAGGAAGCCTCTATTTATAGAGAAATTGTTAACCATGCCAAGATATTGCACCATAAATCAAACCATTGGATTGAGTGGAGTTGGTGAAGTAACAAATCAACGCTACTATTTGAGCCACTCCCGTTTCATGATTGCTAGTTTGCTGAGATTGAGAAGTAATGGAATAGGCTAGGCTATTGAGTATACACGTGAGGAGAGAAAATGACCATGAATGTGGGACAAGTCTCATTTCTTAGCATTATGGCCAATTGGTATACCAACACTTAGGTTATTATACATATGCACATATATGTATTCTTAGGTTTTAAATTCAATTAGGTGTATACATGGACTCTTAATGAGATAACAAGATTACATAATAGCAAGTTGGGGGATATATCTATACCCATAATATAATCCATGTACATTTTTATAATACCAAATATAATCTAATTGAGTAGGATCTTTCCACATTATTATAAACTTTATTATTCCAATTATATAATTATTGAAATAATTATTAATACCAATTATTTATATAGTTCAATTCAATATTGCGCAAAGTACACATAACATGTGTTCACATGGGTCCATTTATGTAATTCATATGACTCACTTCATTTTACCATATAGTTCCTATATTATATAGTCACATCACAATGTTACACTATACTTTATATTATATAGATGTAGTTACTATGTAAGATATGATTACATATCGTTACACTTAGCAATTAATAGAACAAACATTAACCTTATAATATTAATCAATTATTTATTCATTAATATGCTATTACTCATAATAACCAATAATTAACAATATATTATTAATTAATCATCCACTTATTAATTCATTCTTTAATTAATTAAACCATCATAATTCTCATCATCATGCCATACAAAGCATTCTTACGAGTTCATTATAAACTCCACATTTTTCTCAATTATCATTAATTTAATTTAGTTTTAATTGAATTACTCATCTCATGGCACATAAACATTTATATTCAATTAAATATTCACATTCTTATTAATATCAATATTAATATTTATTCATAAAATTCACGATTCTTACAATCTCCACTACCTCCCTCCCCAAACTACACCGCCTCCCTTTGATCCCCAAATAACCCCCAATGTTCGTCTTTGTCCCTCTCTCTCAAGTGAAAGTTTGCTCTGATCTGCTGAAAGTTTGCTCCGATGGTGGTTTTCATGGCGTGCTTCAGTGGTTTTCGACCCGGTATTTCTCCGAGGTTTTAATATGTTTTGGATATCATGAATTTGAAGGGGTGATTTTGGGAAAAATTGACTTAAATGTTGACGGGGTTTCAAAAGTTTGATTTTAAGGTAGGCTAATTGGACAGTGTCGCCAGTTGGTAAAGATTTAAATGATGTACCAACTCATCCGTATTTTAAAGTGTCAATAATCAGGATAACTCATTATGTGACACCGTAAAATTAGTCCACAGCTGAGATTCATAGAGTGTAGGGCTTTCTTAAACAAAGGGAAGGTTTTCGGCACCCCTCGACTTTCGTAAAAAAATGGTTACCACTTTCCTAATGTTTCCTTTAAAAGTTTAAATGGATTGCTTTGAGGGTCGTGATGTGTGTGTTTATATGCTGTGCCTATATGAATTATGTCATTTAGTAAAATCTAGGGTATTGTCTCCTATAGCCAATTTAATTTCATAATTTGAAGTTAAAATATAGGGTGTCGTCTCCTAAA
This sequence comes from Panax stipuleanatus, assembly GCA_020205555.1. Lineage (NCBI taxonomy): Eukaryota > Viridiplantae > Streptophyta > Magnoliopsida > Apiales > Araliaceae > Panax > Panax stipuleanatus. Next base: position 26,793,839 of record CM035122.1, read on the forward strand.
TTTGAGTCGAATCATAAAGAATAAGGTATCGTTTCTTATGTCATTTAAGTTGAATAATAGGGTTTCACCTCCTAGTTTTGAGTCAAATTGTAAAACATAAGGTGTCATCTCCTATGTCATTAAAGTCAAAATCTAGGGTATCGTCTCCTAGTGGTCGAGTCAAAAATATAATCTTGGGTTTTATGTCATAAACCTTATAAACCGTCTAGGGTTTCGTCTCCTAGGGTTGTCAAAGTTTTAGTGTGTGCATTATCTTGAAAGCAACTTTTGAGCCTCTTTGAACCTATGCACAAAGGATTTGATATGAAGAAAAGTTTGTTGTGAAGCCCCCAAAATAGGTCCACACAATCCAATCTGAGTCGCCGAATACATGGTACAGAATTCAAATACAAATCTTTTTATATAAAATGTCGTGCAAAATACGACCACACAAATTGTGAGTTTCAATAAAGATATTATGTCGTATATAATACAAAAATATCAACGCTCAAATTCAGTCCTCATTATAATTATTATCACACTATTTTAAAAAATAGTGAGGACTATTATAGCACTATCTCGAACCATCACTCCATTCCCCGGCTAGTCTCATCTATATTTTTATTTCCTGAAGAGAACAATAAAAGAAAAGTGTGAGCTCAACTAGCCCAGTAAAGAATATTATGACCAAGATAATAAAGAATAAATAATCTTTAGCCTTTAACAATAACAAATCAAATAAAATATAATGGACAACAAGTTTTAGATCAACAACTGCAGCGGAAATAACAATCCATCAGAAGAGTCAAGTAGAGCATGATGTCTACTATCTTCTATGATTTAAAAGTTCATCATCAATATTTTATCCCTGTAACATCAATCAATAAATATTTCAAATCAATAATTTATCTTTGCACTACGGGCCAAAGATATTCATTTGTATCACCAGTGGTCATGACCATGCCAAACACCTGTTCATCTTTGCACTACGGGCCAAAGATATTTATCAATCAACAGTTCATCTTTGCACTACAGGTCAAAGACACTACAAGAAACAGGCCCATCAGCGACCAATATTATTTGCGATCGCCATATTCCGTCGCTAATATCAGCATTAGCGACCGCTATTAGCGACCGCTACCCAAAGCAGTCGCTACTTGTTACTAGCGACCACCGTGCGGTCGCTAACCGGTAGCCGAGTTGAGTTTGCCGCCTTAAATTTTGGCGCCTGGGTTGGCAGGGGAAATTAATTCAAATCTACAACCGCATCCGGTCGCAGATAGTGGTCGCAAACCGGTTTACCTTCCTCAGCAGCTCGACCGCCAGTCAACTAAAAACCAGCGACCGCATTCGGTCGCAGATAGTGGTCGCATAACTGTTTGACTTCCTCATCAGCTCGACCGTCAGTCAATTAAAATTTAGCAACCGCGTCCGAATGCAGAAGGCGGTTGCTGATTCTTTTTAAATAAATTAGCTTGCTGCAGAAGACACGAACAGAAACAAAAGAGAAAAAAAGGGAGGGGAGGAGAGGAAGAAGAAGAAGACGCCTGCGCCCGGCCGCTCGCCTCTGCCTCCTGCCGTACGCCGGCCGCCTTCTGCCGTCGCAGTCCGTCGCCGCCGGCAACCCCATCTATGTATCATTTCTCTCTCTTTTCTTTACTTTAATTAGTTAATTTATATATATATTGATTTGAAATTATATATATATATATATTTATATATATTGCATATTATGTGTTTATATGTGTTTTATTTGCCTATTTAGTTTGAATATAGGTTAGATTTATATATATGTGATATTTAGTTTCAATTTGGCTTTAATTTGTGCAATTTGAGTGCATGCATGTTCATAATCTGATATTTTGAGTGCATGAGTTCATAATATGATATTGAGGCCCATGTTAGTTTAATATTATATAATATTAATTACTAAAATATATAAATTAAATATTAATCTACATTAAATTAAATATAATAACATATAAATATAATAAAATAATAGAAAATAATACAATCTAAGTTTAATACAAAATAAATTAAATTAAATATAATAACATATATTACTTAATTAGTTAATATATAATAACATATAAATATAATAAAATAACAAAAAATAATACAAACTAAGTTTAATATAAAATAAAATAAAATAAATATAATAACATTTATTACTTAATTAGTTAATATATAAATAACATATATTACATATATTACATTACTTAGTTAATATAATAACATATATTACTTAGTTAATATCTACTAAAATCAACTAAGTAGCATTTACTTAGTTTTCACTCCTAAATTTATAACTATTTAGTTTGAATTAGTATTAATTTACTTAGTTAATATATAAATAACATATATTACATATATTACATTACTTAGTTAATATAATAACATATATTACTTAGTTAATATCTACTAAAATCAACTAAATAACATTTACTTAGTTTTCACTCCAAAATTTATAACTATTTAGTTTGAATTAGTATTAATATTACTTAATTAATATATAAATAACATATATTACATATATTACATTACTTAGTTAAGATAATAACATATATTACTTAGTTAATATATATCTACTAAAATCAACTAAGTAGCATTGACTTAGTTTTCACTCCTAAATGTATAACTATTTAGTTTGAATTAGTATTAATTTACTTAGTTAATATTACTTATTATATACCCAATACTAATTAATTAAAATAAATTAATTAGCCAATATTAATTTACTTAGTTAATATTACTTATTATATACCCAATACTAATTAATTAATATAAATTAATTAGTATTAATTTATTTACTTAGTTAATATTACTTATTATATACCCAATACGTACTAGTATTAATTTACTTAGTTAGTATTACTTATTAGTTTCTCAATACTAATTAAAATAAATTAATTAGTATTAATATTACTTAATTAGTTAATATTACTTCAATTGGCTACTTTTCTTGCCAATTCCTCCCATTCCGCTGGTTTAATAAGTTTACTCCTTTTCCTATCTTATCCTTGTAACCCAACACCCTCAAAACAATGCTACTATAACATAATTTGGGTCACATAAAGCTCATATACACATAGTATGCATGTGTGTGTATGTGAGCATTATGTAACCCAAAATTATGTGAAAGTAGCATTATATCATGTAACATGTAACACAAAGATCTTATCCAATAACGTAACACAAAGATCTCATACAATAACCAATTTATAGAATCACAAAGAAACTAGAAAACTTGTCTCGGTCCTTGTTTCTTCATCTACCTCGGTTATATCAAATATTTCTTTTTCTTTCAAAATGACTGACATTATCTTGACATTTTTCAAATACCTCATCCATGCTTATATGTGAATCTTTTATCGGTACTTCGTTGAATACTTGCCTCGGTCCGTGTTTCGTTATCTACCTTGTATGCAGGATTTGACATAGCAGTTGCAACTAATACTCCAACAGCTACACAACCTTATTTTTTTGGCTACCGAGGAACCTGTTGGAGTATTAGCTGCAACTGCTATGTCGAATCCTGCATACAAGGTAGATGACAAAACACGGACCGCAGCAAGTATTCAACGAAGTAGATATAAAAGATTCACATATAAGCATGGATGAGGTATTTGAAAAATGTCAAGACAATGTCCGTCATTTTGAAAGAAAAGGAAATATTTGATATAACCGAGGTAGATGACGAAACAAGGACCGAGACAAGTTTTCTAGTTTCTTTGTGATTCTATGAATTAGTTATTGTATGGGATCTTTGTGTTACGTTATATATAATTTCACTCCTAAATTTATATACATATCTTAATGATATTATATTTTGTGAACAAACAGATTGCGACTTTTGATCATTCACTATATAACCAATTCAAGAGTACTGACACGATAAATTTTCCCCCTATACTCCTTGAGAAGTGTAAAAGCTGGTTTGTCCCACCTCTCCAAGAAATCGGGAAACATCCTCAGTTTTAAAGTCCTATGTCTTTTAGTTGTTACTCCTTTTTTTGCAAAATCAAATGCCATAGAGTGAAGGGTTGTCAACTAAGATATTTTTTACTCATAGTCTTATCTGACTCAAGGTTTGCATGTAATATGAGAGGCTCCTTAAGAGTTGCATGAAATTCAATAGTTCCCAATAAGTGTTTCAATTAATTCAACTGTACTTCCTCTGGAATTCCTGAACAAAGTGGTTAATTCCTGTTGCATGGAATTCAACAGTTACCACTTTATTTTGGGAATTTGAGAAGAAGTACAGTATGGTAAAATACTTATTGGAAATTAATTGTTGAATTTCCTGCAACTCTTTCTTTGTCTCTCATACCTTGAGTCAGATAAGACTACGAGTAAAAAATGTCGAATTTGACAACCCTTCAATCTATGGCAGTTGATCTTGCAAAAGTAGAAGTAAAGCTGAAATTAAGGCCTAGGACTATAAACCGAGGATGTTCCCGATTTCATGGAGAGGTGGACCACAACTAGCTTACACTTCTTAAGAAGTACTGGGGACAAACTTTATAGACGATGACGACTATCAAGATCGTAATCTACTTCTTACACTTGGCGCGGATATCGATGATGATGTCAAGGTAATTTTGTCATGAATTTAGATTTATGCATGCATGTTTAGTTACTAATTATGGTTCTTCTATTATATCTTTTCTTCAAGAAGCTGTTTCTCTTTGCAGGAGGTCTATAAATATGACTGGTAAGCTTTTCTAATCGTTTGCTTGTTGAGTTGTTTGATGTCAAAGGCAAACGTCCATAATTATAATTTTAGATTTAATATATAGTTTTATATAAATTTTAGTCACTCGAGCGATTTGTTTATTGTGTTGGTTAATTTAATTTGTTTTGGTGATTTATATATACTGCTGTGTGTTGGTGAGATATAAAACAGGTACAAACAGGTATAAATTTTTTGTGAAATCCACAAAATAGGTAAAAAAAAAATTCTATTAATCAGCGACCGCATTCGGTCGCTGATACTTATCAGCGACCGTGTGTGACTTGGAAATATCAGTGACCGGTGGTGGTCGCTAATAGTGGTCGCAGACACCTGGCCCACATCAACAATGGGGCGTGACTCAGCTTAGCGACAACATCAGTCGCTATATGTCGGTCGCTGACTTCCAGTCTCCCAAAGTGGTCGCTGCCGTGTAGTTAGCGACCAGGTAATGTGCGACCACTATCTGCGACCTGGGTCGATCGTAGATGACCATCTGCGACTATTAATTGTCGCAAATGTGCGGTCGCTGCTAACCTTTTTCTTGTAGCGAGATATTCATAAATCAACAGTTCAACTTTTTACTACGTGCCAAAGATATTCATCAATCAACAATTTATCTTTGCACTGCGGGCCAAAGATAACTTTCACCACAATTTAAGACTGAGGATGATGAAAAAGATATAAAAAATGAATCAAGTGAGATCAAGGACAAATATTAGAGATTTGTAATTTAATTTATCCAAGTTCAAGAATGCTCAAATTGTCAACATAATAATCAATTGTTGAGTAAAATTCAAGAATGATATTCATATATCAAAAATTATTTGGACAGAAAAGAAATTAATTTTTATCGTGAATAGTACTATGTGAATAGTACCTCGTATGAATAGTATCGCATGAATAGTACTGTATGAATAGTATCCCAACATGAAAATATTAAAATTTGATAAAAAAGTTCAAACCAATATTCCGGTGAAATGATATTAGATGAATCGCAAAACTCAAAGAATTTCTAATCATTTCAGCAATTATAGAAGCAATATTTACCATACTAAGTTTAAATTTAAGAATATGAAATGAAATAATATCACTTTCATAATATGGAGTATGAAAGAAAATAATATCCTTTATGAATATTGAAAGAAAATAACATCATTTACCTTAGTAGAAAACTAGATTTGACTGGTATACCGGATATTATTCTGAGAAAATTTTACACTATAAACTACACTCAAAGTATCCTTATACTCAAAAGAAATACTCACAATATAATAGTAGAAACACTTATGTTTTGGTGTCTTAGGATGAAGGGTAACCCTCCTTTTATAGTGCATCCTCGGAAGAAAAATAAAACGAGCTGCCTAACTTTTTTTTTTCTTTCTTCGCCTAATTGTCTTTTTTTTTCTTTCCTTCTCTTTCTTTGCCTAACCTAACTAACTTTCTTTCTTTTTTTCTTTTTTTCTTTCTTTCTTTCTTATTGGTTGATGAGGGCCCATAATTTGGAAATAAAAGGATTTTGCAGGAAGTATTCCTCTCATTAGGAAAAATAGAAGTGCACGGGAAGTTTTGAAAAAACTTAACAATCTGACAAAGTTAATATAATATTATAATATTATAATATTATATTAAAAAAACTATATTATTATAATTATATATTTGAATGAATATTTTATCGGAGGAGATAATTATAATTTCAAGAAAAATATGCTAAACTTTCAACAAATATCTCATGCTAAATTCCTCCATTTGTAACAAAAATTGGACAGTTATCCAACACATAAAAATTATTCATAATTAATATTATAAGCTCACAATATTGATAACCAGATCGTTCCCAGGATAGAGGGGGCTTTCCGATAAAGATTTATCTTTATTGGCGCGCAATTATATAACTTAACCCCTTTCCTTAACAGAACTTTCTAGATATTGCCAATAATGCTATCTAATAATATCATTGCAATAATACGAGTTACTGTGTTGTGGCAATTATTGATTGAAATACCGAGTTACTTCTTACGTAAGCATCAATAATTAAAGATACTGTGCAATACCGTGTTCTACTGTGTAACAACGCGTATTAATGTACTTTTATCACCGGATATTTCAACAGTTAACGGTAAAAGTTCTGCCGTCAATTTTTAGAAAACTTATTTTTGTCGTTTTCTTCATCCAACAGTTATTCTGTTATGGGCTCGCCAATGATTGCGCCGTCATACGAATATTCCCCGTCAAAAAGAATATTATCCAAAAAACGAATATTCTTCAAATATTTTATAACAACTTGCTTACTTTGTAAAATGTGCACATATTACCCATAACTATCATATTTATCAAATCCACACCTTATTATTTAAAATAATATATAGAGAAAATTAAATCTTATTCATAAAAAGTTGGGGTCTTACATTTGTTTTAGTTTAGTTTGATGAGAATTTTAAGTGTCATGTAGGGAAAATGTTGTTTTGCAAACCCTTCGTCAAATAGGAATCAAGGATCTCCATTACTTCTAATTTTAGCCTAGAATTAATCTAACAACCTAGTTGATTCCTTTCCAAAAGATCTTTGTAATTTCATTCGAAACATATTTTTGTATATCGAAAGGTAAAATCAAGCATCGAGAATAGGGTTAGAGCTACCAATGGGCATGTAAGCCATCTAAGTAACTCCAAGCACCTCAAAACAACCAAATCCACTATTAAGGGGATTTAAAATCGATTTTTAGTGGCATGAAAACTCTCGATATCGTTTTAAGTTCCGAATTACATTTACAATTATCGAATAGCAACATTACCAATAGTTAACTATGTCCATTATGGGAATATCCTTCAATTCCCGTTAAACACTATGTTTAAGACCTTAAATTCATTCTTAGGCTCACATTACTTAGAATTATACCCAACAAAATATTGAGATCTATAAACAAAGTTTAGAGTTTATGAAATGACTTCCATAAATCCTAAATCCATAGATCGCATAATAAATCAACAAATCACAATTATACCGTTAACTATAACATAAGAAACAAAATATATCACCAAATACTATCAAAATTGCAAGGATCTATCACATATCGATGAGATCTATTATGGAAACTTAGAATATAGTGAATTTGACCCATAGATCTAAGCTTTTGTAGATCAAGAAATGACAATAACAAAAAATCGAGTAAAATATATCCCAAATTGGCTAGAAGAAGATTCTATTCGAGAAATCCTTTGGTTACCAAAACTAGGATCCCAACACTACTAGAAAGTGTCTAGGATGTTTGGGTAGCCTCGAAATGAGAAAAACAAGATGTATAATTGGAGCCCAAGCATAATAAATGACAAAAACGAGCTAAATCGATATTGAAATCGAATAACCGTTAAAATGACTTTATAAGTTGGTTAAGAGGAATTTATATAGTGAGAAACCCTCTCTAACTACCCATGACTCAAAATAGGATCCAACACCACTAGACATGGTCAAGGATGCTAGGAGAGCCTTTAAACGAGAAAATAAAACAAACGAAACAACACCTAAACAATGTAATTATAAACGTAAGTAAAAACGAACGTAGGGACTACAAATGGACCTTCAGAGTATTCTTCCTCCTTAAGTCCCCTATGGATTACTTGACTATAGGTTGGTGGAAGATTTGATGAGAAAAACTAGATCTAGATTAAATTTATAGAGGTTTTTCTCTTACTTTTGCTATTTCCCTCTCTGAAGAACATATTTTCTCTCTCTATAATATATTTTCTTTTAAGAAAATGAGCAAAAAAAATCCTTTATAGCCCCTTTAGACCTACAATAAGTCTGCCTGTGGCAACCATATATCTATCTGCAACATTCTAGGGGGTGGGGCCTGCGTGCCTCGTGTTTCGTGTTGTGACGTTGGTTTTTGTATTTTGTACTAAAATATCAATAACTTTTAAATCGGGATGAGTTAGAAAATGTGTCATATAAATCCAAAAATAACTTTTACAGAGCTATGTAATGACGTCAAGTTTGATCGATTTCGGATTAGGAAGTATGGAGAAAAGGGGGAAAACTATCCTTCTATATATACTAGATAATCGTTCGTCCTTCTTTTTATAATTTGTCAGTTAGAATTCATTGTGTGGTCTCTAAATAATAATCCTAAGCCTCATGATCTTTGCTTTGACATCCTTGCCTCAAGTTGAAATGACACTATTGCCCTCATGCCATTGTTAGAGAAAACGTATATAAATTTTGGGTGTATACAGATGTCCCTCTTTGTCGTGCTTATGTATTTATACCAAAGATGTAGATGCCCAATGCATGAAAAGATATAATGATGCATGGATTCAGGTGTCGAGCCCCTGACGAGGTTACCTACGTATATCTTTAATTGAGAATCAGGCACGACCGTAGTTTATATACAATGAATGACCAATTAAATGTAAATGAGCACCGATTTCGCACAACCGAGAGTGTTTTAAAATTTTGTAATAAAATGAATCGTGACTTATTCTAGAAAATAATGAATTAATATTGTGGATCACAATTAAAGAAAATTATATCATATCGAGGAAAGTTGTGGTCGTATCGTCACCGGGGTCGTCTCTATTGGGAAAATTTTAATTGTATCATCGTCGAGGTCATCTTATCTTTGGGGGAATCGTAATTGTATCATCGTCGGGGTGGTTTCCAAGGAGGTCGTAATCGTATCGTCGCTGGGGTTGTCTCAGGGGAAATCATAATCATATCGTTGTTGGGGTCGTCTCGAGGGGAATCATGATCATATCTTCGCAGGGGTTGTTGATGTGAATATATTTTGTTATGTTTTTATCCCGTTATTCTTTATCTTTTGTATTAATTTTATGCCTAAATACACTCTTTAGTTTCATATTTTGATTTAAGGTGTAATTGAGGAAGTCCGTGATTTAGGAGATGATTTGGAGGACAAATGGAGCTCAATGCAAGATTTTCAGCTTTTGGGCAGATTCAACTTTTGGAGCTTCAACTGAGTTTTGGTTTGTGATAGAGTTTTAGAATGAGAAAATAGTCTTCTTGAAGTGGTAGAGGATGTTTTGAGCTTTCCAGAAAGGTATTATTTACAAAATTCCAAGTTCGTCTGGGTGTCCAAACATTGTTTCAAAAATTACTGATTGAGTTGGATTTCTATCCGCATTAGTAAGCTTAAAAAGGCTATATCTCAAGAATCGGGAAGAGTTACCGGACGTACCAACTGCCAAATCAAAGGTAACGAAAAAAATCTACAAGTCTAGGGGGTCAGAGCTGCGGTTCTTAAGTATGGAAGTCGTGACGCTCATCCAAAGACGTGGCTCTTGAGTTTGGAAGCCGCGACGCTCTAGCTCCTATATCCGTGCGCAATTTTTGAGCCCAAACGCGTTTTTGAAGCCATTTTGCACGAAATTTTTAGGGTTTTTAGTAGTTTTTTCCAATTCTGTTCCTCCTAAGTTAAGGTGTTCCTATGTAGACTATAAAAAAGATGTTATTAGACACTTGGGAGGGGGATCTAGTCTACAAACTCTCTCTATTATTCTTTGGTGATTTTCATGGCTGTGTAACTAAACTTCTATTATTGGATTAAGGAGACAGAAACCTCAGAAGTATTACACTGTGAGATCTAGATGGTTTTAATTGTTCAATTATATTTTGAGTATTGATTATTTTTCTATACAAGAATTTTATGATTGATATATTTGATTGCTAGGATGCATACTAGTTTATTAATCATTGAAATCTACTGCTAAATTAGACATCAAATCCGTAATTGTTTGGTCACTCTAATTTGCGAGGTAACTAAGATTAATAATTGACTGTAGATCACGAGATTATTATATCTAAGGAAGAATATTCAACTAAATTAAATACAAACGCCTATGCTTGTGTTGTTTAGCTTCATCGATTTTTCTAATTCTTAAAACATCTACTAGATTAAAATTTTAGCATTTGTCTAAAGTTATTTAGTAGTTAGGGTTATTTAGATCACTTGTTTCTATCTAACTAAAATTAAGGAAAGACATGGAATGATTCTTAATGGTGAATTGATTCTAACGGTGAATATTCAAAGTATGAATTGATTATGCTTGAGTCAATGATTACTGTAAGTTTCTGAGGTGGAAGTTAATCTAATCCAAGGTTTGTTTTCTTTGATTTACTTTAACAAATTATTTTTTCTTTACTTTAATAATCACAATCAAACCCCCCGATTTTGGTTCCAAAGCATAAAAAAAACAAATCATTTTCTGTGGGATCAACTCTTACTTGCACTACTACATAATTATCTTTCGCAGTAAGGTTTTATTTTTGGTTGCCTGCGATAGTACACCAAATTTTGACGCCGTTGCCAAGGAGTGATTACATGTTTTTATTTATTCTTTGCTTCTTTTGTTTGTTTCTTTTTAGTTCACAAAACTCTAGAAGCTACAAGGATTTTAATTGCCAACATGGCGCAACAATATGACAGTAGGATGGACCATAGGGTGAATGAGGTATGTATATATAATCTTGAATGTCAACTTTATGATCTAACTGCTATGATTCAACAAATGGTTGCAGGGAATATTCAAGTAGCAAAGGTGTGTGAAATTTGCTCAGTGTCAGGTCATAATACATACATGTGTCCAACACTGCAAGAATATGAAATAGTTCAACAAGTTAATATAGGGGGATTTTTAGGGACAACCTCAGAGAATATATGATCCCTACTCTTACACTTGCAATCTAGGATGGAGAAATCATTCCAACTTGAGCTATGAAGGTAATAAGCAGCTGGTACAAAATGTTTTTCCACTTAAGCAGTCTGGTTTTCAACTGACTGAACAGCAATACTCACCTAAAAAAGTTGCTCCTTTCCATTCAGAACCATCTATTGAGGATATGATTGAAGCTATCATGACCTAGACACATCAGTTTCAACAAGAGACGAGGGCTTCCATACACAATCTGGAGAACCAGATTAGTTAGCTTGCTACTATAGTTGATCAATTGGAGGCACAAGGTGTTAGGTTTGTATATAGAATGATCATGCAATAAAATTACATAAAATTAGTGAAAACTCGATAAAATAAGAATTTAAAATTTTTATACAAACTATCACCATGATCATACTTTGTGCTCAATTATCAATAATATGAAAGAGATGGAGAATCAAATTCATACTACTGTACGAGTTCAACTCCAAATCCTTCGTGCTCTCGTCGAATTCACCGAATTTGATTCATTCCTTTGATCAACGTTAGACACCCTAGTGTTTGGCCTCTAGAGGTGATTAACCAAGGAAGTATCTATTCAAGAAGATGTGTGTTGGCAAAACCCTAGTTTCTATCTCTATAGAAATTATACGTACTCTCCCAACTCTTGGAATTAAGAATGTTTCCTGAACTCATAATAAGACTTTCTTATTTATATATGTAGGCAAGCCTTCTAAATTATTTAGGAATATGGTTTTATTTAATTATTTAAACTCTTTTAATTAATTATATTCCTAATCCAATTAGGAATTTATGATAATACTGTTATTAATTAATTCTTAAACCCTTTTAGGAATTAAATAATAATAATAATTAATAATAAGACTCCTCTTATTAATTTATATTTAATATTTTCAAAATAATAAATGTTAAACTATTTAATTTAATCTATAGTTTATTCTATCACTATATATTAAATTAAATATACTTAATTTATTATTACGATTATGCCATTTCCTTCTTAAATAAATATTTTTTCTTTTATGGTGTAACCCTTTAGGTTCTCCATATTAAAGCGGTTGTGAATAAATTAATTAGAACAATTCTAATCTTATTTAAATAAAATAAATAAATTATTTAATTTATTTAAATAAATAATATTTATTCTACAATAAGGGTAAGCCCCTCTTAGAGATCAACGATTTTCCATATAATATAGATTTCAACATTAATCACAAAAGAACCTTTCAGTGAATTGTTATTGTACAATTCAATCCTTTTACCATACAATATCCCAATTAAATATAAGACATGAAATTACTATGAAGTCTTATTTTATTTAATTATATGTATTTCGAACAATAAATGCACAACTCTAGATAATGCAATTAGAAACTAATTTCTAATTTCATTCTGCCTTGGCCAAGAACTATTAAGTTGTCATTTATAGAATCACATAGGACATTATCTTCTTTTACTAGAAGCGGTAGATTCTTTGTTTAACATTCATTATCTCCATGTACAACTTATTATACCCAAGCATGCCTTTTGATATACCCTAAAAGTCTTAAAGAATATGTCAAATCATAACTCATCATACACAAGATATTATAATAATCTCAAGTCTAAGGATCACTTGTACTATTAACACTTAAAGAATTTCTGTTGACAGACAAGTAAAACTCCATTACGTATTTTTTTAGCGAGCCACGTTCAGTAAAATTATTCTCTAATAAGCACTTACATACTTGCTTTAGTGTCTCCACACAAATAATTATGAGATCAATCATCCTCTTCTTAAGATCAAGCAACGTATGTACCAATCTATCCGGATTCATTAATCCTCATTTTAGTTTTCCAACGATTGGGAATAATTTTAGTTTTAAGCTATCTAAGAATTTAGATCTCATTAGCATGATCATCATCATGATTCTAAAATCATTGCTCAAAACTATGAGTTTATCACATTTAATATAACAACACCATGTAGATAAAGTAAAATATCTTTAACAACTTAATTCTTTTATTAATAAATGAATAAGATTACAAAGGATATGCTACATTATATCAAATATGATTGGTTTGTGTGAATACTACTTTCAATCTCCCACTTGTACTAAAGTCAATCGGCATGGTATCTAATACCCATATTCTTGAAGTGACGATTAAATTGTTGTTGTGTTAAAGCTTTAGTAAATGGATCTTGCAATGTTGTCTTGAGAGTCCACACGTTCTAGGGTGACGTCTCTTCTTTCAATGATCTCTCTAATCAACTAAAACCGCCGCAACACGTGTTTGGATTTCTGACGAGACCTAGGTTTCTTTGCCTGTGCAACAGGTCCGACATTGTCATAAAATATAGGTATTGCTCCTCTAATGCTAGGAACCACACCAAGTTTAATTATGAACTTTGCTATCCAAACAACCTCCTTTGCATCTATGTACTCTGCCTTTGTTATTGAATCAACAACTGTTTGCTGCTTGAAACTCTTCTAACTCAATATACCACCGTTTAAGGTAAATATATACCCCAAAACGGATGTACTATCATTTTGTTCCGTTTGAAAACTCGAGTCTTTATAGCCCTCTAGTTTTAATTTAGACCCACCGTAGACAAGAAGTACATCCTTAGTTTTTTATAAGTACTTTATGATATTTTTCACTACTTTCCAGTGTTCTTCTCCTGGATTCGACTAATATCTTATTGTTACACTAAGTGTATGAGCGACATCCGATTTAGTACATATCATACCGTACATGATAGATCCTATTGCTGAAGAATAGAGAATCTTACTCATATGGTCTCTCTCCGCAAGTGTCTTTGGGGCCTGTTTCTTGGAGAGATGTATTCCATGGCTCATCCGCATGAGACCTCTCTTGGAATCTTCCATACTAAACTTCTTTAGCATTGAGTTAATGTATGTTGATTGGGACATGCCAAACATCCTTTTAAATCTATCTCTATAGATCTTTATCCCCAAAATAGAAGATGCTTCACCCAAGTCCTTCATGGAGAGTGTTTAGATAACCAAGTTTTGAGAGATTGTAGCATATGAATATCATTCCCTATCAGTAATATATCGTCAACTAATACTAGGAATGAAATAAGGCTCCCACTAACCTTCTTGTACACACATAGTTCATCCTTATTTTTGATAAAATCAAACTCTTTGATTGTCTCATCAAAACGGATGTTCCACCTTCGATAAGCTTGCTTCAATCCAAAAATGGATAATTGCATTTATAAACTTGATTTGTTCCAACCGTTGAAACAAAAACCTCTGGTTGTATCATATATACATCCTCCATAAGTTTCCCAATGAGGAAGACCGTTTTCACGTTCATTTGCTGGATTTCATAGTCATAATAAGCTGCAAATGCAAGTAAAATTCGAATGGACTTAAGCATAGCTACTGGTGAGAAGGTTTCATCATAGTCAACAACTTGTCTTTGTTTAAAAACTCTTGCAACTATTAGGGCCTTATAGGTAGACCTTGCAGTCCGCTCCAGTCTTTCTTTTAAAAACCCATTTGCACCTAATAGACTTAATTCTTTCAGGTGTTGAAACCAAAGTTCATACTTTGTTTTCATACATGGAGTCCATCTCGAATTTCATGGCTTCTAGCCATTTCTCTGAGTCTTTACTACTCATAGCCTATTCGTAATTCAATGGATCATTATCATCTATGATGCGTACCTTATCATCATCCTCTATGATGAATCCATACCTTTCAGGTATCTTCGGTACTCTTCCATATTTACGAATAGATTGTGGTACAGAAGGTGTCTCTACTTGGACAGGTTCATTCACTTGATCTATAGTGATTTGTGGTTCTTGAATGTCTTCAAGATCTATTTTCCTCCCACAAGCCCTTTCAAGAATTAACACCTTTTCCAAGAAGGAAGCTTGTTTTCCAACAAACACCTTTTGCTTAGTAGAATTGCAGAAATAGTACCATAAACTTTCTTTAGGATATCACACAAATGTGCACTTATCAGATCTTGTCCCAAGCTTATCATTATGTATTTTTTTCACATAAACTGGACATCCCCAAATCTTAACATGCTTAAGACTAGGTTTTCTCCCTGTCCATATCTCATATGGAGTCTTAGGGACGGATTTCGGGGGGACCTTATTTAGTAGATATGCAACCGCTTCTAGGCATAACCCCAGAATGATACTGAAAGATAGATAAAACTCATTATGGAACGAACCATGTCCAACAATGTTTGATTTCTCTTTTGAGATACACCATTCAACTTTGGTGTTCCTGGTGGAGTCTATTGTGAGATTATACCATTTTCTTTGAGATAATTGAGAAACTCACTACTTAAGTATTCACCACCTCAATCTGATCAAAGAATCTTAACACTTTTGCTAGTTTGTTTCTCTACTTCACTTCTGAAGTCTTTGAACTTTTCAAACGATTTAGACTTGTATTTCATCAAATACCATATCCAAATCTTGAATGACCATCAGTGAAAGTAATAAAATAAAAATATCATCCTCATGAATTCATTGTTATAAGTCGACATACGTCTGTGTGTACCAACACTAACAACTATGTAACTCTTTCTCCTTTTTCACTAAAATGGGATTTGGTCATCTTACCCATGAGACAAATTCACAAGTTGGATATGATTCATAATCACATAACTCTAAAAGCTCATCTTTATGCAACTTGGATAATCTTGTTTCATTAATATGACAGAGTCTACAATGCCACATAAAAGTATAATTAACATCATCTCTTTTTCTTTTCTTAGTTTGTTCAATTTGAAGTATATTTTCATGAAAGTCAAGTATGTAAAATCCATTCAGTAAATTGCAAACACCATATAAAACATTTTTATTATAAATAGAACAACTATTGTTCTTTATTGTAATATCAAAACCATCTATATCCAATACAGAAATTAAAATAATGTTTCTAATAAGTGTTGGAATAAAATAACAATTATTTAAGCTAATGGACTTGCCCATAGGCAGTGCTAAACAATAAGTCCCTACATCAAATGCAACATCCTTTTCTCCATTTCCCACTCCTAGGATGACCTCATCCTTGTTCAGCATTTTACTTCTTCTTAGTCCCTACATAGTGTTACATATGTGAGATCCACAACCGGTATCTAATACCCAAGTAGAATTTTAACTTTCAGAAAAATTAATTTCAATCATGAACAAACCTTGATTGGAAGTCAAAGCTTCTCCAAGCATCTTCTGCTTTTGTTCCTCGAGAAACTTCTGACAGTTCCTCTTCCAATGACCAGGCTTATTGCAATGGAAGTATATTCCTTTGCTATCTGGATCAACTTTCATATTATCTTTTCCTTTTGTCTTGCATTTAGCCTTCTTGATTTTCTTCTTTTCAAAAGATACCTTGGGTTTTTTCCTTTTCTTGGAATAATTATCCACCAATAAGACTTGGTCCTTCTTGGATGGGAAATGACCTTCAACAGTTTTCAACATGTTAAGTAACTCAGGCAAGCTGATGTCCAACTTATTCATGATAAAATTCACAACAAATTCTGAGAAGGTGTTTCAGAGTGACTGCAAGATCAAATCTTGACTTAACTCACCATCCATAACGAACCCCAATTGTCCAAGATGTTCAATCAAATTGATTAACTTCAGGACATGAGTCTCGATGGTAGTGCCCTCGGTCATCCGAGATCTGAAGAGCTCCTTAGATATCTAATATATAGCAGCCCTGCTCTCCTCACCATACAACTCTTTGAGGTGCAGGAATATAGCAGGAGTATCCATAGTTTCATACTAACGCTAAAGCTCGTTACTCATGGATGCGAGCATGATGCATTGAGCCATGGTTGCATCATCATACCACTTTCTAAAAGTAGCAATCTCTTCCTCAGAGGTTGTTTCTTCAACATTTGCAGGGACATGCGAATTTAGGACATAAAAAATCTTTTCAACAGTGAGAACAATTCTCAAATTTCTTAACCAGTCCGTGTAATTCGGTCCGGTCAGTTTAATAGAATCAAGTAAGCTACGCAGTGATATTAGTGAGTTTGACATTTTCAAATTATGCATATAAAAGACAACATACATTCATTTTATTAATTACCAAAATAAATTAGATATTTATTTAAATTGGTATCTTCCACTATTTTCATCAAACTATACTACCCTCAATATATAGTTCGGTAAATCTAAAAAAAGCCTTGTGTGTTCACAACAAACTATATATAAATTAATAAGTAGATGACTTTTGTCAATTATATCACCATGTAAATCCTTTTATTTTGCCTCTTAGATCATAATGGTCAAGTGTGTTCACATCCAAACTAAAATAATCTAAGTTAAGTTTGACCCATCATTTCTATATATATGAAGAGAAAACTACAGCCCTTGTGTTTGCACAACAAAATGGTAATGTTCAATTCCTTACAAACATCCAATGTAATAAAGCTACATCTTGAATAGTTAATATTTTACTTGAGTGTGCACAACAAACTCATATTAAATATTCAATACTCTATCGCTTTACCATGCTATAAGACGACGTTTGATATTCCTAAAAGTAGTATGCATACAAGCCAATCATGTATGGTGATAAAGCATATACTTTGGAAACGATCTTATTTATTTATTTATTAATAAAAGTATTCATTTATTAAAGACATTTAATTATCTACATGATGTTGTTTTTATAATATGTAAATTACCCATAGTTTTAAGCAATGCTTTTAGAATCATGATGTTAATTATGCTAATGAGATCTAAATTCTTAGATAGATTAAAACTAAAATAGTTTCCAATCGATAGATCACTAAAAAGGAGATTAGTAAATTCGGATAGATTGTTACATATGTTGCTTGCTCATTGGATGAAGATGATTGATCTCATGATCATTTATGTGGAGACACTAAAGCAAGTATGTAGATGCTTATTGAAGAATAAGTACACTGAACGTGACTCGCTAAGGAATACCTAATGAAGTTTTACTCACCTGTCAATAGGAATTCCTAATGTGATAGTAGTACAAGTGATCCTCAGACTTGAGATCATCATAGTATCTTTTGTATAATGAATTATACTTTGACTTATTTCTTAAGACCCTTAGAGTATATCAATGGGTATGTTTGGGTGTAATAAGTTATATATGGAGATAATGAATGATCAATAAAGAATCTACCGCTTCTAGTAAAAGAAGAAATATGTCTTATGTGATTCGTTAAATGACAACCCAAGAATCCTTGGCCAATGTGGAATGAAATTAGAAAGGAGTTTCTAATTTGCATTAGTTGTAGTTGTGCATTTTCTAAACGAAATACATATAAGTAAATAAAATAAAACGTGATAGTAATTCCATATATTATATTTAATTGAAACATTGTATGGTGGGAAGATTGAATTGTACGACAACTATTAACTCAAGGGTTCTTCTATGATTAATGTTAAAATTTATATTATCTGAACAGTCGTTGATCGCTAAGGAGGCTTAACCCTATTGTAGAATAAATAGTATTTATTTAAATAGATTATTAGTTTAATTTATTTATTTAAATAAGATTAGAATTGTTCTAATTGATTTATTTATAACCGTTTTAATATGGAGAACCTAAAGGGTCACACCATAAAAGAAAGAATAATTATTTAAGAAGGTAATGACATATTCATAATAATATGTTAAGTGTAATTAATTTAATCTATGGTGATAGAATAAATTAAATAGTTTAATGTTCATTATTTAATATTTTGAAAATATTAAATATAAATTAATAAGAGGAGTCTTATTAATATTATTACAATTATTATTATTTTAGTTTCTAAAGGATTTTAGGAATTAATTTAATATTAGTACTATCATTTATTCCTAATAAGATTAGGAGTCAAATTAATTAAAAGTGTTTAATTAATTATTCCCAATGGTTTGGGAAGCCTAATTAATTAAAGGAGTTTAATTAATTAAATGAAACCCTATTACTTGGATTAGAACGGTTGACCAATATCTATATAAGAGAAGTCTTATGCTAGATATTAGTTGATGCAATTTCAATTGTTGGAGAATACTCCTTTTCTATAGAGAATAGAAAACTAGGGTTTAGCCAACCACCATCCTTCTTGAACAATTCATCTTCCTTGGTGAATTATCTCTAGAGGCCAAATGTAACGATTGAGATTTATATAATAAATTGTAATATTTATTGAGTGAATAAATATTTTATGTGATTTATTTATTGAGTTAAATAAATAAATTATGTGATTGTGTGGACTGATTTAATTAAGAGTAATATTTAATTAAATTGATATGTTAGTAATGATGTAGCATAATTGTAATTTAGTTGCGAATAATGAAATTAGATTTAAAATTATGTGCTAAGTATTTGTTGTAATTTACTAAGTGTTGCATGAATTTAATTTCAAATGTGATAATTTAGTATTATATGAATGTTAGCTTTTATTTAATTGAATTAGAACGTTGTACTTTAATTAAATAAGTGTAGTATTTAATCTATGGAGTAAAGATTTATTAAAAGAATGGAAAAGGATTTTTAAGTTTATTTTACCAAACATGACTTTACTTAACAAAAGGATTTGTTTTAAAATAATTGAGTTGCCAAACAAGGCCTCACTTTTCAAATTCTTATAACTTATGTAATTAGTAATATTTATTATGGTAATTAGTATTATATTTATTACTTATAGGTTACATATATATTATATATGTATATGTATATTATACAATATATGTTAGATAAGTAAGTACGTTAGTTTTACAAAGAAAGAAAGAAATAGAGAGAAAATGTTAGAGAGAATTATCAAAGAAGAGGAAGAAGAAACTTTGAGAAAGCAAGAGGAGAGCTATACTACATCATCATCTCCATCTCTTCTCTTAATTCAAACTAGAAAAGGTATAATCTTAGACCTCAATAACTTGTAATCATGTTCTTCTATAATTTCATAGTTTTAGAATTCTCTATAAAACATCTCTTTGGGAAAATTCTTGATTTTGATATGTGCATGGGATGTGTACATATATATATATATATATATGCTTACATGTGATTTTTATAGTTGTTTAAGTGTTTCAATTCACAAGGATATGATGAACACTATGAAATCTTGTTCATAGTACTATATTATGAAGCTAATTTGAAAATAGTTCTTAAATTATTAAAGAAATTGATGTAAGCATGAAGCTATGTGTAATATGTGTTATAGCATGATGTGATAGGATTTATATAGTTGTTTTAACAATTCAATCCATGTAATTTTGATAAACAGGAAGAATTGTGTTCATATGATTTACTGTAAACCAATTTTTGAAAAATGGCTTTTGAAACTATCAAATTGATGTTTGATTGTGGGTTATTGTTTAAATTGATAATGGATTATGTTAGTATGTTAAGAATAAGAGTTATTACAATTGGAATTACTTGAATTGATTGAAAAACGAATTCGTAATAACAATTTTCGTCAAGAATGCTTAATATCGTAGTTTTCTTCAAAAATCATGAAAAACATTTGTTTGATCATGTGTTGTATGGATTTTTCATGTTATAATCATGTTAAATAGTTTAAAATATTGTTGTTAGTAAGTTTTATGTTAATCATGTTGGGAAAAATCGAATTTAGTTGAAGAAATAAGCCAAATTGGCTTATTTCTCTGCCAATTCGGGAGTCGGCACTTCCACCAGAGGTGGGACACGCCCCAGCTGGGCTTTTGTGCCTGAGGGACCCGCCCCAGTGGGTTAACAAGCTGCCCGGGAAAATTGTTTTTGCTTCATTGAGTTTTCATGCCCCGTTTGTTTAGCTAACTTATTTCTATGACTTGATAAGTGTAATAAGTAATAAGATAACACATTTTTGATGGATTTAAGATTGATTGAAGTTTTATATGAATGTGTTACGTGTGTATGAGTGACTTACTTTCATAAGGTACACCACAAGATTTAAAGCGTTATAAGCTTATGAATGTATGTCGTGAGTATATACTCACGTATGTGGCTAATTAGCAACCTATGTTGTAAACAACGTTGTGAGTTGGACTTGAGTAAGAAGTTCAAAGGTTTAAACGTTGTAGTTGGGTACTAATAGACGTTTTAAATGTAATGTAAATGTGTAAGGTAACTGTGAAGTGATTGTAATTGTTAAAGTGTAGCTTGCGCTTGAGGCAAGTTCTCTAATCTTTATTCTCTTACGTTAAGCAAGTTTCTATTTCTAAACTTGTTATTTACTTTGTACTTGCTTTCTAAACTATTCTTGTATGCTATGCACGCCTATTCATTGTATCTTTTCATTGTGCAAGTTTCCTAACCCTTACTCAATATATCATGAAAGTTCATTTATGTTTCTTAACTTGTTATATATTGTACAGGTTATACTGTACTCCAATATTCATAAAGCATAAGTATTGAAGTGTTATTTTAGTAATATGTTCTTGACTTAGTTGTTCAAGCAAGATCTACTTGATCTATCGAATGCTTTAAGATATTTCTAGAGCATGCCTAGCTATCATGAAATCTATTGTTGTATTTTATATTTGATTCAGATTCTTGTATTATCGAACTGTTAAAACACTCTGAGTCGATTTAACTACTCATAGTTGATGATAGTTGAAACTCCAAAGTTCTTTTTCCTATCCAAACCAAACTTTCTTTGGTGCGGACTTGTATTCAATTACTGAGAATGAACAACCCCATTTATTAGGGGATATTTTGTGAAAGCGTTAAATGTTTGTACACAATACATGGTACGAAGGGCTGATCCCCCTGAGTATGAGTTGAAGGTCCATAGTCTTAATGACTGTTAAAGGTTTAAATAAAAATATTTTTGACCTAGGACATAGTTCAAGGTCGTATGACCCTCAGATAAGTTCTATATTCGAATTTTAAAGATGATGAAAGAATTATTATTCAATTCTTTATTTTGATGAAAGTAAATTTATTCAACCTCTTCTGAAACTATTCAGTTATGTCATATCGCTGTTGTATTTCAAGTGAGCTTTTGTTTGCCCACTCTTGCATATTTTACAACCCCTTGAAGTTAAAGCCGAGAATGTTGACGTACCGTCAACAAGTAAAGGAAAAGAAAAGATGAGCAAGTGAAGACTTGTTGTAAGACCCCCAATTTTATGAATAAAGATTTAAATTTCTTTATATATTATTTTGAAATAGTAAGGTGTTGATTTGATAAATGTGATTAGTTATGGGTGGAATGTGCAAATATTTCTAAATAAGCAAGTGGTTATAAAATATTCATTGTTGTCGGGGAATATTAGTTTGGTCGTGGAATATTCTTGTTGTCGGGGAATACTCGTACGACGGCGCAGCCTTTTGTAGGCCCCACAACGGAATAACTGTCGGATATAGAAAGCGACAGAAATAACCTTTTTATAAAATAACGGTAAAACTGTTATCGTTAAACTGTTGAAATACCCGGTGATAAAAATATAATAATACGCGTTGTTACACAGCAGCACAAGGTATTGCACAGTATTTTGAATTATTGATTCTTACGTAAGAAGTCACTTACTTAATAATTGTTACAGTAATTACTGTTCAATATTTTATAATATTGACTCAATAATTGCTACATTGATAATTGCATAATTGCCAAGATGATATTTCATATTATTGATTCAATAATTGTCATTGCACAGTATTTCAAATTATCAAATCAATAATTCATATTATTTGAATAATATTATTAGATAGCATTATTGACAATGTCTAAAGAAGTTCTGTCTAGGAAAGGGGTTAGGTAATTGCACGCCATTAAGGAGAAATCCTTATCGGAAGGCCCCTCTTTCCTAAAAACGACCTGGTTGTCAATATTGTAGTTCTATTACATTATTTGGGAATAATTAATTATTGACAAAAATGATAAGGAAATATTTATTTAATGTGGATATAAATGAAGGTATTAGTGCTGATGGTTGTTTTTATCAGTATATGTATTTTGTCAGAATTGAGGTGTGAAAAAATCATACGTATGTAAATTTGAGTCATTTTTCGTTCGAAATTTGGATAAACTTTCTTTTACAAAGTTGTAGAGAATTAAATTTCATATGGAATGGACATAAGGTTCGTATTTTTATGATAAAAGGGATATTTATTATGAATTATTGAAGTTTCAAAAAAAATGTTTTAATATATATATATATATGTATATATATATATATATATATTATACATAAACATGTGGTTGGTGGGATTTTTGGTGGAGGCTTTGAATGGTGGTGTGCTGATTGTTTTTTCAAAAGTGATGGGCTTGAAAATTCATCCGTTGGTTAATAAAGTCAGCTTTGGTGTTCTGAAATTTTCCTATAAATAGGGTGCTTTGTTAGAAACGAAAATCACACCAGAATCAGAAAATTTTCTGTCTATAATATCGAGCGTATTTCTTGTGAGTACTTAGATACTTTGAGTGTTGATAACAGTACAAGTTTTTCTCATCATTATATCCGATATTCCAGTCAGATCGAGTATTATACTGAGGTAAAGGATGTTATTTTTCTCGTAAATGATGTTATTTTCTTTCAATATTCATAATGAATATTATTTTCTTTCATATTCCATATTATGGAAGTAATAATATTTCATTTCATATTCCTAAATCTGACTTACTACGGTAAGTATTGCTTCTATAATTCCTGAAATGATCAGAAATTTCTTGAGTTTTGCGCTTCATCTAGTATCATTTCACCGGAATAATTTTCTGAACTTTTTATGAAAATTTACAACTTTTCATGACGAGTTACTATTCACGGTAAGGAAAACATTTTTTTTTAATCTTTGAATGAATCCAAGTTTTGATCTTCATTCTTGAATTTTGCTCCACAATTGATTATTACGGAGTATTATTGAACTTGGATAAACTAAATTACGAATCCATAATTTTTGTTATTTATCTCACTTGATTCGTTATTTATATTGTTTTTCATCATCCTCAGTCCTAAATGGTGATATAACTGAATATCTTTGGCCTGTAGTGCAAAGATGAATGATTACTTGATGAATATCTTTGGCGTGTAGTGCAAAGATGAATGATTACCTGATGAATATCTTTAGCTTGTAGTGCAAAGATGAACAGGTGTTGAGATGAACATGACCAACTGGTTATACAAATGAATATCTTTGGCCGTAGTGCAAAGATGAATATTTGGTTCGAGATGTATATTGATTGATGTTACAGGGATAAAATATTGATGATGGACTTTTAAATCATAGAAGATAGTAGACTTCATTCTCTACTTAACTCTTCTAATGAATTGTTATTTCCACTGCAGTTGTTGATCTAAAACTTGTTGTCCATAATATTTTATCTGATTAGTTGAAAACTAACGATAATTTATTTTCCATTATTTTAGTCATAATATTCTTTATTGGGCTAGTTGGGCTCACCTTTTCTTCCATTGGTCTCTTCAGGAAATGAGAATATCGCGGGGACTAGTCGGGGAACAGTGTGATGATCTGAGTTAGATCTGTAGAAGTCCTCACTATTCTATAAAATAGTGGGCCAATAATTATAATGAATAAGGAATGAATTTGAGTGTTTATATTTTGTATTAAATACGATTTGTATTGAAGCTCATAGTTTGTGTGGTCGTATTTTACACGACCTTATGTTATAAAAGATTGTATTTGGATTCTGTACCATATATTTGGCGACTCAGAATGGGTTGAGTATTAAACCTATTTTGGGGGCGTCGCAGTCGGTATCAGAGCCAGGTTAAGTAAAGAGCCCCGAGCCTCTCGCTGGTGACTTTGTGGTTATAGGGGATGCACCGAAGCCAGACTCTCCGTAGGGGACACCATTTTGCGGTGGCAAACTGATAAGTACCATTGTGAGGTGCTGTGGTTGAAGCACCATGAGAGTCACAGTTGGTATCAGAGCTTAGGGATATGATCTCTGACTGAGATCTGAGAATAGAACTAGGAGAGAAGAGACGAGTAAAATCTTTGCTAGTGTGTCCTACCTAAGCTTATTTATTATTTAATTGGTCGATCGAAACATAGGGTTAATACGTGATATGTCAATTTGTTTAATTAACTCTTGTTTTATGGCAGTATTTAAGAATGACAGCTGAAAATCTAAACAATGGAGTGAATGAGATCGTTGAGACACCTTTATTCACCAACCAGGAGAACGTGAAACAAGAAGGCAATATTCCTCCTGTAAACAACACCACCGATCAGACGATGAATGATGGGATGTTTAAAAGCTTTTTACAGTTCATGCAAAACCAGACGAGGGAGACTCGTGTTCATAATACTGGTGGAAATAATAGCAACTCACGACTTGTCACTGCCAAGCAGTTCAAAGAGTTGGGACCACCAGAGTTTTTGGAAAAGCCAAATCCAATCAAGGTAGAAACGTGGGTTAAGCAAATTACCAAGATATTTGATGTCTTGGGATGCACGGAGGAACAGAAGGTTCCATTCGCCACGTTTATGTTCTGTGGAGAGGCAGATTACTGGTGGGAATCTGTGAAGCATACCCAGCCTACCGCACTCAAGATGTCTTGGGAGGAGTTCTAGAAACTGTTCAATGACTAGTACTTTTCAAAAAGTAGTCGTCATATGAAGGAGGTAGAGTTTATTAAACTAGAACAGAACAACATGACTGTGTCCCAGTACGAGGTTAAGCTCGCGGAGTTATCCTGGTTCGCATCTCATTTGGTTGATAATGAGGAACGTATGACGCGGATGTTTCTAAGAGGTTTGAAACCGAAAATTTGTCAATACCTCATTTCTCACAAACTTTCTTTATATTCAGATGTGGTGACCATGACCCAATTATTAGAACGAGATAATGATTATGTTCAACCAAGGGACAACAACCAAGGTCGTACCAGTGGCAGCAGTCATCGGAACAATAAAAATTAGCATGGAGAAAATTATCAGGCCAGAAGCGGTAACCACTCCGGTGGTAATCGTAGCCATGATAATAGAAGAAGTGAGTCGGGGGAGATTTCAAGAAGAGAAGGTACAACAATGAGAACGTGAAAACGTCGGCAGCAGCACCAGCATCAACTGTTTCTAGGGGAGGAGAACGACCGCCGGTCGTATGCTATAAATGCGGGCAAGAGGGACACATCAGTCCAAACTGCCCACAACAATTCAAGGTATGTTATAACTGTGGAAAGGAAGGACACATAACTAGAGAGTGTCCGGTAGCGAAACCAAGTCCAGCTGGGATGGTGACTCTAAAGGCTGTCCCGGATAAGTCAAAGTCGGTGGTTCCTAGAAGAGCGTTTGTCGTGACTGCCCAAAACGCGAGGAACCCGAACGAGGTTATTACGGGTAAGTTACTCATAAACTCTTGCGAGGTCTATACCTTATTAGATACCGGTTCTACCCATTCTTTGATTTCACCTGCTTGTGCTCAACGTTTGAACTTGACTCCTTAGAAATTAGACTTTGACTTATCTTTTGAAACTCTATTAGGAGAAACCTTTGTTACATTCACAGTTTATAAATCTTGTTTGATTCAAATTGGCACCCTCACCCTACCTGTGGATTTTAGATCTTTGAAAATACTTGCATTTGATGTGATTTTTGAATCTACTGGTTAACCACTCATCATGCGAAAATTAATTATTTTGTAAGGTTGTTAGCTTTCATTCAAACAACCAGACCACTAAAATCAAACAATGTCATTTCAAGTCATAAAGCTATTCGCTTATTGAAAAATGGATGTCAAGCTTTCTTAGCCCATGTCACTGATTTAAATAAGAATACATCAGATTTGAATGATATTTTTGTTGTTAATAAGTTTCCTGATGTATTTCCTGAAGAACTTCGTGGTCTACCCCAGAACGTGAAGTTGGATTCTTTATTGACTTTGAGCCCGGTACAAAATCCATTTCTAAAATCCCATATCGAATGACTCCTATTGAACTTCAGGAGTTAAAGGTCCAACTACAGGAGTTGTTAGACATCAATTTTATACGTCCTAGTACATCTTCTTGGGATGCTCCTATTTTATTCGTAAAGAAGAAAGACGGGAGTATGTGACTTTGTATTGACTGTCGGAAGTTGAACCATGTCACCATAAAGAATAGGTATTCGTTATCTCGCATTGATGGCCTATTCGACCATTTGCAAGGTGCGCAATTCTTCTCAAAGATCAATCTCCGTTCTGGATATCATCATTTAGAGATTAGAACTGATGACATTCCAAAGACTGCCTTTAGAACTCGATACGCGCATTACGAATTTCTAGTTATATCTTTTGGATTGACCAATGTCCATGCTGCGTTCATGGACATGATGAACCGAATATTTAAGAAATATTTGGATCATTTCGTGGTTGTCATTATTGATGACATCCTAATATACTCCAAAAGCCTCAAATATTTCTTCAACTAGAACGAACTCAATATACGACAACGACGTTGGCTTGAGCTATTTAAAGATTACGACCATAACATTCAATACCATTCTGGAAAAGCGATCGTGGTAGTTGACGCGTTGAGTAGAAGATCACATGCGGGAACAAGTGCGATGCTGTCAACACAAAGACCCATTTTACATAACTTACAAAGGATGGAGATAGAGTTAAAGACTCCAGGGACCCACGTGATGATATCAAATATACGCGTAGAACCAGCTTTAATTGATAAAGTTAAAGATGCTCAAGCTACAGACCTGGAGTTGATGAAGATGAAGAAGAAAGTGCAAGAAGGTGTTATTCCAGAAGCAAGAATCGATGAAGAAGGAATACTTCGAGTCAACTCCAGACTTTGTGTTCCTAACGATTCCGATTTGAAGTATAAAATCATGATGGAGGCACATAACACACAGTTTGTAATCCATCCTGGAAGTACCAAAATGTATCGTGATCTTCGACATACATTTTGGTGGAGCAATATGAAAAGAGAGATCGCGGAGTTTACCTCGAGATGTTTAACGTGTAAACGTGTCAAGGCGGAGCATCAAGTGCCAAAGGGTCAGCTTGCAGAAAGCTATGGGCACCGATTTACGATTTATTGGTCCATTTAAAATCCTCGACCGAGTAGGAACTGTGGCCTATAGACTCGCCTTACCTCCAAGTATATCTCGTGTTTATAACATTTTTCACATATTCGTGCTACGTAAATATGTGAAAGACCAAAACCACATTATTGAGTTAGAACCAGACGAGATAGCCGAAGATTTAACGTGCGAGGAGGTACCTGTCAAGATCTTGTATAAGAAGGAACATGTCTTACGCTCAAAGATTATACCTCAAGATAAAGTTTTGTGGCGGAACCATAATATCGAGGAAAAGACCTGGGACTTAGAATCAGAAATGAAAGCGAGTTATCCTCACCTTTTCGACATACCAGGTACGTACATCAATTTCGAGGACGAAATTTCATAAGGAGGGGAGGTTGTAAGACCCCAAATTTTATGAATAAAGATTTAAATTTCTTTATATATTATTTTGAAATAGTAAGGTGTTGATTTGATAAATGTGATGAGTTGTGGGTGGAATGTGCAAATATTTCAAAATAAGCAAGTGGTTATAAAATATTCATTGTTGTCGGGGAATATTCGTTTGGTCGTGGATTATTCTTGTTATCGGGGAATATTCGTACGACGGCGCAGTCATTTGTGGGCCCCACAACGAAATAACTGTCGGATATAGAAAGCGACAGAAATAACCTTTTTATAAAATAACGGTAAAACTGTTACCGTTAAACTGCTGAAATACCTAGTGATAAAAATACGGTAATACGCGTTATTGCACAGTAGCACACGGTATTGCACAGTATTTTGAATTATTGATTCTTACGTAAGAAGTCACTCAGTCAATAATTGTTACACTAATTACTGTTCAATATTTTATAATATTGACTCAATAATTGCTACATTGATAATTTCATAATTGTTACGTTGATATTTCATATTATTGATTCAATAATTGTCATTGCACAGTATTTCAAATTATCAAATCAATAATCCA
This sequence comes from Panax stipuleanatus, assembly GCA_020205555.1. Taxonomy (NCBI): domain Eukaryota; kingdom Viridiplantae; phylum Streptophyta; class Magnoliopsida; order Apiales; family Araliaceae; genus Panax; species Panax stipuleanatus. The sequence continues at coordinate 26,823,138 of CM035122.1, forward strand.
TATTATTTGAATAATATTATTAAGTAGCATTATTGGCAATGTCTAAGAAAGTTCTGTCTAGAAAATGGGTTAGGTAATTGCGCGCCAGTAAGGAGAAATCCTTATCGGAAGGCCCCCTTTTTCCTGGAAACGACCTAGTTGTCAATATTGTAGTTCTATTACATTATTTGGGAATAATTAATTATTGACAAAAATAATAAGAAAATATTTATTTAATGTGGATATAAATGAAGGAATTAGTGCTGATGGTTGTTTTTATCAGTCTATGTATTTTGTCGGAATAGAGGTGTGAAAAAATCATAAGTATGTAAATTTGAGTCATTTTTCGTTCGAAATTTGGAAAAACTTTCTTCTACAAAATTGTAGAGAATTAAATTTCATATGGAATGGACATAAGGTTCGTATTTTTCTGATAAAAGGGCTATTTATTATGAATTATTGAAGTTTCAAAAATAAATATTTTATATATAAACATGTGGTTGGTGGGATTTTTGGTGGAGGCATTGAATAGTGGTGTGCTGATTATTTTTTCAAAAGCGATGGGCTTGAAAATTCATCCGTTGGTTAATAAAGTCAGCTTTGGTATTCTGACATTTTCCTATAAATAGGTTGCTTAGTTAGAAATGAAAATTACACCAGAATCAGAAAATTTTCTCTTTATAATATCGAGCGTATTTCTTGTGAGTATTTAGATACTTTGAGTGTTGATAACAGTGCAAGTTTTTCTCATCATTATATCCGATATTCCAGTCAGATCGAGTATTATACTGAGGTAAAAGATGTTATTTTTCTCATAAATGATGTTATTTCCTTTCAATATTCATAATGAATATTATTTTCTTTCATATTCCATATTATGGAAGTAATAATATTTCATTTTATATTCCTAAATCTGAACTTACTACGGTAAGTATTGCTTCTATAATTCTTGAAATGATTAGAAATTTCTTGAGTTTTGCGCTTCATCTAGTATCATTTCACCGGAATAATTTTCTGAACTTTTTATGAAAATTTACAACTTTTCATAACGAGTTACTATTCTCGGTAAAAAAAATATTTTTTTTAATCTTTGATTGAATCCAAGTTTTGATCTTCATTCTTGAATTTTGCTCCACAATTAATTATTACGGAGTATTATTGAACTTGGATAAACTAAATTACAAATTCATAATTTTTGTCATTTATCTCACTTGATTCGTTATTTATATTGTTTTTCATCATCCTCAGTCCTAAATGGTGATATAACTGAATATCTTTGGCCTGTAGTGCAAAGATGAATGATTACTTGATGAATATCTTTGGCATGTAGTGCAAAGATGAATGATTACCTGATGAATATCTTTGGCCCGTAGTGCAAAGTTGGACAGGTGTTGAGATGAACATGACCAACTAGTGATACAAATGAATATCTTTGGCCGTAGTGCAAAGATGAATGTTTGGTTCGAGATGTATATTGATTGATGTTACAGGGATAAAATATTGATGATGGACTTTTAAATCATAGAAGATAGTAGACTTCATTCTCTACTTAACTCTTCTAATGAATTATTTTTTTAGCTGCAGTTGTTGATCTAAAACTTGTTGTCCATAATATTTTATCTGATTTGTTGAAGACTAACGATAATTTATTTTCCATTATCTTAGTCATAATATTCTTTACTGGGCTAGTTGAGCTCACCTTTTCTTCCATTGTTCTCTTCAGGAAATGAGAATATCGCGGGGACTAGTCAGGGAACAGTGTGATGATTAGAGTTAGATCTGTAGAAGTCCTCACTATTTTATAAAATAGTGGGACAATAATTGTATGAATAAGGAATGAATTTGAGTGTTTATATTTCGTATTATATACGATTTGTATTGAAGCTCAAAGTTTGTGTGGTCGTATTTTACACGACCGTATGTTATAAAATATTGTATTTGGATTCTGTACCATGTATTTGGCGACTCAAAACGGGTTGAGTATTGAACCTATTTTGGGGGCGTCACACTTGTTGTCTTCAATATCTGATTGTAATAAGACTTAGTGAATGGTGTTTTTTTTTCGCATGTATTTTGTTTGATGTTCTGGTTTAGTTAACCCTGAGATTTTATATTGGACAAGTTGTAATCCTTTTTCAAGAAAAATTTTATTTTAGTAATTATGAAGGTTGTAATTTACTTTACAATTCTTTATTATTGGGTAGATGTATGATTTAATTGAAAAGTGAACACCAAATCATGTGTAAACGAAGTACCCGGATTTGGGGGTGTCTGTAATACCCGAGAATTTCCATATATTATTAAATAAATATATTAATGGAAATGAGAATTTATTTGAATATAAATGATTTTGTGTTATGAGATGAATTAATTCAATTATATATAATTGAATAATTATAATAATTGAGAAATTGGTGGAGTTTGTGATAAACTCGTTGATTGCCTTGTGTGGCACAGTGGCGTAATATAAGAAGGATTATATTAATTTAAGCAAACAATTAATCTATATTAATTGTTAATCGAAGAATATTAATTAACTGTTATAAAATACTAATGAGGATCGATTAACAATATGTGATTATTATTATTGCAAGAAACTTAATAATAATGAGCAACGTGTTTATAAATACAATAAGATTTATATCAAAGTGATAATTAATCATATAAGGGTTAATTAAATTGTTATGGAGGTTAACAATTATATTGATGGATGTAGGATATGTGTATATTATTAATTAATATTCAAATTATAAGATGAGAAATTATATGTGCAAGCATGCGAATTAAATGTATAGTAACTATATGTTATGATATGTGTAGGTGACAAATGATGTGTGGATATACATTAAAATAATGTATCATGGATCTATTATAAATAATTGTTGAGTAATACAATTTAATAATATATGATATAAGGTAATGTGGTAGTATCCGATGGTATTATATCAGTAAGATAAACGTACCTGGATTATATGTGTGTAAATTACACTTATTACATTATGTGAAGTACATTGTGATTTAAATTATAACCTAAGAGTACATATATATATAACATATGTATATGGTGTGTATATACAAGTGTAGTATTTGCAAATGCTGAGGAGTTAAATCAATTGTCTCATTTTAAGTGTCCCATTTGCTCTTCACGTGCTTGACATACAGCTAAGGCCTATTCCTTCTTCTTCTCCCCAAACTCAGCAACTAGCATTTCATAGCTCATGATTGTGGAGGGAGTGGGATTCATGATGAATCCAACCACTAATTACCTACCCTTTGATAACCTTCATGCATTCCTATAATCCGTTAGTTTGATATGGGATACAATTGCTTTGTCTGTATAATGGGAGTTCTATAAATATAGCCTCATCTCCTTCACATTTCTTTTGCTGAGCATTTTGGCTAAGTGAGACTAGAGAGCATATATATATATATATCAGTGTTATTGAGATAGCAGCAAGCTTAAATCATTTACAGAGGTATAAATCCCCTTCGTATCTTCATTGTCATTTTCTGTCAAAATTTCTATTCGTGAATTCTTGATTTCAGTTGGAAGTTATGGTTTTGTGAATTGAGAATAATAATTAGTTGTTTAAAGGACTTATATATGTGATTAGAATTACTATATATGCTTCATTGGTCTTCAATTTCATTTTTGGTGTTTCCATTTCTGAGATTTCTGTAAAAACATCAGATATCGTGAAATTGGTTGGTGTTCATGAAATTGGGAATTGATAATTGCTATTGACTATTATATAAGCATATATGTACGTGTTAGTAAGTTAAACAAGTCTAATAGCATTTGGGTATGTTGAAATCGATGAAATGGGAGGTTTTTGGTCGGATTTCACTGCAGAAAACTGCCTCGACGCCGCAGCGCCGCAGCCCGCGCCGCAGCGCCACTCGCGCCGCAGCCCGCGCCGCAGCGCCGCACGCAGCGCCACTCGCGCCGCAGCGCCAGTAGTGAGCTGCTGTGCCGCGCCGCAGCGCCAGCCTCTGTGTTCAGTTTTTCTGCATTCTGCAATAAAACTGTTATGAACTAATTGTTTGATTTTTGTTTAAACAAGCATGAAAGCATGATCAATACTTATATATAAACCTAATGAGGCAATGTGAGCATGTTTTAGTATATTAGCATGCATGGTTAACCAAACGACATATAGTTTGAAAACGAACTTAAAGTTTCATGAACGACGTTAACATATATGAAGCATGTTAATATTCTGACTTTCGAGACATGTTAGTATGACCTAGAAACACATGAAATGCATACTAACTTATGTATATAGGTTCCATGATATAATATGGACATGTGAACCCAACTAGTGCACCTTTCTAACAAAAATACAAGTTTTGAAGGTTGATATTGACATGTAAAAACCATGTATACATTCTGACTTTTCGAGCATGTTTATAGGGCCTTGAAATACATGAAAAGCATGTTAACTTGTGTATATGGGTTTCATAAGGAAGCATGAACATGATAGACCTTATTAATGAACTATACTAACAAAGTATAAGCTTTGAACGTGAACGTTGGTATGTTATGACGAGAATTAGAATTTGACATTTATGAACACATGTGATAGTACTCTTAGACTCATTCATGTGTCATGCATGTATATATACCATGATTAGTTGCCATGATTAAAGTTTAGCATGAACAAAGCATGTTTTCAAGATAATAACAATGCTAGCTACATATATGCAATACGAGTACTCATGAGCATGACTAATACAAGTTATATGAATATCTTATGTGTTTGAAAGCGACCATGTTAGACCATATGAGTTCGTGTCCTTGAATGGCTTTAAGTATTAACTTAAGAACCTATACCATGTACGATTGGATTTGGAAAAGTTATACAAGCATGTAAAGTATCCTTTAAATATGAATACATGCTACGTGATATTATATGATGTTACTTGAACCCGATTTTGACGGTTAACTTAAGGAGATGCCGTAACTTGCTAAAATGAAATATATTTAGTATTGATTGTGGTCTTATGAGATATTAATAATATGCAAGCATGTTTGCTAATTGTTGAGATCTTATATTATATGAGAATGCGTTTAAACTCTAAAGAAAGAACGTTAAGGATAGAAATTATATTCTATATAACTGTGTAGCTAGGTAAAACTTAGCTTATGTGTTGATCGTATATTCAAAGAGAAAATGTGAAGTTAAATTATATGACTAATGAATATCATATATATACGTAACTGTATTACGATAGGAATTCGAAAGTGTTGATTTGCTTTTCGTGGATAAACTACGCTAAAGGCAAGTTCTCTTACTTACACTCTTTTAAAGTGCAAGTATCCTAAAACCTTGCACTACGTTATTTAACGGATATCGTAAGCGAGTATCTAAACCTTATCTCTTTGGATACGAATATTCTATCTTTGTATATTGCGAACTAGTTTCCTACTTAATCGTTTGAATTGAATTAGCATACTTGAACTCTTATTTCATTAAAGCTATTATTCATGTTGAACTTAGTGTTGTTAATGAATATTGTGAAAGTGTCTATGCCATTTGATTCGGCTAGACTTATATTATTGAAAAACGACCCAAAACCAATTGATTGGTGCGGGATCTTATATATGACTGAGAAGAACAAACTATAACTGTCGGAGAACCGACGCGCGCACTTGAGTATGATTGATTGTTATGCATAACGAGGGTACTTTAGGCTGATCACCTGTTGTATCTGTTTTTGTTGGATTTTCAGTTTATTACTGTCAAATCCTATGGAAGTTCATAGTCCTTAGTGACTGCTCAGTATTCAGTTATCTTGAAATCTTGAATTGATTTATTATTGAATCATATTGATATTATTCTGTCCTTAGTGGCTGTTATTGAGAACTGTTGATATTCTTGCTATCCTTGAACTATCAAACTTTCCTATACCCTTTCGAGAATTGAGAATTATATCATTTACCCTTGTTGTATATTACTTGCTGGGCAATTTGTGCTCATTCTTGCTTTCCTTAAAACATTTCAGTTAAGGCAGAGCATGGTGAACCTTCGGGCGTTGATAAGGGCAAGGGCAAAGCTACCAACTAGCTTATGTCTGTTATGTTTTAAATATATTCATATTGTATGAAGATGATGTAGTAAGACTGGATTTGATTATGTTTAAGCTTAAGTTAGATTATGTAATAAGTCGTTAACTGATATTATTAGGTAATCTATTAAGTACTGTAGGTTGCGAGACTTGGGGGAATAATTATAATAAATCATTGTAAATTATTCTAAAATAGATTTTCCGCTGTGATCGTATGATATTTAATTATTATATTGTGATGTATTACCATGAGCACGTGATGAACCGAATTCGAGAGACCAAGAGGCGGTCCTGGAATTTGGGGGCGTCACAGGTTGGTATCAGAGCTGTAGTTATAAACCTTAGGAACGAGTGTCCTTAGACTATAACTTAGGCGAACTTAGAAGTTAGGAAGGAGATAAAACTCATGTAGGGTTTTCCTTGAGAGACTTAGTCTGTTATGAAATGTAACTTCATTCTATACAATGAACTTATATTTTGTTTAACATTCTAATGGAGATGCTATTTCTTGTCTTGTGTTTGTGAGTGTAGGATGACAGACACAGGGGTACCTAGTAGAGTTGTAGAGGAGGAGCCCAGGGATATACACGTAGTATACGAGGCACCTCTAGAGGCTACACCAGTGCAGGCAGTTGCACCATCCGAGTTTGATGACGAGGATGAGATCGAGATTGAGATAGAGACTGATCCAGAGGAGGAGCCGATGGAGGATGAGCCAGTAGAGGACTCTGATGAGGCTACTATAGAGGAACAGATGTTAGGCGAGTACGAGGAGCGTATTCTAGAGTTAGACTGTAGAGTTCAGGAGCTGGAGGCAGAGGCCCACGAGAGAGAGTCTGAGTTCCAGAAGCTGAGGGACGAGGACCACCAGAGGAAGCTGGCTATGCAAGAGTTAGAGGTGGAGATTGCCTACCGTAGGGAGGCAGGGATCCAGATGGGGACTCTATTTCACAGGTCAGTGGCTAGGAATGTAGATTTGGCAGAGAAGCTAGAAGAGGTTGAGCAGAGGGAGCTGAGTGAGAAGACTGAGAAGGAGGCACTCCGTACTCAGCTAGAGTTGGAGGTGATGGATAGGTTACACTTCGAGGAGAAGTGGGAAGCGTCTAATGAGAGAGCCGACGACCTTGAGGACGAGGTCAGGTGCAAGAAGAGAAAGATGAACAAGATGGGGTATGTGTTCCGTTCAGCTTTTGAAAGGGTGATTGATGGTGTGTACCACTACCCGGCAGAACAGGGACAGACTCTACATACCTTGAGCCGAGAGCTGGTTGCGTATATAGCACAGTTGGAGTACAAGAGCGCAGTGGAGCGCGGGATGATGGGATGAGATTTCCTTAGTCAGTCTAGTGGTAGTACTAGTTGTGTCTTTATGTATTGTATATACTATGTTGTAATCCCGATCTTTTGTGTAAGATGTGGGATGATGATGTAAACCCCGAGTTAGCTTTTGTTAGAGGGGTAGTATGGTAGTAGGTTGGTATATTCCCCGTCTTTTGTGATATTAGGGGATATATGTGATAACATTTATAGCAGTATGCTGGGGAAATCATGTAATGAAATGAAATGGCATATGAATATAAATGGAGTTGATTTTAGAAACGTGTTATAAATTTATTCTTTTAGTATTAAAAGAAATACTTAAGTAATATACTTGAATAATAATAAAATGAAAACTTGTGATGCAGATAATGCCGCCCAGACGTAGATTGACAGCACCCGAAGAATCTGTTAACAATGAGAGAGAACAAGTAGACCCGATCCAGAAACTGGTAGACTTGTTAGGAGAAGCCTTAAGGGGAAGGAACAATGAACCCGTTCGCCCGAACCCTCAAACTGTGCCAGTAACAACCTTTAAAGACTTTAAGAGTGTAGGACCCCCGGAGTTCGAGGGAACTACCGACCCAATCATCGCACAAACGTGGATCAAAGAGATCGAAAAAGCTTTCACTATAGCTAGCGTAGGCGAAGATCAGAAGACGGTGTTTGCCACGTACATGATGAGGGGAGAAGCGAACTACTGGTGGGAGGCTAATCAACAAAGAGCTGGAGAAGGGATAATAGCTTGGGATAAGTTTAAGACACTGTTCTTCGAAAATTACTTTCCAAAAAGTATGAAGAATAGGATGGAGGTGAAATTCCTAGAGTTAAAACAAGGTGAGATGACGGTGGCGCAATACGCGGCTAGGTTTAACGAACTAGCGCGATTTGCGGAGCACCAAGTTGGTGAAGAAGAGAGGAAGGCTAGACGCTTTGAACAAGGGTTGAAGCCATGGCTGTTCAATAAGGTATCAGTTCTTCAAATTGATTCCTTTGCAACATTACTGGAGAAGGCAATCATTGCGGAAGGCGGCAGTGAGGCCTTAAGTCTGTATAACAAAGAAAAGAAAGGAAAGAATACTGGAGGAGAGAATCGTACGGGAGGAAGTAGTAGCGGAGGAAGCAACTTGGGAAAGAGAAAGTGGGAGAATAATAACAACAACAAAAACAACAATAATCAATCAGGGAATTTTCGTGGAGGTTTCAAGAAGAGGGCTGAAGGATGCCCGAAGTGTGGGAAGAATCACCAGGGCGAGTGCTGGAAGGGACGTGGCACTTGCTACAACTGCGGACAGGAAGGGCACATCTCGCCTAACTGTTTGAAACCGAAGAAGATACAAGGATGCTTTGCTTGTGGCTCGACGGAGCACCGAATTAAGGACTGCCCAAAGAAGGGAAGTGGCGGGGGTAGTAATCAGCAAGGAGGCAACAAGCTGATGATCGGTGGACCGGCACAATCCAACCGCCCAACCGCCAGAACCTTTAACATGACCGTCCAAGACGCAGTGGCTGCGAAGGATGTGGTGTCAGGTATAATCCCAATCAATGATATAAATGCTTATGTATTATTTGATTCGGGTGCCACCTGTTCTTTTGTATCTAAAGAATTTGCTAGTAGACTTAGTACACCTCGAGAACTATTAGAAAATCCTTTGATCATAGAAGTTGCTAATAAGGAAGTGATCCCTGTAGAATACATTTATCGAAATTGTCGCGCAAATATTAGTAAACATGAACTGAGCGTAGACTTGATTCCTATTAGACTGGGGGAATTTGACGTAATACTGGGAATGGATTGGTTGTATAACCATGCTGCGATAATTGACTGTCAGAACAAATGTGTGAACCTTCAGACTCCGAGTAAGTCTAAGGTAGTGTTTTATGGTAGCTCATCGCTTAAGCAATCGTGTTGCGTTACGATGATGCAGGCCAAGAAATTGTTAAGGAAAGGATGTGGAGGATATTTAGCTTACATCGTTGATACTCGGAAGAAGGGAGTAGAAATTAAGGATATATACGTAGTTAATGAATTCCAAGACGTGTTTCCGGACGATCTGCCTGGTCTTCCGCCAGACAGAGAAATCGAATTCGTAATAGACTTAGCACCGGGAACGGCACCGATTTCGAAAGCTCCATATCGTATGGCGCCAGTAGAAATGAAGGAATTAATGATGCAATTGCAAGAATTATTGGATAAGGGTTACATTCGACCGAGTGTTTCTCCTTGGGGAGCACCAGTGCTATTCGTTAAGAAGAAGGACGGATCGATGAGACTCTGTATCGATTATCGAGAATTGAACAGAGTAACGATCAAGAACCGGTATCCGTTACCGAGGATAGACGACTTATTTGATCAACTGAAGGGAGCAAAGTGTTTCTCGAAGATCGACCTACGAACAGGATATCATCAACTGAAGGTACGGGATGAGGACATACCAAAGACTGCGTTTCGAACCCGTTATGGACACTACGAGTTTTTGGTAATGTCATTCGGATTGACTAATGCTCCGGCAGCATTTATGGACTTGATGAACCGAGTTTTCAAGCCATACTTGGATAAATTTGTAGTGGTTTTTATCGATGACATTTTGATCTACTCAAAGACAGAGGAAGAACACGCCGAACATCTGAAGATTGTTTTGGAGGCGCTAAGGAAGGAGAAGATGTATGCAAAATTTTCTAAGTGCGAATTTTGGATGGAGAAGGTTCAATTCTTAGGCCACGTGGTGGATAAGAATGGAATCTCTGTAGACCCTGCGAAGGTTGAAGCAGTAAGTAATTGGGAACAACCGAGAACACCGACGGAGGTGAGAAGCTTTCTAGGGTTAGCTGGGTACTATCGAAGATTCATCCAAGATTTTTCTAAGATAGCAACCCCGCTGACCAATTTGACTAGAAAGACGGTGAAATTTGTATGGACCGACAAATGCGAAGAAAGTCTTCAAGAACTGAAAAGGAGATTGAGCGAAGCACCTGTATTATCATTACCAGATGATGCGGGAAATTTTGTGGTGTATAGTGATGCATCGCACAAGGGGCTTGGCTGTGTGCTCATGCAACATGGCAAGGTCATTGCATATGCATCACGACAATTAAAGGATTACGAAAAACGATACCCTACTCACGACTTAGAGTTAGCGGCAGTAGTTTTTGCGTTAAAGATATGGAGACATTATCTATACGGAGAAAAATGTGAGATATACACGGACCACAAAAGTCTGAAATATATCTTCACACAGAAGGAGTTAAACATGCGACAGAGAAGGTGGTTAGAATTAATCAAAGACTATGACTGCGATATTCTTTATCACCCGGGAAAGGCAAATGTGGTTGCCGACGCTCTGAGCAGGAAAGGAAGGGAGAAGTTGTTTAATTTGACGACTCAGGAAGAGTTGATAAGAGAGATGGAGAAATTGGAGATAGAAGTAAAAGGACCAGAAAAGTCTGGTGAGAAGTTAATTGTAATGGAAGCTTGTCCGACGTTGTTGAATAGAGTAAAGGAAGCTCAGGAAAAGGATGAAGAGTGTGAGAAAATCCGAAAGAGGATCACAGAAAGTGAGGGAGAAAAATTTCGAATGGATAAAGACGGTATTTTGAGATTTGAAGGGAGAGTGTGGGTACCAGCGGTAACTGAGTTGAGGGAAGAGATTTTGCACGAGGCACACAATACGACATATTCCGTTCATCCGGGAGGCACAAAGATGTACCGAGATCTAAGGCAACATTTTTGGTGGCCTAATTTGAAACGGGAAGTCGCAGAGTGCGTCAGTAAATGCTTGACTTGCCAACGCGTTAAAGCAGAACATCAGCGGCCAAGTGGTTTACTACAACCATTAGAAATACCAGAGTGGAAATGGGAGCATATTACCATGGACTTCGTGGTAGGACTTCCAGTTACACAGAAAGGTTATGATGCTATTTGGGTTATCGTGGATCGATTAACGAAAACCGCACACTTTCTACCAATCAAGATCCGCTACAGTTTGAACCAATTAGCAAGCCTATATGTAAAAGAAATTATTTCACGACATGGAGTGCCGGTGTCAATTGTCTCTGATCGAGATCCGCGCTTCACGTCCAATTTTTGGAAGAGTTTGCAAGAAAGAATGGGAACGCAGTTGAGGTTGAGTACAGCTTATCATCCTCAAACAGACGGACAAAGTGAGCGAACAATACAAACGCTAGAAGACATGCTTAGGACTTGCGTGATGGATTTTAAGGGAAATTGGGACGACCACCTACCCTTAGTAGAATTCGCATATAATAATAGCTACCATGCGAGTATTGGCATGCCACCGTACGAAGCTCTTTACGGGAGAAAGTGCAGAACGCCGTTATGTTGGGACGAAGTCGGAGAACGACGAATACTCGGACCAGAGTTAGTTCAACAAACCGCAGACGTGGTGACAGTGATAAGAGCCAGACTTGTAGCAGCTCAAGATCGCCAGAAGAAATACGCAGATTTGCATCGGCAGGACCGAGACTTCAAAGTCGGCAGTTTCGTATTCTTAAAGGTATCTCCATGGAAGGGAAGAATCCGTTTCGGCAAGAAAGGAAAATTGAGTCCAAGATTCATAGGACCGTTCGAGATACTGAAGCGAGTGGGCGAAGTGGCATACAAAGTTGCGTTGCCACCCGAACTGGAGCATATCCACAACGTGTTCCACATTTCCGTGTTGCGACCGTACAAGGCCGACTACAAGCACGTGATTTCTTACGAGCCCATTCAAGTGGAGAAGAACTTGGCGTATGAAGAAATTCCTGTCCAAATATTAGATAGGAAAGAACAAACTTTGAGAAATAAAGTTATTTCATCTGTAAAAGTACTTTGGCGTAACCACGATGTCGAGGAGGCAACGTGGGAGTTAGAAGATAGGATGATGAGGGACTATCCCCATCTATTTGTGTAACCTTGTAGCAATTCCGGGACGGAATTTTTATAAGGGGGGGAGGATGTAATACCCGAGAATTTCCATATATTATTAAATAAATATATTAATGGAAATGAGAATTTATTTGAATATAAATGATTTTGTGTTATGAGATGAATTAATTCAATTATATATAATTGAATAATTATAATAATTGAGAAATTGGTGGAGTTTGTGATAAACTCGTTGATTGCCTTGTGTGGCACAGTGGCGTAATATAAGAAGGATTATATTAATTTAAGCAAACAATTAATCTATATTAATTGTTAATCGAAGAATATTAATTAACTGTTATAAAATACTAATGAGGATCGATTAACAATATGTGATTATTATTATTGCAAGAAACTTAATAATAATGAGCAACGTGTTTATAAATACAATAAGATTTATATCAAAGTGATAATTAATCATATAAGGGTTAATTAAATTGTTATGGAGGTTAACAATTATATTGATGGATGTAGGATATGTGTATATTATTAATTAATATTCAAATTATAAGATGAGAAATTATATGTGCAAGCATGCGAATTAAATGTATAGTAACTATATGTTATGATATGTGTAGGTGACAAATGATGTGTGGATATACATTAAAATAATGTATCATGGATCTATTATAAATAATTGTTGAGTAATACAATTTAATAATATATGATATAAGGTAATGTGGTAGTATCCGATGGTATTATATCAGTAAGATAAACGTACCTGGATTATATGTGTGTAAATTACACTTATTACATTATGTGAAGTACATTGTGATTTAAATTATAACCTAAGAGTACATATATATATAACATATGTATATGGTGTGTATATACAAGTGTAGTATTTGCAAATGCTGAGGAGTTAAATCAATTGTCTCATTTTAAGTGTCCCATTTGCTCTTCACGTGCTTGACATACAGCTAAGGCCTATTCCTTCTTCTTCTCCCCAAACTCAGCAACTAGCATTTCATAGCTCATGATTGTGGAGGGAGTGGGATTCATGATGAATCCAACCACTAATTACCTACCCTTTGATAACCTTCATGCATTCCTATAATCCGTTAGTTTGATATGGGATACAATTGCTTTGTCTGTATAATGGGAGTTCTATAAATATAGCCTCATCTCCTTCACATTTCTTTTGCTGAGCATTTTGGCTAAGTGAGACTAGAGAGCATATATATATATATATCAGTGTTATTGAGATAGCAGCAAGCTTAAATCATTTACAGAGGTATAAATCCCCTTCGTATCTTCATTGTCATTTTCTGTCAAAATTTCTATTCGTGAATTCTTGATTTCAGTTGGAAGTTATGGTTTTGTGAATTGAGAATAATAATTAGTTGTTTAAAGGACTTATATATGTGATTAGAATTACTATATATGCTTCATTGGTCTTCAATTTCATTTTTGGTGTTTCCATTTCTGAGATTTCTGTAAAAACATCAGATATCGTGAAATTGGTTGGTGTTCATGAAATTGGGAATTGATAATTGCTATTGACTATTATATAAGCATATATGTACGTGTTAGTAAGTTAAACAAGTCTAATAGCATTTGGGTATGTTGAAATCGATGAAATGGGAGGTTTTTGGTCGGATTTCACTGCAGAAAACTGCCTCGACGCCGCAGCGCCGCAGCCCGCGCCGCAGCGCCACTCGCGCCGCAGCCCGCGCCGCAGCGCCGCACGCAGCGCCACTCGCGCCGCAGCGCCAGTAGTGAGCTGCTGTGCCGCGCCGCAGCGCCAGCCTCTGTGTTCAGTTTTTCTGCATTCTGCAATAAAACTGTTATGAACTAATTGTTTGATTTTTGTTTAAACAAGCATGAAAGCATGATCAATACTTATATATAAACCTAATGAGGCAATGTGAGCATGTTTTAGTATATTAGCATGCATGGTTAACCAAATGACATATAGTTTGAAAACGAACTTAAAGTTTCATGAACGACGTTAACATATATGAAGCATGTTAATATTCTGACTTTCGAGACATGTTAGTATGACCTAGAAACACATGAAATGCATACTAACTTATGTATATAGGTTCCATGATATAATATGGACATGTGAACCCAACTAGTGCACCTTTCTAACAAAAATACAAGTTTTGAAGGTTGATATTGACATGTAAAAACCATGTATACATTCTGACTTTTCGAGCATGTTTATAGGGCCTTGAAATACATGAAAAGCATGTTAACTTGTGTATATGGGTTTCATAAGGAAGCATGAACATGATAGACCTTATTAATGAACTATACTAACAAAGTATAAGCTTTGAACGTGAACGTTGGTATGTTATGACGAGAATTAGAATTTGACATTTATGAACACATGTGATAGTACTCTTAGACTCATTCATGTGTCATGCATGTATATATACCATGATTAGTTGCCATGATTAAAGTTTAGCATGAACAAAGCATGTTTTCAAGATAATAACAATGCTAGCTACATATATGCAATACGAGTACTCATGAGCATGACTAATACAAGTTATATGAATATCTTATGTGTTTGAAAGCGACCATGTTAGACCATATGAGTTCGTGTCCTTGAATGGCTTTAAGTATTAACTTAAGAACCTATACCATGTACGATTGGATTTGGAAAAGTTATACAAGCATGTAAAGTATCCTTTAAATATGAATACATGCTACGTGATATTATATGATGTTACTTGAACCCGATTTTGACGGTTAACTTAAGGAGATGCCGTAACTTGCTAAAATGAAATATATTTAGTATTGATTGTGGTCTTATGAGATATTAATAATATGCAAGCATGTTTGCTAATTGTTGAGATCTTATATTATATGAGAATGCGTTTAAACTCTAAAGAAAGAACGTTAAGGATAGAAATTATATTCTATATAACTGTGTAGCTAGGTAAAACTTAGCTTATGTGTTGATCGTATATTCAAAGAGAAAATGTGAAGTTAAATTATATGACTAATGAATATCATATATATACGTAACTGTATTACGATAGGAATTCGAAAGTGTTGATTTGCTTTTCGTGGATAAACTACGCTAAAGGCAAGTTCTCTTACTTACACTCTTTTAAAGTGCAAGTATCCTAAAACCTTGCACTACGTTATTTAACGGATATCGTAAGCGAGTATCTAAACCTTATCTCTTTGGATACGAATATTCTATCTTTGTATATTGCGAACTAGTTTCCTACTTAATCGTTTGAATTGAATTAGCATACTTGAACTCTTATTTCATTAAAGCTATTATTCATGTTGAACTTAGTGTTGTTAATGAATATTGTGAAAGTGTCTATGCCATTTGATTCGGCTAGACTTATATTATTGAAAAACGACCCAAAACCAATTGATTGGTGCGGGATCTTATATATGACTGAGAAGAACAAACTATAACTGTCGGAGAACCGACGCGCGCACTTGAGTATGATTGATTGTTATGCATAACGAGGGTACTTTAGGCTGATCACCTGTTGTATCTGTTTTTGTTGGATTTTCAGTTTATTACTGTCAAATCCTATGGAAGTTCATAGTCCTTAGTGACTGCTCAGTATTCAGTTATCTTGAAATCTTGAATTGATTTATTATTGAATCATATTGATATTATTCTGTCCTTAGTGGCTGTTATTGAGAACTGTTGATATTCTTGCTATCCTTGAACTATCAAACTTTCCTATACCCTTTCGAGAATTGAGAATTATATCATTTACCCTTGTTGTATATTACTTGCTGGGCAATTTGTGCTCATTCTTGCTTTCCTTAAA
Organism: Panax stipuleanatus; assembly: GCA_020205555.1. NCBI lineage: Eukaryota > Viridiplantae > Streptophyta > Magnoliopsida > Apiales > Araliaceae > Panax > Panax stipuleanatus. The sequence continues at coordinate 26,839,182 of CM035122.1, forward strand.
ACATTTCAGTTAAGGCAGAGCATGGTGAACCTTCGGGCGTTGATAAGGGCAAGGGCAAAGCTACCAACTAGCTTATGTCTGTTATGTTTTAAATATATTCATATTGTATAAAGATGATGTAGTAAGACTGGATTTGATTATGTTTAAGCTTAAGTTAGATTATGTAATAAGTCGTTAACTGATATTATTAGGTAATCTATTAAGTACTGTAGGTTGCGAGACTTGGGGGAATAATTATAATAAATCATTGTAAATTATTCTAAAATAGATTTTCCGCTGTGATCGTATGATATTTAATTATTATATTGTGATGTATTACCATGAGCACGTGATGAACCGAATTCGAGAGACCAAGAGGCGGTCCTGGAATTTGGGGGCGTCACAGTGTCACAGGTTGGTATCAAAGCAGTAGGTTATGAACCTTAGGTGGGGGAAGAAACCTTAGGTAGTAGCCTTATAGGAAGATCGAAAAAATAGTGGTGATAGGTAAAGATAATAAAGTACCTTATGTGCTATATGTTTACCTTTAGGTATTCGAAGAGTGACGACTCGATATCACGTAATAATAAACTTTAAAATTCTTTTGTCAGGATGACGAACATTGGAGAATCCAGTCAGGCTAGAGAGGATATACCTCAGGTGCCTAGAGAGGAGGAGCCCTAAGACATCCATGTTATCTGGGAGCAGCTGGTTAGGAGAGAGCCATCTCTAGTGACCACCGTAGCCGGTCGGGAGCCTGAGCTAACACCTATTCCAGAGAAAGAGGACAAGGACGAGTCTGAAGAGGAGGAAGAGAATCCCGAAGAGGAATTCCCATCTCACTCTATTAGTGCAGAGATGTACGAGGCGATTTACGACAGTAACGTGGAGCTTTATGGTCGAGTCGGAGAGCTCGAAGAAACCATTCAGCAGAGGGACGAGACTATCGAAGAAATAGCTAGTGACCTAGGAGAAGTGCAGTGGAAGCTAATCCATGTAGAGAATGATCGAGACGAGGCCCGAGTCGAGCTAACAAAGCTGAAGCAAGATATCCAAGAGGAGTCAACGAAGCACGCCAGAGCTGAGGAAAAAAGCTTGAGGGCTACCCAACGAGCCGATCGAGCTGAGAACAAGGCTGAAACCAAGAGAGCCAAGCTAAGGGAAATAGAATATGCTTTCCATACGGCCATAGATAGGGCCCAGGACCGTATCTTCTATTACCCAACTCAGTTCTAATGTTTACCGTGGTATGTAGTGGACCGAAGGACAGCGTTTCGGGTGATAGAGGAAGAACGAAGAGAGGCTTTGCGACGTCTTAATATGCCTAGACATTAGTGCTTTTAAATTATGTGTTTTGTTTTGTAATAAATAGATGTAAATCCCAAAATTTGAGATAATAATGAGATAAAGTGATGATGTAGTCCTGTAACTTGTTCCAGTTCAAGAAAGATGATGTAAATAGCAGAAATGCTATCTATCCTATGTTTTTAAAACTACGAGTAATGAATAAAAGATGTTTATTGATGTGCTATGTGTTCAAATACAAACTGAGTTATTTAAATGTTTAAGCTGAACTTGAATACTTTAAAAGTGAATAAAGGAGCTAATAATAATTTTCTTAACAGAAAATGCCTCCTAGAAGAAGACCAACACGTCAAAACCCCGAGGGTTCGACGAATAACAACAACAATGATGGAACAAACCCTAACTCAGTTCAACAGTTAGTGAACCTACTGACAGGAGCAATGGCGAATCGATCGCAAGTGCAGGTAATTACATTAAAGGAATTCAAGGCAGTAAGGCCGCCTGAATTCAAGAGATCGACAAACCCGATAGATGCACAGACGTGGGTTATGGAAATGGAGAAGGTCTTTGACGTGGCTAAGGTTAGTGAAGACCAGAAAATGGCATTCGCGACTTTCATGTTGAAGTCAGATGCTAGCTTCTGGTGGCAGGCTAATAAGACCAGAGAAGGTGAAGGAGTCATACCGTGGGTACGTCTCAAAGAGATGTTCTTTGAAATTTACTTCCCTGTGAGTTTGCAGGACCAGATGGAGGTCCAATTCCTAGAGCTTAAGTAGGGAGGGATGACAGTGTCGGAATACACTGCATAGTTCAACGAGTTGGCCAGGTTTTCTACATACCAGGTCAGCACGGACGCTAGGAAGGCGAGGAGGTTTGAGCAGGGACTGAAACCCTAGCTCTACAGTAAGGTCTCAATGTTCCAGCCGAACACGTTTGCAACTGTGCTAGAAAAGGCCATACTTGATGAGGGAGGAAGAGACGCGGTGACTAAGTTTAACCAAGAGAAGAAGAAAAAGAACGAGGCGGAAAACAAGGCTGGTGGTAGCGGGGCTATCCATCAGAAAAGGAAGTGGAATGACAACACCTCTGCTGGGAGTCAGCAGGGGGGGCCAACAGAAGAGGAAGCTAGAAACATGTGCTACATACAGAAAGACTCACACTGGACTGTGCATAAAAGGGAAACGGGTGTGCTACAACTGTGGTCAGGAAGGCCACATCGTGTCGAATTGCCCAAACTCGAAGAAGGGAGCTTGCTATACATGTGGATCCAAGGATCACATGGCTCGTAACTGCCCTAAGAAGCCAGCGACAGGGTCAACAGGGAATGGAGGAAATGGCAGCGGCAGCACTCTGACTATCACTGGACCGTCGCCACTGCAAGCCGTTCGTCCCACTGCCCGTACGTTCAACATAACGGTGCAGGATGCCATGCAATCAAAGGATGTGGTTGCAGGTATTATTCTGATCAATAGTATAAATGTATATATATTATTTGATTAGGGTGCTACTTGATCATTCATATCTGATGATTTTGGTAAAACCCTAGACCTGTAGAGGAGTTAGCTTACCCCTTGAACATAGAAATTGCAAATAGGGAAGTCATTACTGTTAGGTTTGTATACAGGAGCTGAGGGTAGATTTGATTCCGATAAAACTTGGGGAATTCGATGTCATATTAGGGATGGACTGGTTGTTCAACCATGGGGAGATAATCGACTTTTAGAAGAAGTTGGTAAACCTTACGACTCCGTCAAAGGTAGTGTTCTATGGTAGTAAATCGCCTAGACAAGCGAGTTATCTGGGGGTTATGCAAGCCAAGAAACTTTTGACGCAAGGCTGTGTAGGATATCTAGCCTACATAGTAGATACGCGTAAGGAGAGCCCGAAGATAAAAGAGATACCAGTGGTTAGAGAATGAGTTTTCGGACGATTTACCAGGACTTCCACCAGATAGAGAGATAGAGTTTGTGATCGACTTAGCACCGGGAACTGCTCTAATTTTGAAGGCTCCGTACCGAATGGCTCCAGTCGAGATGAAGGAACTGATGGTTCAACTTCAAGAATTGCTATACAAGAAGTATATTCAACCGAGCGTTTCGTCGTGGGGAGCGCCAGTGTTGTTCGTGAAGAAGAAGGATGGATCGATGCGTCTTTGCATTGACTATAGAGAATTGAACAAAGTTACGATCAAGAATAGGTATCCCTTACCTAGGATCGATGACTTGTTTGATCAATTGAAGGGTTCTAAATACTTCTCAAAAATCGATTTGAGAAGCAGGTATCATCAATTGAAGGTCAGAAAGGAAGATATACCGAAAATGGCTTTTAGGACTCGATATGGTCATTACGAGTTCTTGGTGATGTCATTTGGTCTAACGAATGCCCCAGCTACATTTATGGACTTAATGAATAGGGTGTTTAAGCCATTCCTGGACAAGTTTGTAGTTGTGTTCATAGATGATAATCTAGTTTATTCCAAGACCGAGGAGGAACACGCTGAACACTTAAGACTAACCTTAGAATCGCTGAGACGAGAAAAACTTTATGCGAAATTCTGGAAGTGTGAATTCTGGTTGGATCGTGTGCAATTTCTTGGCTATGTGATCGTCAAGGATGGTATTTCGGTAGATCCATCAAAGGTTGAAGTGGTAATGAATTGGGATCAGCAGAAAACACCGTCCGAAGTGAGGCGTTTCTTGGGATTGACAGGTTATTACCGGAGATTTATCCAAGATCGCAACTCCGTTGACAAATTTGAATCGTAAAACAGTTAAGTTTGTTTGGACGAAAAAGTGTGAGGAAAGTTTTCAGGAGTTGAAGAAGAGGTTGACTACCGCGCCTGTATTGTCTTTGCCGGATAGTACGAGAAATTTTGTAGTATATAGTGATGCCTCACATAAGTGTTTAGGATGCGTGTTGATGCAGAGCGGCAAGGTCATTGCTTATGCGGTCGGTCTTCTTATCTTGTTTAAATCGCGCTATGGCTTCAATGCCTCCTTCGGCAATGATAACCCTTTCCAAAAGATCAGAAAAAGTCTTAATCTTCAATACATCTACTACCTTCTGCGCCCATGGTTTCAATCCTAATACAAATCTCTCTGTTTTCCTGGTCTCCGGGTCCACCTAGCGTGACGTGAGTCGAGCCAACTTGTTAAATCTTGCCGTGTATTCTGCGACTGACATACCTCCTTGTCTCAGCTCCAGAAACTTAACTTCCATATCTTGCTGCGTATTCTCTGAGAAAAAATTCTTAAATCTGTCCCACATAATAAGTCCTTCGCCTGCTAGTCCTTTATTGGGTTCCCACCAATTATTAGCTTCGCCCTTCATCATGAATGTGGCAAAACTCGTCTTCTGTGCCTCGGCCACCCGTGCGACCTCAAACACCTTTTCAATTTCTTCTATCCATGTGTGGGCTTTGATTGGGTCTAAGGTTTCCTAGAATTTTGGTGGTTCTACCAATTTAAAGTCCTTAAAGCTAGCCAAGTAATGTCCTGGCTGCTCAGCTGCTAGCGGGGTTATGTTCTGCATTGCTTCTGTTAATAGGCTAACGAAGCTCTGCATTGGGTCGACATTTCCCCCTCCACCATTGCTAACAGATCCTTCCTCCCTCTGGTTCCGCAAAAATCCCCTAGGTGGCATGATCCTAAGGACAGGAAGAAAACATTAGGCTTTATGTGATATGCAATTCATGTTAGCATTAAGAAGTTAGGACGTCTATTAATCATAGCTGATTTAAATAAACAACTTCAGTATCACAATAAGACTAGATGGGTCTCCTAAATCCATCACCTACAAACTCTACTTGAGTTTTCTACTAAGGTTATAACTTAGGTTTCGCATTCCTAACTTTTATAACTTAAAGTTTGATACCAACCTGTGACCCCCCAGAATCCGGGTCCTCTGACCCCGGTCCGGTCGCCACGAAACAATACTAACATCCACCTTTAAGTAACATACGATAACTAAAATGTGGAATATAATAAACGTACGTCGTTCATTCAAAAGGTGTTACTAGTCCCAAGATTCGATAACCTTAATACATAAATACAAATATACCCTAGAATAAACATTAGGATTCATATTATATTAACAGTAATTAAACAAATCATAAAGACAAAGTCTGCTCCTTGCAAACCATCCTATATCTTTCCTTTACCTTTGTCCTTTCTTGAGGGCTCGGGCTTAACTACAATATAAGTCCTGATATAGCAAGAATGAGCAACAAGTTTGCTCAGCAAGTTTAAATACAACAATAAAGGATATATCTTGATGAATGAAAAAATATCTGACAATGATTTCAACAAAATGAATATCTTAAAGATTCAACAATATGAATGTTAGAATGATTCAACAATCTGTATGATTCAATACTATGAATATCTGAATAATTCAACGATATGAATATCTGTAAGGTTCAACAACCTGCATGATTCAACACTATGAATATCTAAAAGATTCAATAATATGACTATTAAAAGCAAAGATAATAATTGCCTTTAGAATGACTGATAGTCGAGTAGACTTTGAACTATAACTTTCCAATGGGTTCAATAGCTAATTGACCCTTTTAGGATTATTGGCTTCTGGCTACAGAAACTAAGTACCTCGAGGAGATCAACCTCGGGCACAACGTGAATATGCATAACACTTATATCTGCTTACTCGTATCATATATATTAGATATCTGGGCACACTCCTACATATGAGGGGTGTTCTATTCTATCTAAGAATCCTTACCATCAATTGGTTTGCATAGCTTCAAAGAAAACTTCATACACTAGTCTGACCGAGCAAAGGTTCAGACTCTTACTGACATAGTTCAAGAAATTTAGAACCTTGACTAATGTACAAGTCCAGGACTGTACGAGCTCAAATGCACTAGGTGCGGACATCAATAATATCAATGTGGAATAATTGATAAGTAATTAAACCACTAAATAACATGCTTGGAAATAAAGTTCAAGCAATTAAGTAAACAACTTTTGATTCAACAATAACCTACTCAATACAATATGAGAAGGATAGAGAACTTGCACAAAGTGAAGTTTAGAATTTGCACAATATATGAATTTGTGTAAGTTCGGGGAACTTGCACAATACTCAACGTGTGAAGTTCGGGGAACTTGCACAATACCCAAAGTGTGAAGTTCGGGGAACTTGCACGATAATAGATTCCTTGCATAAAATAAATGCATAGGCTTAGACACTTACAACATCAAAGAGTGAAATTCGGGGAATTTCACCATAATAGATCCCTTGCATAAAGTAAATGCATAGGTTAGGACATTTGCTTACAATGTTCTTTGAGTAAAGTAAACACAAAGATAAGATACTTGCACAATATACAAGTTTGTATAAGTTTAGAGAACTTGCATAATAAAGAAATGAAGTTCGAGAATTTGAAAAATAACTAAAGTGTGAAGTTCGGAGAACTTTCATAATACTCAAAATGTGAAGTTCGGGGAACTTTCACAATACTCAAAATGTGAAGTTCGGGGAACTTTCACAATAACCAAAGTGTGAAGTTCGGTGAACTTTCACAATAACCAAAGTGTGAAGTTCAGGGAACTTTCACAATAACCAAAGTGTGAAGTTCTGGAAACTTTCACAATACAATAATAACTTGCTCAATACAATATGAGAAGGATAGGAAACTTTCACCAAAAATAAGTGAAGTTTAGAAACTCGCTTACACGGTTCATTGAATAAGGTAGTACAAGAATTTAGAATACTTGCACAATAGGGTCCGAATACTTGTACAATAAATAAGTATAAGTCAAGAAAACTTGCTCAAATAAAAGAGTAGTTCAGGAAAACTTGCAATATGATAATACCCTGCTCAATATAAATTTGAGTAAGGTTAGGGAGACTTGCATTCAAATCAAGTGAAGTTTAAGAAACTCGCTTATAACGTTCCTTGAGTAAAGTAAACACAAGGATAGGATACTTGCTCAAATATAACTTGAGGAAGATAGGGAACTTGCCTGCTTGCTCAGCTACAATTAATTCTAGCTTTAATTTAAATGGCGTTGGAACGACCTAATATTAACAAGCCGATCTCTCCAATTAGTATAAGTTCACACATACAAGAATCTAATCATTATATAATTCTATCACATAAGATCACGTTGAACATACCATTTATAGCATCATAATATGTTAACTGTTAAAATCTGACTTAAGCACATTGTTCGGGTCTGAAAGTGTCCCGACATAACTCTAGCATGCAACTATTGCCATTAAACCAATACACATGCTTATCAAGTTATAATCTCCCATTCGAAACTAGCATGCTCGTCCTAATCCAATTTCAAAGTCATGTTTTCATGCCTGTAATTCACATACTTTAACTAATACAAGTTCATGCTTCAAAGTTGATTACTAAAGTCATGTTTTCATATAACAAGGCTAAACAATATATAATATGTATGCTCGAGTATACTACACAAATATACTTCAAATCACATAGTTCATATTTGAAGTTCATTTTCTATGATTAAGCATGCATATGTGAAATCTGTGCATAAATAAACGAGGTTCATGCCAATACGTCTATAGGCATAATAACATCCTAATAAACATGCTTGCATGATTATAATATAATTCACATGGTATTTAACTTTCAAATCTTAAGTTCTCTTTTGAAATCGTTGAAATCTTGCAATCGTGCATGCTAGTGTGTTCAACACTTTAAACGTACATATATATACCATACGACCAGGTTCATAAAATCAGAATTCATATCTCAATGTAACATGCCAAGTCCATGTTCAATGCTCACGTTTCGTTAGTAAGTTTTCCCTAATGAGGTCTAACATGACCGTGCACATTTTTAAACATGTATATACCAATTAACATGCTCTTCATGCCTATCTAGGTCATACTAACATGCTTGCCAAATTAGAATGCATACACAATATCTATATGTTAAAGTTCACCTTTGAAACTTATATCTTTCGCTAGAAACTTTCAATAGTGGGGTTCACATTCCGTCATGAAACTTATATATACAAGTTGACATGTTTCTCATGTGTTTCTAGGTCATACAAGAAAGTCTCAAAAGTTAGAATATAGCTAGGGTACTTATATGCTCATGACAAGTTTACTTTAACAAATCCTAAGTTCATTTATAAAACTATAAAGCTTCCTTCCATAACGTATACTAGCATGGTTAAAATCATGCATGTTGTATCAAGAACATATATATATATACATATATATGAGTTAAACTAACTTTCATGCATGTCCAACTTAGTACCATCAAGCTAGCATGAGCAGGAAGCAAAATAGAAAATTTTTCTGCAGACAGGCACTGGCGTAGCTGCGCCGCTAGCCAGTGCAACACTGGCGCAGCTGAGCAGGCTGGCGGCCAGGCCTGAGGCAGTGCAGTTTTCGGCAGACTGTAAACCCAACTCATAATTTCTCCAACGAAAATCATTCTTACAATTTCTAACATGTATAATAACTTATATGCTACCTAACAGTCATGTTCCAATCAACTTAAAAATCAATCCATGCTCAATTTACAGAATCGAGAATTAAGAAATTTACAGGAAATGATGAACAAGAATGGAAAAATGATATACCTCTGCAAATTGTGATCTAGCTGCTATAACTCTCTCAATTCACAGACTCTCACTAGCAATTCTACTAATTCTATACTTGTATGGAAATCTCAGTAATTATAATAGAGAAGGAAGAGAGCTAATTTATAGGCAATTTCAATATCCGGTTCTAGACATTGTTCCTCAAATCAAACTAATGAATTACATGATTGTATATTGGTTGATGAATGGTAGTTGAGAAACACTGTGTTGCCCACTCCCTTTGAAATCATTGGTTATTTTTGTGGAAATTGAGAAGAGTTATAGGGTAGCTAGCTAGCTCTTCACGTGGGAAGAATGAGATGGGCACATATATGGGACAAACAAAGCAATCACAACATTCTTGCAATGTGTGGATAATATATGGCCATACTTAGGCTATATAATATAATACACTTAGGTAATATAATATATATACACATAGTATATACTTAAGCTACATGTATCCATTCTATATATATTTAAATGGGTGTTACTATGTTATTTCAAATAGCAATTAATAATATAAGGCATCAAGTAAGGTATATACATATAATCCATGTACATTTTCTGTTAACACCGAATATAAAGCAATTGGGTATTATCATTGTTTATTATCATAACAGTTATTATTACAATTATAATAACTTTATAGAATTCAATATTAATTAACAATTGAACTTACTATATGTCAATAGGGTATATATTAAGGTCACGTCATGTTACATAAGCAAAATATTATGTAACTTACACAATTAAATTAATCTTACTATATAGTCTATATGTATAATACATAGCCACATTAATGTGCCCATTGCACTTTATATAATATATAAAGGTAACTACCTTATACCAAAGGTTTAATATAACATATACTTGCATATAACAATTAATCAATTAATCAAGTAAATATAATATTATTATATTTATTAATCTCTTACTCATTAATTATTATTTATTCATAAAAATAATAAATCAACACATAATTAATTAATTACTCCCAATTCATTAATTATTATTCATAATAATTATAAATCAACAACAATAATAATTTCATACGTTATCGATTAATTACTCAAATAAAAATAATTAATCCCAATTAAATCTCTACACCATATTCAAGAAATTTGAATATATAACTTACTAACACTTTTTATCAATACTCTGATATAAAAGTCTCAAGGTTAATCTACTAATCTAAATAACCATTAGTGATTCCCTTTAAATAAATCCTAGCATTTATTCGCATAGGTTAAATCACATAAGCACATAACCACATAAGGTTTAAATAAGTTTGAAAAATTAACTCCAAATTTTTTTAAAATCACATATAAAATTAATAAGGAGCTTAAAATTCCTGGTCGTTACAATTACGAGAAGGGGTATCTGACTCATGACTTAGAATTGGCGGCAGTAGTGTTTGCTCTGAAAATTTAGAGACACTACCTATATGGAGAGAAGTGTGAAATATACACAGATCACAAGAGTCTGAAGTATATCTTAACCCAAAAGAATTTGAACATGCGCCAAAGGAGATGGTTAGAACTGATCAAAGACTACGACTGCGAAATACTTTACCATCCAGGTAAAGCTAACGTTGTCGCCGACGCTTTGAGCAGAAAAGGTCGGGAGAAGCTGAATATGTTAACTGATCAGGATCAGTTGATAGAACAGATGGCTAGATTAGAGCTGGAAGTTAAGTTTTTGAAGGAATCGGATGATAAGTTATTTCAAGTAACTACTGGTTCTACTCTGGTAGACAAGGTGAAAGAAGATCAACTTCACGACAATGAATGCGAGAAGATTCGGAAGAGAATAGCCAATGGCGAAGAGTTTAAATTCAGAATCGACAGTGAGGGACTGCTAGAATTTGAAGGTAGAATCTGGGTACCGCCAGTACCAGAAGTTAAGGAGGAGATCTTGAGCGAAGCTCACAGTGCAAATATTCAATTCACCCTAGGAGTACGAAGTTGTACCAGGATCTTAGGCACCAATTCTGGTGGCCGAATATGAAGAGGGATGTTACGGAATGCGTTGCGAAATGTCTAACTTGCCAGAAAGTCAAGGCAGAACACCAGAGACCTAGCGGATTGCTACAACCGTTGGAAATCCTAGAGTGGAAGTGGGAGCATATCACGATGGATTTCGTGGTTGGTCTTCCAGCGACTCAGAAGGGATTTGATGCGATATGGGCCATTGTGGATCGACTGACGAAGTTAGCCCACTTTCTACCGATCAGGGTTAAGTACAACTTAGAACAATTGGCGAAGTTGTACTTTAAGGAGATTATTTCTCGACACGGTGTTCCAGTGTCGATTGTGTCAGATAGAGATTCTAGTTTTACGTCGAATTTTTGAAAGCGATTGCAAGAGTGTCTGGGAACGCAATTGTGAAATGAGTATAGCATACCATCCTCAGACTGATGGCCAGAGCGAGAGAACAATACAGACGCTTGAGGATATGCTGAGAGCTTGTATGATGGATTTCAAGGGAAGCTGGGATGATCATCTACCGTTGGTGGAGTTCGCCTACAATAATAGTTACCACGCGAGTATCGGCATGTCGCCTTACGAAGCGTTATACAGCAGGAAATGCAGAACTCCTTTGTACTGGGTTGAAGTCGATGAACGTCAGCTGTTGGGACTGGAATTGGTGCAATAAACTGCCAAAATTGTGAAGCTGATCAGAACAAGATTGGTTGATGCTTAAGATAGACAAAAGAAATATGCCGATCAACATCGACAGAACTGAGAATTCTTACCAGGGAGTTTCGTTTTCCTAAAAGTATCTCCCTGGAAGGGGAATATTTGATTCGGTAAGAAGGGGAAGCTGAGTCCCCGATTTATTGGACCTTTCGAGGTATTACGAAAGGTGGGCGAGGTTGCTTACGAGGTAACATTACCTCCGGAACTCGAGAATATACATAACGTCTTTCACATTTCTGTGTTAAGACCTTACAAACACGACTATAAACCTGTAATAGAATACGAGCCTTTACAATTTGATAAAGACTTAACTTATGAAGAAGTTTTATTCAAATAGTTGATAGGAAGGAGCAAGTACTTAGGAATAAAGTAATACCTTCTGCAAAGGTAATTTGGAGGAACCACAGTGCTGAAGAAGCCACGTGGGAACTCGAAGATGTTATGATGAAATCTTATCCGTAATTATTTATTTAATTTTTTATATAACCCCTTATATATCGATTCTTGGGACAGAATCCTTTTAAGGGGGGAAGAATGTAACAGATGCGAATATTTTTTTAATGAGAATTTATTTGTGTTGTGATTCTAGGGACAAAATCCTTTTAAGGAGAGAAGATTGTAACGATTGAGATTTTATATATTAAATTATAGTATTTATTGAGTGAATAAATATTTTGTGATTTATTTATTGAGTTAAATAAATAAATTATGTGATTGTGTGTACTGATTTAATTAAGAGTAATATTTAATTAAATTGATATGTTAGTAATGGTGTAGCATAATTGTAATTTAGTTGAGAATAATTAAATTAGATTTAAAATTATGTGCTAAGTATTTGTTGTAATTTACTAAGTGTTACATGAATTTAATTTCAAGTGTGACAATTGAGTATTATATGAATGTTAGCTTTTATTTAATTGAATTAGAATGTTATAATTTAATTAAATAAGTGTAGTATTTAATCTATGGAGTAAAAATTTATTAAAAGAATGGAAAAGGATTTTTAAGCTTATTTTACCAAACATGACTATAGTTAACAAAAGGATTTGTTTTAAAATAATTGAGTTGCCAAACAAGGCCTCACTTTTCAAATTCTTATAACTTATGTAATTAGTAATATTTATTATGGTAATTAGTATTATATTTATTACTTATAGGTTACATATATATTATATATGTATATGTATATTATACAATATATGTTAGATAAGTAACTACGTTAGTTTTACAAAGAAAGAAAGAAATAGAGAGAAAGTGTTAGAGAGAATTATCAGAGAAGAGGAAGAAGAAACTTTGAGAAAGCAAGAGGAGAGCTATACTCCATCATCATCTCCATCTCTTCTCTTAATTCAAACTAGAAAATGTATAATCTTAGAACTCCATAAGTTGTAATCATGTTCTTTTATAATTTCATAGTTTTAGAATTCTCTGTAAAAAAAATCTCTTTGTGAAAATTTTTGATTTTGATGTGTATGGGATGTGTACATATATATTTATATATATGCTTACATGTGATTTTTATAGTTGTTTAAGTGTTTCAATTCACAAGGATATGATGAACACTATGAAATCATGTTCATAGTACTTTATTATGAAGTTATTTTGAAAATAGTTCTTAAATTATTAAAGAAATTGATGTAAGCATGAAGCTATGTGTAATATGTGTTATAGCATGATGTGATAGGATTTATATAGTTGTTTTAACAATTCAATCTATGTAATTTTGATAAACAAGAAGAATTGTGTTCATATGATTTACTGTAAACCAATTTTTGAAAAATGGCTTTTGAAACTATCAAATTGATGTTTGATTGTTGGTTATTGTTTAAATTGATAATGGATTATGTTAGTATGTTAAGAATAGGAGTTATTACAACTGAAATTACTTGAATTGATTGAAAAACGAATTCGTAATATCAATTTTCGTCAAGAATGCTTAATATCGTAGTTTTCTTCGAAAAACATGAAAAACATTTGTTTGATCATGTGTTGTATTGATTTTTCATGTTATAATCATGTTAAAGAGTTTAAAATATTGTTGTTAGCAAGTTTCATGTTAATCATGTTGGAAAAAATCGAATTTGGTGTGAAGAAATAAGCCAAATTAGCTTATTTCTCTGCCAATTCGGGAGCCGGCACTTCCACCAGGGGTGGGACCCACCCCAGCGGGGCTTTTGTGCCTGGGGGACCTGCCCCAGCTGGTTAACAAGCTGCCCGGGAAAATTATTTTCGCTTCATTGAGTTTTCATGCCCCGTTTGTTTAGCTAACTTATTTTTATGACTTGATAAGTGTAATAGGTAATAAGATAACATGTTTTTGATGGGCTTAAGATAGATTGAAGTTTTATATGAATTTGTTACATGTGTATGAGTGGGTTACTTTAATAAGGTACACCACACGATTTAAAGCGTTATAAACTTATGAATGTATATCGTGAGTATATACTCACGTATGTGGCTAGTTAGCAACCTATGTTGTAAACAACGTTGTGAGTTGGACTTGAGGAAGAAGTTTAAAGGTTTAAACGTTGTAGTTGGGTATCAATAGACGTTTTAAATGTAATGTAAATGTGTAGGATAACTGTGAAGTGATTGTAATTGTTAAAGTGTAGCTTGCGCTTGAGGCAAGTTCTTTAATCGTTATTCTCTTACGTTAAGCAAATTTCTATTTCTAAACTTGTTATTTACTTTGTACAAGCTTTCTAAACTATTCTTGTACGCTATGCAAGCCTATTCATTGTATCTTTTCATTGTGCAAATTTCCTAACCCTTGCTCAATATATCATGAAAGTTCATTTATGTTTCTTAACTTGTTATATATTGTACAGGTTATACTGTACTCCAATATTCATAAAGCATAAGTATTGAAGTGTTATTTTAGTAATATGATCTTGACTTAGTTGTTCAAGCAAGATCTACTTGATCTATCGAATGCTTTAAGATATTTCCAAAGCATGCCTAACTATCATAAAATCTATTGTTGTATTTTACATTTGATTTAAATTCTTTTATTATCGAACTGTTAAAACACTGTGAGTCGATTCAACTACTCCTACTTGATGATAGTTGAAACTCCAAAGTTCCTTTACCTATCTAAACCAAATTTTCTTTGGTGCGTACTTGTATTCAATTACTGAGAATGAACAACCCTATTTATTAGGGGATATTTATGCGAAAGCGTTAAATGTTTGTGCACAATACATGGTACGAAGGGCTGATCCCCCTGAGGACAAGTTGAAGGCCTGTAGTCTTAATGACTGTTAAAGGTTTAAATAGAAATATTATAACCTTAGATGAGTTCTTTATTCGAATTTTAAAGATAATGAAAGAATTATTATTCAATTCTTTATTTTGATGAAAGTAAAATTATTCAACCTCTTCTGAAACTATTCAGTTATGTCATATCATTGTTGTATTTCAAGTGAGCTTTTGTTTGCTCACTCTTGCATATTTTACAACACCTTGCAGTTAAAGATGAGAATGTTGACGTACCGTCAACAAGTAAAGGAAAAGAAAAGATGAGCAAGTGAAGACTTGTTGTCTTCAATATCTGATTGTAATAAAACTTAGTTAATGATACTTTTTTTTCGCATGTATTATGTTTGATGTTAAGGTTTAGTTAACCTTGGGATTTTATACTGGACAAGTTGTAATCCTTTTTCAAGAAGGATTTTATTTAAGCAATTATGAAGGTTGTAATTTACTTTACAATTCTTTATTATTGGGTAGATGTATGATTTAATTAGAAAGTGAACACGAAATCATGTGGAAATGAAATACCCGAATTTGGGGGTGTCACACCAAACATTTTGGTGGCTAACGTTGATCAAAGGAAGGAATCAATCTTGGATATTCAAGGAGATCACGAAGAACAAGAAGTTGAACTCGTACCTGTGGAAGCTTAGTTCTACAAGGGTATGAATCTAATCTCCTTTTATTTCGTTTTAATTAATAACTGTGCATAAAGGATAATCCGGGTAATTGGTTTGTAGAAAATTTTAAACTCTGATTTTATCATGCTTTCGCTATATTTTTACAATTTGATTGCGCCATTATTTCATACAAACCAAACAATGGCATTAGAGCCAAAACTTTTATGCGAGTTATTAATTGTTTTGATTTGATATATATATTGAAATGTGTTTTGAACAATTTAATTGGGCAATATAGTTAGCTAGGAATTACGTTTTTGGAGAAACACTGCACAATTCGCGAACCAAGAAAACATACACTGCCCAGCGACGCTGCAGTGCCTGAAGCTAATACTTCAGCAGCACCGCAGCGCCAACCAGCTGTCTTTGTTTTTGGTGACGTGGCGCGACAGCGCCGGATGCTAGTTTACTAGCGGCGTCGCAGCGCCACCCCCCAGTTTTTTTTTGTTTAATCAAGATAAAAGGTTTATTTTTAATTAAAATTAAAATTAAAAGTTTTTTTTGTAATTCCAGATAAATAAAGAAATTTATTAGATTTGAAATTGGATTAAAATAAAGATGTTTATTTTAATTGGAATTGGATTTCATGCTAACTAATCAGAGTTGAAATTGAATTCCATGATAACTAATTAGAGTTGAAATTGGTTTCCAAAACTAACTACGATTGCCCATTAAATCGATATCAATGTATAATTTAAATATTTTATTTATTGATGCATATGGTGATATGTATGAAAATAAATGAGGTTGATTTTGGACTATTGACCAATGTGATTAGATTTTATTTTAGTTGAATGCTTGAATGAATGAGTTTTATCATATGGGGTCTGCGTACCTCGTCTTCTCTAATTTTTTTTGATGTAAAGTTCTATCTCCCTCCTATGTACTTTTCCTTGACTGCTGATCAAGGTTTCTATTTAAATTAAATAGTTTATGTAATAGGACTAGTTAGAATTATCTTGAAGAACTGGAGAACAAGGAGCAAGGAGCGCTTGAAGACCCATTTGTATGAAGTCCGAGTTTAAATGTAACAGTTATGTTTACATTTAATTTTGCACTCCTAGGTTTGGCCTTTTAGTTCACTTGGTGGCTCTAGTGAACCAAACTAGAATAAAAATCCATAATCAATCCGGGTAGAATATAATATTATATATGTGCATGCTAGTATTATATATTTATATTTTATATTTTATGCAAACATGCTTCGCATATTTTAATAAAATGACACGTATTTTATATATATATATATGTGCATGTGCGCTAAACAAGATGAGACTAATAATAACAAACCCCTCAAAGAAATTATTTTAAGTGTAAAGCGTTCAAAGATATTTTGAATATCGAACGTCGCCTTCTAGCATGATAAAATTCATGGAGCATTAAATATTTAATATGAGTTTGTTGTGCCATCCACAAGGCAAGTATTAAGTATTTAAGATGTTAATTTATCACATTTTATGCTTATAAAGAAAAATTGAACAATATTATTTTGTTGTGCCTACTACAAGGACAATATTTTTCTTTTTTGAATATATGGAAGTGCTAGGTTGGACTTAACTCAGATAATTTTGATTCGGATGTGCTACCACTTGATCAAAATAATCTGAGAGGCAAAATAAAAGGAGTTACATGTTGATGTAATTGACAAAGTGTTGTCTATCTATTTATTTTTATATGGTTTGTTGTGCCATCCACAAGGCTATATACATTTGAAATAGGATCCTTAATCTCACTAGCAAATCTTTAATTAGATTTTGCCGAACTATATAAGTGAGGGTAATATAGTTTGAAGAAAGTAGTGGGAGATACCAATTTAAAATAAGACCTAATTTATCTTGGTATGTAAATAATTAATTAAATAAATGTTTGCTAAAATGTTGTTTTTTCACATTGTAGACACTCGAAATTTCGTTTTCCCATTACTAACCATACAGGAAGGGAAAAGTGTCTTTTTCCACTCTGGAGAACAACCTCGGAGGATTAAAACATCAAACCAGAACCCCGGAGACAGCCCCGAGAAATCATCAAGCCGACTTCAGAGATAACCCAGAAGAACAGAGTCGGCTAGGATCAAAACCTCAGAGATAGCCCCGAGAACCAGTCAAAAATCGTGTCAATCCTGGAGATAACCCCTGGAGGGAAAAATGGTCATTTTACCAACTTAACATCAAATCAAGTCAAAATCAAGCCAAATCAATGCAATGAGGGTCAGAAAGATGAAAGTAATATGTATACAAGCCAATCATGTATGATGATAAAGCATATACTTTGAAGATAATCTTATTTATTTATTAATAAAAATATTCATTTATTAAAGGCATTTAATTATCTACATGGTGTTGTTTTTATAATATATAAATAACCCATAGTTTTAAGCAATGCTTTTAGAATCATGATGATGATCATGCTAATGAGATCTAAATTTTTAAAAAGCCCTAAAATTAAAATAGTTTCCAATCGTGGGATTACTAAAAAGGGGATTAGTAAATCCGGATAGATTGATACATATGTTGCTTGCTCATTAGATGAAGATGATTGATCTCATGATCATTTGTGTGGAGACACTAAAGCAAGTATGTAGGTGCTTATTGGAGAATAAGTTCACTGAACGTGACTTGCTATGGAATATCTAATAGAGTTTTACTCGCCTATTAATAGGAATTTCTAATGTTATAGTAGTACAAGTGATCCTTGGACTTGAGATCATCATAGTATCTTGTATGTAATGAATTATAGTTTGACTTATTCCTTAAAGCCCTTTAGGGTATATAAAAGGTATAATGAGTTACATATGGAGATAATGAATTATCAATAAAGAATCTACCACCTCTAGTAAAAAAAGGAGATATGTCCTATGTGATTCGTTAAATGACAACCTAGGAATCCTTGGCCAAGGTGGAATGAAATTAGAAAGGAGTTTCTAATTTGTATTAAATGGAGTTGTGCATTTTTTTAATCGAAATACATATAATTAAATAAAATAAGACTTGACAGTAAATCCATGTCTTATATTTAATTAGGACATTGTATGGTGGAAGGATTGAATTGTACGGTAACTATTTACTCACAGGTTCTTTTAATATTAATGTTGAAATCTATATTATTTGAAAAGTCGTTGATCACTACGGAGGCTTATCCCTATTATAGAATAAATATTATTTATTTAAATAGATTACTAGTTTAATTTATTTATTTAAATAAGATTATAATTGTTCTAATTGATTTATTCATAACCAGTTTAATATGGAGAACCTAAAGGGTCACACCATAAAAGGAAGAATAATTATTTAAGAAGGTAATGACATAATCGTAATAATGCATTAAGTGTAATTAATTTAATCTATGGTGATAGAATAAATTAAATTGCTTAATGTTTATTATTTAATATTTTAGAAATATTAAATATAAATTAATAACAGGAGTCTTATTAATATTATTACAATTATTATTATTTTAATTTCTAAAGGGGTTTAGTAATTAATTTAATATTAGTACTCTCATTTATTCTTAATAAGATTAGGAGACAAATTAATTAAATGAATTTAATTAACTATTCCCAATGTGGTGGGAAGCCTAAATTAATTAAAGGAGTTTAATTAATTAAATGAAATCCCATGTCTAATAGGATTATAAGGGTTGACCAATATCTATATAAGAGGAGTCTTATAATAGATATCAGTTGATGTAATTCTAATTGTTGAAGAGTACTCCATTTCTATAGAGGATAGAAAACTAAGTCAACCACCCTTCCTTCTTGATAATTCATCTTCCTTGGTGGATCACCTCTAGAGGCCAAACACTTGGGTGGCTAACATTGATCAGAGGAAGGAATCTAACCAGGAAATTCAAGGAGATCACGAAAAATAAGGAGTTGAACTCGTACCTGTGGAAGCTTCGTTCTATAAGGGTATGATTTCATAACTTCTTATTTATCGTTTTAAATTAATAATTTGCATAAAGGATGATCCGGGTAATGATTTTGTAGAATTTTTTTAAATTCTGATATACCATGCTTCCGCTAATTTTTGTAATTTGATTGCGTCACGATTTCGTATAAATCCAACAGTGGCATCAGAGCCAAACCTTTATGTAATTATTAATTGTTTTGATTTCATATACATATGGGTATGTATTTAGAATAATTTATTGGACATAATTAATTGTATAAAATTATTTTTATGAAAAGAAAAAAAATTGTTTAATCAATTTTTTTTTTCACACTACGTGAATTTCTGTGGTAGTGGGCGAACCTGATTGGTTTTAAATAGGACCAGATCAATTTTTTTCTTAAAAAAAAGTACTTCACGTTATATTGAAGCATTATACATCAAAATTGGGTTTTAAGAAAAAGAAAAAAGGAAAAAGAAAAAGGGAAGTGACCTGCTGCAAGAATTTCATAAAGGAGCATCACGTTATTATATATATATATATATATATATATATATATATATATATATATATATATATATATAATATATAAGTGATGTCTACAAGTTTGAATCAGGATTCAAATCAGGATGTTTTTTTTTAAAAAAGGTGGCTACTATTATATATATATATATTATATAATTGTACGGTTAGTATATATTTATATATATATATATATATAAAACGGATAATATATATATATATATTATATAATTGTACGGTTAGTATATATTTATATATATATATATATATATATATATATATAAAACGGATAATATATATATATATAGTACGATTATATATATATATATATATATATATATATATTATATTCTAAATAATTTTATAATTAAAATAAAGTGTTTATTTTAATCTTGAAATTGGATTTTATGTAATTTAAAATTGTCCATTAAATGATACTCATATATATATAGAATGTTTTAATTCATGAGATAGATATTTATTTATTGATATATATGGTGATACTATTGATAATAAATGGGGATTGATTATGGACTATTTGACCAATGTGATTGGATTTTATTTTTGTTGAATGCTTGAATGAATGGGTTTTATTAAATGGGGTCTGCGTACCTCATCTTCTCTAGTTTTTTCTTGATGTAAAATTCTATCTCCCTCCTATGTACTTTCCCTTGACTGCTGATCAAGGTTTCTATTTACATTAAACAGTTTAATATAATAGAAATAGTTAGAATTATCTTGAAGAAATTGGAGACCAAGGAGCAAGGAGCGCCTGAAGACCCATTTGTATGGAGCCTGAGATTTAAAAGTAGTAGTTATATTTAAATTTAATTCTTGCACTCCTAGGTTTGACCTTTTGGTTCACTTGGTGGCTCTAGTGAACCAAACTAGAATAAAAGTCCATAATCAATCCGGGTAGAATATAGTATTCTATATTGCATGCTAAATATTATATATATTATATTTTATGCAAAAACGCTTCGCATGTTTAATTAAATGACGCGTATTATATATATATATATATATATATATATATATATATAGTGTGTGTGTGTGTGTGTGTGTGTGTGTGTGTGTGTGTGTGCGCGCGCTAAACAAGATGAGACAAATAACAACAAACCCCTTAAAGAAATAATATTAAGTCCGAAGTGTTCAAAGATATTTGGAATATCGAACGTCGCCTTTTAGCATGATAAATTAATAGAGTATTAAATATTTAATATGAGCTTGTTGTGCTATCCACAAGGCGAGTATTGCGTATTTAAGATATTAATTAATCACATTTGATGCTTATCAAGAAAATTGAACGATCTAGTCTTGTTGTGCTATCCACAAGGACGAACATTTTTCTTTTTTGAATTTATGGAAGTGCTAGGCTGGACTTAACTTAAATCATTTTAGTTCGGATGTGCACACACTTGACTATTATGATTTAAGAGGTAAAATAAAAGGATTTATATGGTGATGTAATTGACAAGAGTTGACTACCTATTTATTTTTATATCGCTTGTTGTGCTATCCACAAGGTTATATACATTTGAAATGGGATTCTTATTCTCACTAGCAAATCTTTAATTAGATGTTGTCGAACTATATAAGTGAGGGTAATATAGTTTGATGAAAATAGTGGGAGATACCAATTTAAAATAAAGACCTAAATTTATTTTGGTATGCAAAAATTAATAAAAATGAATGTTTGCTAAAATATTATCTTTTCACATGTAGAATTTTAAAAATGTCAAAATTACTAATCTCACTACGAAGCATACTTGATGCAAATAAGCTTATCGGCTCGAATTATGAGGACTGGCTAAGAAATCTGAGAATTGTTCTCACTGCTGAAAAGATTTCTTATGTCCTAAATTCAACTGTCCTTGAATCTATTTCGGAAACAGCCTCTGAGGAAGAGATTGCCACTTTCAATAAGTGGCAAGATGATGCATCTGTGGCTCAATGCGTCATGCTCGCATCCATGAATAACGAGCTTCAGCGTTAG
Source organism: Panax stipuleanatus (assembly GCA_020205555.1). Classification (NCBI taxonomy): domain Eukaryota; kingdom Viridiplantae; phylum Streptophyta; class Magnoliopsida; order Apiales; family Araliaceae; genus Panax; species Panax stipuleanatus. The sequence goes on from CM035122.1 coordinate 26,861,095, forward strand.
CACGAAAAAATGGATGCTCCTGCTATACTGCTTCACCTCAAGGAGTTGTATAGTGAACAGAGTAGGACTACTAGATATGAGATATCTAAAGAGCTATTTCGATCTAGGATGACCGAGGGCACTGCCGTCAAGACTCATGTCCTAAAGGTGATCAATTTGATTGAACACCTTGGACAACTTGGGTTCGTCATGAATGGGGAGTTGAGTCAAGACTTGGTCTTGCAGTCACTTCCTGAGACCTTCTCACAGTTTATGGTTAATTTTCAGATGAGTAAGCTAGATGTCAGCTTGCTTGAGCTGCTTAACATGCTGAAAACTACAGAAGGTCACTTCCCATCCAAGAAGAACTATGTCTTGATGGTGGATTCTTCCAATAAAAGAAAGAGGCCCAAGGTGTCTTCTAAAAAAGAAGAAATCCAGGAAGACTAAGGGAAAGGGGAAAGAAAAGGAACAAAAGAAACTTGAACCAGCTAAAGGAATGTGCTTTCATTGCAATGAGCCGGGACATTGGAAGAGGAACTGCAAGAAGTTTCTAGTAGAGAAGAAGCTTGGGGAAGCTTCTACTTCCAATCAAGGTTTGTTTATGATTAAAATTATTTTTTTTAAAGTCATAATTCTACTTGGGTATTGGATACCGGCTGTGGTTCTCACATATGTAATACTGTGCAGGGACCGATCAGAAGTAGGAAACTGAGCAATGATGAGGTCATCCTATGAGTGGAGAATGGAGCAAAGGTTGCTGCATTAGCTGTAGGGACTTATTGTTTAGCGATGCCTTCGGGCAAGTCCATTTATCTAAATAATTATTATTTTGTTCCGAATATTATTAGAAACATTATTTCTATTTCTATATTGGATATGGAAGGATTTAACGTTATTATAAAGAACAACAGTTGTTCTATTTATAAACCAATGTTTTATATGGTATTGGTAATATGCGAAATGGACTTTATATACTTGACTTGCAAGAAAATATATTTTAAATTGAACAGACTAAGAAAAGGAAAATAGATGATATTAATTATATCTATATGTGGCACTGTAGACTCTGTCATATCAATGAAACAAGATTATCCAAGTTGCATAAGGATGGGCTCTTAGAGCTATCCGATTATGAATCATATCCAACTTGTGAATCTTGTCTCATGGGTAAAATGACTAAATCTCCTTTTAGTGGAAAAGGAGAAAGAGTTACAGAGTTATTAGCGTTGGTTCACACAGACGTTTGTGGACCTATGACAACGGATGCACGGGATGGATATTTTTATTTTATTAATTTCATTGATGATCACTCAAGATTTGGATATGTGTATTTAATGAAGTACAAATCTGAATCATTTGAAAAGTTCAAAGAGTTCAGAATTGAAAGAGAGAAACAAACAGACAAGAGTATTAAGATTCTTCGATCAGATCGAGGTGGAGAATACATAAGTGGTGAACTTTCTCAATTGTCTCAAAAATTAACGGTATAATCTCACAATGGACTCCACCGGGTACACCACAGGTAAATAGAGTATCTGAAAGGAGAAATTGAATATTGTTGGACATGGTTCGATCCATAATGAGTTTTATCGATCTTCCAATTTAATTATGGGGTCATGCCCTAGAAACGGCTCATATCTACTGAATAAGGTCCCCTCGAAATCCGTCCCCAAGACTCCATATGAGATTGGCAGGGAGGAAACTTGATCTTAAGCATGTTAAGATCTGGGGATGTCCAGCTTATGTGAAAAAGTTTCAAAATAATAAGCTAGGGACAAGATCTGATAAGTGCACGTTTGTGGGATATCCTAATGAAAGTTTGTGATACTATTTCTACAATCCTACTGAGCAAAAGGTGTTTGTTGCGAAACACACTGCCTTCTTAGAAAAGGAGTTATCCTTGAAGGGGCTAGTGGGAGAAAAATAGACCTTGAAGAAATTCAAGAACCACAAACCACTACAGATCAAGTAGATGAACCTGTCCAAGTAGAGACACCTACTTTACAACACCCTATTCGTAAATCTGGAAAAGTAACGAAGATACCTAAAAGGTATGGATTCGCCATAGAGGATGACGATGAGGTACACATCATGGATGATGATGATCCATTGAATTACGAACAGACTATGAGTAATAAAGACTCAGAGAAATGGTAGATGACCATAAAATCTAAAATGGATTTTGAAGCTATGCTCAAGTCCATTTGAATTTTTCTTACGATTGCAGCTTATTTTTACTTAATGTGGCAAAATGGACGTGGAGACGCCCTTCCTCAAGTATACATTATTAGAGGAGAATGTATGTATGATACAGCCAAATGGTTTTTTTTTTTGTTTCAATAGTTGAAGCAAATCATGTTTATGAGCTACAACAATCCATTCATTGATTGAAGTAAGATTCTCGTAGATGGAACATTCGTTTTGATGAGACAATCAAAGAGTTTGATTTTATCAAAAATAAGGATGAACCATGTGTGTACAAGAAGGTTAGTGGGAGCGCTTTTTTATTCCATGTATTATATGTTGATGATATATTACTGATAGGGAATGAAATTTCTATGCTAAAATAGATCAAAATAAAGTTATCTTAACATTCCTCCATGAATGATTTGGGTAGAACATCCCACATTGGGGATATAAATCTGTATTAATAGATTTAAAGGGATGTTCGGCTTAGCCCAAGGAAACGCATATTCATTAGATGCTAAAGGCGTTTAGCATGGCAAACCCCAAAAGGTGCCTCATGATGATGAGCCATGGAGTGTATCTCTCTAAATTTGTCCTCAGTAAAAGAGAGATCGCATGAGTTACTATCATGTATGCAATGAAATATACGAGACTTAATGTTGATCAGTCATATTCTAGAGAAGATCACTGTGAGACAGTGATAAACATCTTAAAGTACTTAACTGGCACTAAGGATGTCATTATATCACATGATGAGTCTAAATTAAACTAGAGTGCTAAACAGACTCAAGTTTTCAGACTAACCAAGACGATAGCAAATCCACTTTAGGGTAAGTCGTTACCTTAAAAGATGGAGCAGTGAGTTGGAAGAGTTTCAAGCAGCAAACAGTTGCTGATTCAGTGACAGAGGTAGAGTATATAGCTGCAAGTGAAGCTGCAAAGGAAGTTATTTGGATGAAGAAGTTCATAACTGAACTTGGTGTGGTTCCTAGCATTGGAGAAGCAGTTCCCGTATACTGTGACAACACCAGAGCGGTTGCAAAGGCTAAGGAACCCAGGTCTCATCAGAAATCCAAACACGTGTTGTGGCAATTTCACTTGATCAGGGAGATCATTGAAAGAGGAGCATATAGACTCTCAAGATAACATTGCAGATCCATTTACTACAGCTTTAAGATAACAGCAGTTTGATCGTCACTTAGAGAAGAAGGGTATGAGATACCATAGCGATTGGATTTAGTGCAAGTGGGAGATTGAAAGTAGTATGTATACAAGACAATCATGTATGATGATAAATCATATACTTTGAAGACAATCTTATTTTTTTTTAATAAAAATATTCATTTATTAAAGGCATTTAATTATCTACATGGTGCTGTTGCTTTTAGAATCATGATGATGATCATGCTAATGAGATCTAAATTCTTAGAAAGCTCTAAAACTAAAATAGTTCCCAATACTGGGATTACTAAAAAGGGGATTAGTAAATTCAGATAGATTGGTACATATGTTACTTGCTCATTGGATGAGGATGATTGATCTCATGATCATTTGTGTGGAGACACTAAAGCAAGTATATACGTGCTTATTGGAGAATAAGTTCACTAAACGTGACTCACTATGAAATACCTAATGGAGTTTTACTTGCCTGTCAATAGGAATTCCTAATGTGATAGTAGTACAAGTGATCCTTGGACTTGAGATCATCATAGTATCTTGTATGTAATGAATTATACTTTGAGTTATTCCTTAAAGCCCTTTAGGGTATATAAAAGGGTATGCTTGGGTATAATGAGTTACATATGGAGATAATGAATGATCAATAAAGAATCTACCACCTCTAGTAAAAGAGGAGATATGTCCTATGTGATTCGTCAAATGACAACCCAGGAATCCTTGGCCAAGGTGGAATGAAATTAGAAAGGAGTTTCTAATTTGCATTAAATGGAGTTGTGCATTTTCTAATCGAAATACATATAATTAAATAAAATAAGACTTGACAGTAAATCCATGTTATATATTTAATTGGGACATTGTATGATGGAAGGATTGAATTGTGCGGTAACTATTTACTCACAGGTTCTTTTATGATTAATGTTGAAATCTATATTATCAAAAAAGTCGTTGATCGCTAGGGAGGTTTATCCCTATTATAGAATAAATATTATTTATTTAAATAGATTAATAGTTTAATTTATTTATTTAAATAAGATTATAATTGTTCTAATTGATTTATTCACAACCGGTTTAATATGGAGAACCTAAAGGGTCACACCATAAAAGGAAGAATAATTATTTAAGAAGGTAATGACATAATTGTAATAATGCATTAAGTGTAATTAATTTAATCTATGATGATAGAATAAATTAAATTGCTTAATGTTTATTATTTAATATTTTGGAAATATTAAATATAAATTAATAAGAGGAGTCTTATTAATATTATTACAATTATTATTATTTTAATTTCTAAAGGGGTTTAGTAATTAATTTAATATTAGTACTCTCATTTATTCCTAATAAGATTAGGAGACAAATTAATTAATTGAATTTAAATAATTATTCCCAATGTGGTGAGAAACCTAAATTAATTAAAAGAGTTTAATTAATTAAATAAAATTTCATGTCTAATAAGATTAGAAGGGTTGACCAATATCTATATATGAGGAGTCTTATAATAGATATCAGTTGATGCAATTCCAATTGTTGGAGAGTACTCCTTTTCTATAGAGGATAGAAAACTAAGTCAACCACCCTCCTTCTTGATAATTCATCTTCCTTGGTGGATCACCTCTAGAGGCCAAACACTTGGGTGGCTAACATTGATCAAAGGAAGGAATCTAACCCGGAAATTCAAGTAGATCACGAAGAACAAGGAGTTGAACTCGTACCTGTGGAAGCTTCGTTCTACAAGGGTATGATTCTATAACTTTTTATTTATCGTTTTAAATTTATAATTTGCATAAAGGATGATCCGGGTAATGGTTTTATAAAATTTTTTTAAACTCTGATATACCATGCTTCTGCTAATTTTTGTACTTTGATTGCATCACGATTTCGTACAAACCCAACAAAAGAACCATAACATCAATCTCGAGTAAAAACAGCACAAGACAGCTCAACCGACGGACTGCAAAGATTCAAAGATCTAGTCATGAACCCATCTTCCAAGATTCAGAAAAGGTCAAATCACATGTCATTGTGTAGCTCTCGAAAAGGGCATTCCGGAAAGGTATAGCACGCCTCAATCGGACTCCCGGATCAAAAGTTATGAAGATTAAAGTAGACTGCGCATTTGGTCAGAATGCACGTACTTCGAGATAGCGGGACCCATTAGGCAGGGCTTATCACAAATAGCCGCAGGTAGACCCGCGGTTGCCGCGGGTAGACCAGCTACCATCGGGTCTATAAATAATACCCCCCATTAGCCAAAAGAAAAAGAAGGAAAAAAGCAGACAAACTCTGCCCATTTTGACCAGTAGCCCAACCTCTAGTACTCCAAACTTCGATTTTATTCTTCCAATGCGTTTGCATACGTATATTCTACAACATATCAATTTTTAACTGTGGAAACAGAGATTTGAATCCCTCCGAGTGGCAAAAATCCCGTAGAGTTGTCCATTTTAAGTTTTTTTATGATCAAAAACTATTTACTACTTTAGCGCACATATGTGAACATACATATGAAGTTTTAGCTTCTGGTTTCGCCCGGATCTCAAATCCGTGGCCTTTATAGCTTACTTTTTAGTATATATAAGTATATATATATATATATATATATATATTTCTTTGTTTGCACAGCTTGGATTGCTAATCCGTGCCTTTTTACTGCTTTCCTATATATAACTATATATATATATATGTATATATTTACGCTATTTTGTTCGGCCTGGATTGCTAATTCGTGGCCTTTTTAGCTTTGTTATATATATAATTGACTATATATATATACTAAATTTCAATTCCGTCAGGCTTGGATTGTAAATCCGTAGCATTTACCACTTTTATATATATATATATATATATATATATATATATATATATATATATTCTAACTTGTTTGGTTTGGATTGCTAATTCGTGGCCTTTTCAGATCATATATATATATATATATATATATATATATATATATATATATATATATATACTAACTGTATATATTAACATTTTATTCAGTCGAGCTTGAATTAGAAATTCGTTTCTCTTTACAGCTTATATATATATATATATATATATATATATATATTTACATTTCTTAGTCGAGCCTAGATTAGAAATTTATGGCTTTTTACAACTTATATATATATATATATATATATATATATATATATATTTATTTATATTTCTCAGTCGAGCCTGAATTGTAAATTCGTGGCTCTTGACAACTTATATATATATATATATATTTACATTTCTCAGTCAGGCCTAGATTGGAAATTCGTGGCCCTTCACAGCTTTTTATATATATAAGTATATATATATATATATATATATTATTTATTCAATGTGATTAAATATTTACTTTAATTATTCAGTTGATATGAATCTGTCTTAATGTCAATTTTGTGGACTAGATTCATCTAAATCTAGCCACTTCTAACTTTCAAATGGTTCAAAATCGGTCAAACTGGAACTGGGAAGCTAGAATGATTAAGATTTATTTAAATTTAGCTTTGTTTCCAGTTTTGTAAATATTAAAGCGACTACGCGACCCTAGATCCATATCTATTGGGAACGGGAAGCTTTGGCTACGCGCATGCAAGGATTTAACTGATGAATCCTTTATTTTGAGATGTCTATAGTACAATTTGCACTATATGTGAGCCTAAGAATCATGGGATTAATGATCAATCACACGGATCTAAATCTGATTCCCATGATGGACAACTTTGTATTGTAAATACATCCTGCTAGTTTTTCTGTAAATGTAAATCATATGGACCTTAAAACGGTTATCCGGATTTAAGGCTCAATATAGTAAACTTTAGTTTGTATTGCTAGGGTCACTTGGATGGCTGTCATGTCCATAAGAAGACCGACACTTGTATATACATGTTGTGGTCGAGGATGCTTTGCATTCCGACAATAAAAATCTAAATCAAGCAAATGCGGAATAAAATGAAAGTATCAAAAGGCTTCAATTCCTATGCGAGCGAAAGGGTTTGAAAACCATATTTCAAAACGTCATTTTCATATCTTGTTGTTGGGTAAATTCTAATAGCGCAACACACAAGTATACATGATCAACAAGTAATATAAAGAAAGTAAAGTATCGTTCCCACAGAGACAATAACTATAATTTATCCTAACAATTACTAATTTTATACTATCTCAATTTTATTAAACTAACGATCAAATGGTGAAATTTATGAAAAACTACTACTTCGACTATAACTAACACTATCTAGGAATTTAATAAGTTTTCGGAGAATTAAGCCTACAACTTTACTTATTGTTTCACTTCGAATGACATACTTCCTTTTAATTTAAATCAACTAATCCAGATTATTAACCAAGAACACAAAAGTAGATATAACAATCTCTCAATGCATTACATCCATACTCACGCAAATCCACAATTGATAGAATTAAGTAAGACACCTTAATTAACTAACTCACTATATCTCTATGTGAATTATAATTGAAAAAAGTTTAAAATCTAGTTCTCTTTAGATTTCGTATATAGATGTCTCTATCCTACACATGAAATATGAATTCTCACTTACTCTAGAAATCACAAACATACGTCACTATGATCAGTTCTAATTCTATATGTCATCTCTCGAGTTCATATGGAATAACAAGTAATTGGTGATCAAGCAATAACATAAATTAAGCACAAACCATAGCAAATAATCTGGGAATAATATCAATAAACTAAATTAAAAGCATGCCAATTCTTAGTTATATAATAAGCTCCGTTGTAGACTTAAATAGTAGATTAGTTCATCAAAGACAAAGTAAAAACTATTGTCCACAAAGTAAATAACATCCTGAATACAAAGAATAGATGGTGAGAGAAATTATAATCTAAAAGTGTATAGCTACTCGTCTTCAATCTCGCCTTGCGTTCTTCGTGCTTCGCCTCGCTTCAATCCTCCTCACGTGTGATCCCCCCCAGATTAGGGTTTGTTAATGTCCCAGAATATCCCAAATATGCCCTTCTGTTAGGCTTATATATCCTCTTAATCGCTAGCCAAATATCCCAGCTTTAGTTCTCCAGAATCCCATTCAAACAAGGAAACAAAATCTCTGCTGCCGCACCTGCGCCTAGGTGAGGTTTACAAGCACTACAAGTGCGCCCTGATGAAGATGCTTAGTTCCTGCAGATTTCTTCCATTAATTTCTTAGTTCCTTGCTTATCATCCCGGCCATTCCCTGCACATAAACTAATGCAAAAGCACGAAATGGAACCTAAAAATACTTGAAGTAGCACTATCTTCGGTTTAAATGGTATCAATTTGTAGGTAAGAAACCTACTTATCAAATACCCCAAACTTAAGACTTTACTTGTCCTCAAACGAAAACAACAAAGAAATAAAAATAACAAGCAAACTTATCTATATGAATGCATATTCATGATCTACTTCCTACATGCCTATAAATCCAGCAATAGATCAGTATGATGTCCAACACAGGCCTCAAAATATCATAAGATACTCAAACAATATATCAAATCAACGTACAGTTCATCATTAACCAATCAGTCAATCCAAACCCATCATCGCCCATGTTGTGCGTGTGTGCTCGTTAACCATTCTAATCACCAAACGTTCAAGATTATCACATAACGACCTTCTTAGAGGGAAAATTTTAGTTCTATTCCAGTTAGTATGTAAATATGATAAAACCGGCTAAACATAGCAATTACCGAGTTCAGGGATCTCAAATGAGGCTTATTTCTCTTACTATTCATTCACAGGTGCGTTTTACGCTCCATCTTGCGTTCACAATCGACTGTGCAATGTTCGAATCTATTAGGCTTTTCAATGTTACCCGTTTAGCGAACTTTAGGGCGTTAGGTGTAAAAACATCCCCAAGGGCTTACTTATTCAAGCAACAAAGGCCAGAGACACAAACTAGTCAATGTGTTTATTCTCTTTTTTTCTCAGTTTTCTAATTTCTTTCCTTTTATATTTTTTTTCTTTTCTTTCACCCCAATGACTCCCCCAAACTCGAGTTTTTACTTCATTTTAACCTTTACTGTTAGTATACCAATGCCATCAAAATTTAACTAAGATTTTCCCCCCAGAAACCAATTATGAACCCTTGAACTAAGTTGACTAGAACAATTAAACTCTACGTGCTAACCAGTTACATAAGTTTCAGATAGGCTTAGATTTACAGCTTGATTAACATTAGATTGCATCATCAATCTTCACATTGTTCGAGTTAACATGTAATACCAATCTTATCATAGGTCGAGCTAAATTCACACCAATCCATTGCTGAAACTCATACAACACCCTGTCGACGTCGGTGGAAAAATTCGGGTCCGGTCAAACCCAGATCTTTCTCTCTTCTTAAGTTTTGTCTACCCTTATTCTTTTTATTGTGAAAATTTTTTTGAAGGGTTTTTTAGGAAAAGGCCAACATGTATCATGTCGACGATTTGAACATTTTATTGAGTTGCCAGTTAGTAGTTTTGAAATGGTTGTACCAACTCAACCGAGTTTTGTTTGAAAAAAAGGCCCAATTGCTAGACACTGTCAAAACTTGATCTTCGAAACCAATGTTTTGAGTACGGGGGATTGGTTAAGTGTGGAGAAGGTGTTAGGTACCCCACAACTCCCGTGTAAACACAGTACCACATCTTTTCAATATTTCCCTTTTAAATTTGTAATGTCTGTGAATACAAAAAGAAATTGGGTATATGCTTGATTTATTTTGGAAGTATGGACGTACTTTTTGGGTAAAATCTAGTTACGCACAACACGTAAGTATACGTTGTCAACAAGTAATAATGTGAAAGTAAAGTATCGTTCCCATGAGGAATTATTTAATAAGAATCACCAAGTACTAACCCGTAAACAACTTATTCTTATTTAAATGAATGAATTAACAATATATATAATTAACTACTACTAAATACCACTAGTTAAGATAACATTACGGAGATTTAAGATCACAACTTCACTTATTGCTTCACTTAAGTTAATACACTTCCTATCAATTATAATCACTATTCTTGAATTGTTAATCAAGAACACTAAAACAAATATAACCACCTCCCGATGCATTATACCCAAACTCACTCGCGTCCATAGATGATAGAATTAAGCAAGACACCCTAAATAACTAATCCACTATATCTCTATGTGAATTACAATTAAAAAGGATTTCATACACAAGTTCTCCATTAGATTACATATGGTGTAAAGGTATATCTCTATCCTAAACACAAATTATGAATTCCAACGCCATGCAGAAAATACAATCACATGCTATTTTGATCAAATCTAAACCCATACTCCATCTCCTGAGTTCATATAGATTATTACGGTAATTGTTAGCTAGGCAATTAAACAATTGAGTCCAAATAACAATAGACAATTCCCACGATAGATCATAATAATTGATAGAGAAGTATATTAAAATAAACTACACAATAAGATCCATTGAAATCTTAGACAAGAGGTTTAGTTCATTATTATTGAATCAAACCTAAGAATCCACAATTGAATAAACATTAAAAGATAAGAATAAGAATAAGAAAAAAAATCAGAATCTATGGTCAGTCAGCAAATCATCAAGCCCCCTCTTGCTCCTACTCTTGATCTTCAATGTTACTTCAATTTGCTTCAATCTCCCACCCTTTTCTAACTAGACTTTTTTATTTAATTGAAAACTAAACTAAAAATAATCTAATTGAATATCTAAGCTATGCTTATCTCATATGTTATTATGCTCTCCCCTCTATCCAGGTTCCGTCCCTCATATATATATTATATTCGTAGCCCCTTGTCTCTCCAATTGACAACCCAAAGTCCATGTAGGAAAAATAACGTGCCAGCTACTGCCGCCTCCTCGCCCCAGCGGGGGTCTCCAAGCAACAAGCCCCGCCCCAGCGGGGCCACCTACTGTCCATCCTCGTATGGAAAATCCGTGAGCTGCTCGGAAGCCTTCAGCTGCTAATTTGGACATGAGCTGCTCCACTTGGAATGCATGTGCATGGCCCACTTACAAGGTGGCAGCATGATGATGACTGCATGTAATTAGAAGGCTGCTTCAATCTCCTTTGCAAGCTCGTGGATAAGTAAATAAGATCAATATGCTTAGTAAATAAAGACCGAGGCCCACATCTTCTTTGTAATATATTTACTTGATTACTAGGAATTTTAATCAAGTAAGCAATTTGTGGCCCACATAATAACTTTCATGAATAGCTTGTTCAATTTTCTTGGTCCAATATGCTCAATTTGTCTCTAAATAATTTTCAAAGTCACGGAAACCTTCAATTATACTTTTAGCTCCAAATTCTCCTTTTACGCCACTTTAGTACCAATTCCGTTACCTGCACATAAACATCTAAACTCAGTAGAAATGATAGGCAAATTACTCAAAAACATTCAGAATCAAGCTATAACGACTACCGATTAGTAGGTTTAAAATCCACTCATCAGTTCTTCATTGAACCTACATACGAAGGGTTTGATTTAATTTGCAAAAGTCTTTTTTTAGACAAGATTATTAAAATGATGTTTTGAAAACAGGTTTTCAAGCCTTTACGCTAACATAGGAATTGAAGTATATCAACACTTCTGTTTTATCTTTTTAGCCTTAAGGAATGGTGATTGTCGGGCTGTGAAGCATCCTCGACCACAAAAATATAAACAAGTATCGGTCTCCTCATGGGCATGATAGCCATTGGAGGGACTCTGACATGACACACCATTATTCTCAATATGATGAGACCTTAAACCCGGATAACCATTTTAAGGTCTTTTGGATGCACATTTTTACAGAAAAACTGGCATGGTACATTTATAAAGTGGAGTTTGTCCATTGTGAAAATTAGATTCTGATCAGTTTGATCATGAATCCCACGATTCCTAGGCTCACAAAGAAAAGCCAATAAAACCTGTACAGCTCAAATATGTATAGAAAAATATATTTACATCCAGATAACGCCAGAACCAATGATTCATCAGTAAATCCTAGTTCGCACATGGCCGAAGCGTCTCGCTCCCACTAGATAGTGATCTAAGGGACACGAGGTTGCTTTCATAACTGAAACTAGAAAAAACTCTAGATTTAAATAAATCTCAGCCATTCTAACTTCCTGGTTCTGTCTGGACCTATTTTGAATTGTTTGAAAGCTAGAGTTGGCGAGATTTAAAAAAATTTAGTTCGCCCGCAGAAATGTCAGTGCCGATTCATATCAAATAAATATTTAAAGTAACAATTTAATCAAAATGATTAAAGAAATATATATATATATATATATATATATATATATATATATATGTGTGTGTGTGTGTGTGTGTATATATATATAACTATATATATACGAAAAAGGTAAAGGGCGATGGGTTTTCACTCCGGTGCCCGGACTAGAATGAAAGTATATATATATATATTTATAAAAGCTGTAAAAAGCCACGGAGTAATCCAAGCTTGACAGAATATAAATATATATAAAAAAAATTATAAAGGGAGGTGGGTTTTCACTCCGATGCCCAGACTAGAATGAATATATATATATATATATATATATATATATATATATATATATATATATATATATAAAAGCTGTAAAAAGCCACGGAGTAATCTAGACTGGACATAATTAAACTATATATATAAAAAGCAGTAAAGGGTGGTGGGTTTTCACTCCGGTGCCCGAACTGGAATGGAAATATATATATATTTATAAAAGCTGTATAAAAGCCACGGAATGATACAGGTTGGAAAGAATGCAATTATATATATATAAAAGCGGTAAAGGGCGATGAATATTCTATCCTTTGCCCGGACAGAAATGTAAATATATATATATATATATATATATATATATATATGTATAAAAGCAGTAAAAAGGCCACATAATGATCCAGGCCAAACTGGAATGTAAATAATAATATCTATAGTTAATATATATATATATATATATATATATATATTAAAGTAATAAAAAGGTCACGAAGTATAAATTCAGGCCCAAATAAGTCAAAAAAATTATATATATATATATATATATAGTTATATATATAGAAGTAGTAAACTACCTCGGATTTGACATTCGGGCTTGACAGAATTGAAAAATTAATATATATACAGTTAAATATACACAATAAAAAGCCAAACCTGGACTGGTAAGATAACCTAGTTCGGTGAAGTTGCTAGAAACGAAGATATATGTATATAAAAGCTGTTAGAAGCGACGGATCGACGATCCGAGTTGTAGAAATGCCAGAAAATGAGTTTATATACTAAGATGTACGAAAACATAAGCAAAACGACGACGGAACTTAGTTTTGGGCATATTCAGAAAGTGAAACTTAACGTGTAAGTGTATAAAAATGCAATGAAGTAATATGAACTTCCTGATCGTAACAATACTCACAATGGACTGCTACACGGGCTTTTTTGCCAAATCGTAGGCTTTAAACGTCCATTTCTACCGGTCAATTTTTTATATGTGGTAGTATGTAAGTGTATCTATGTGTTAGAGTGAAAAAAATTTGGGTTTGGAGAACACGAAAATGGCTGAGAAACCAAACGGGCAAAGGTTCAGAGCATTTTTTGATTATTAAATGAGCTGGGGGTCACCTTATATATATAGACCCGAGAGAAGCAGCTCTACCTACGGCAACCGTAGGTAGAGGTGCGGCTCTTTGTGGCCGGTCCCGTTGCATTAAAGTACGTGCACTCCGAGCAACACGAGGTTGGATTTGAAGCTTTCTAACTTTTGATCGAAGCTTCCGTTTGAGGCGTGTTATACCTTTCCGGAAAGCCCTCGCCGAGAGTGTCACAATGACATAGGAGTAACCCTTTTCTGAGTCCAAAAAGATGGGTTCATAACCAGGTCTTTGATTCCTCATATTTTATTTGTTGAGATGTCTTGCGTTGTTTCCACTCGGGATCATTGTTCGTTCTGACCTTAGTGGCAACGATTCGGCTTGAGTTTGACCGAATCAGCTTTAAGTCAGTAAAATGACCGTTTTGCCCCTCTCAGAGTTTCCTTCAATACTGGCATGTCCTTCGGCTAACTTCCTGGGGTTGTTTCAAAGGTTTGGATGCCAATTGATTCTTGTTTGTCCTCAGCGTGGTCTATGAGGCTGACTTGGTGCTTCCAGGTTTGTCTCTGGATATGATGTAGGGCTTCATGATTATTTCTGAAGTTGAGCTGACCTCTTGGGTTGAGATTGGGGTTGACCTGTACGTCTTGGGTTGAGATCGGAGTTGATTTATACCTCCCGGGTTGAGACCAGGGCTGACCTGTACCTCCCGGGTTTAGACCGGGTTGACCCGTACCCCCCGGGTTGAAACCAGGGCTGCCCTGTACCTCTCGGGTTGAAACCGGGGCTGACCTGTACCTCTCGGGTTAAGACCGGGGCTGACCTGTACCTCCCGGGATGAGACCAGGACTGACCTTTACCTCTTAGGTTAAGACCGGGGCTGACCTGTACCTCCCAAGTTGAGACCCGGGCTGACCTGTACCTTCTGGGTTAATACCGGGGCTGACCTGTACCTCCCGAGTTGAGACTGGGGCTGACCTACCAGGTTGAGATCGGGGCTAACTTGTACCTCCTGGGTTAAGACTAGAGCTGACCTGTACCTCCCGGGTTAAGATCGGGGCTGACTTGTACCTCCCGGGTTGAGACCGGGGCTGACCTGTACCTCCCGGGTAGAGACCGAAGCTGACCTGTTCCTCCCAGGTTGAGACCGGGGCTGACCTGTAGCTCCTGGGTTGAGACCGGTGCTGACCTGTACCTCCCGGATTAAGACCGGGACTGACCTATACTTCCCGGGTTGAGATCGGGGCTGACCTGTACCTCTCGGGTTGAGAACGGGGCTGACCCGTACCTCCCGGGTTGAGACCGAGGCTGACCTGTACCTCCCGGGTTGAGACTGGGGCTAACCTGTACCTCCCAGGATGAGACCAGGGCTGACCTGTACCTCCTGGGTTGACATTGGAGCTGACCTGTACCTCTCGGGTGAGACCAGGGCTGACCTGTACCTCCCGGATTGTGACCAGGGCGGTCCTGTACCTGTTGGGTTGAGTTTAGGGCTGACCTATACCTCTCGGGTTGAGACCGGGGCTGACCCGTACCTCCCGGATTGAGACCGAAGCTGACCTGTATCTTCTGGGTTGAGACTGGGGCTGAGTTGATGGCCCGGTATTGAGACCGGGGTTGATTTGACATGACAGCTTTGCCCTCCTACAGGGTTGGTAACAAGGAAACAAAATTTTGAGTTTCTATAGATGCCCCTCTTTATCATGTTCATGCAATGCAATGGAATGAACATGATAAAGATTGCTAGACACTAGAAATGCAAATGTAAAGGCAGGGTAATGCATGGGATGATATGTGATGAATGTTAGATACCTACGAGGGGTTAGGATTATCATTGAATGTTCACGTCACTTTCTGCTGGGGATACCGTCATTCATGATAACCCTTGGGGAAGCACTATCAGGCGGTTACTAGTAGGATATCAGATTTAAGCTATCACAGAATGTTTTTGTCACTTTCTGCTGGGGATGACATTATCCGTGATAGCTTTGTCGACTTTGATGGGGATAACATTATTGATGCTACCTTGGTTTGAGACCACTGGCTTCCCACGTCTGTCAATACTCTCCCTAAGGCATATTTCTCTTCGGCTGATGCCGTTGTACATTTCTAAAGGCTCCTTAGATGGGGATATCTCTGTCGCCGAGTTACTTCAATGGGTGTTCCCGATGTATATCTCGACGATAATTTGCATCGGTAATTGGCCATAAGAGGTTGAATCACCAATCCTTCTTGGTGCTTCTTCTGAGGATGTGTATAATAGATTCCATCATTTATCCTTTGTGAGGATGGATTATTTACCCGGTGCTTCACTGTGTTTGTGCCAACGGCTGAACTGTTATCGATCAGGACCAGACGCTTCGCCTAGGTTGTGCCAACGGCTGAACTGTCATCGGTCAGGACCCGATGCTTCGCTAGGGTTGAGAAAACGACTGAACTATCACCGGTCTGTACCCGATGCTTTGCTGGGGTTCTGTCAACGGCTGAACTATCACCGGTTTGTACCAGACGCTTCAATGGGGTTGTGCCAACGGTTGAACTATCACCGGCCTTGACCCGAAGCTTTGCTAGGGTTGTGCCAACTGCTCAAATGTCATCGGTCTGTACCTGATATTTCGCTGGGGTTGAGCCAACGGCTGAACTGTCTCCGATCTGTACCCAACACTTTGCTGGGGTTGTGCCAATAGCTGAACTATCATCGGTCTATACCCGACTCTTCGCTGGGGTTGTGCCAACAGCTGGACTGTCACCGTTCTGTACCCGACGCTTTGCTGGGGTTGTGCCAACGACTGAACTGTCACCGGTCTATACCCGACGCTTTGATGGGGTTGTGTCAACGGCTGAAATGTCGTCGATCTCTACTCGACGCTTCACTAGGGTTGTGCCAACGGCTGAACTGTCATCGGTCAGTACCCGACGCTTCGCTGGGTTTGTGCCAACGACTGAACTGTCATCGGTCAGTACCCGATAATTTGAAAGTGGCAGTTTTCTGCAGTTCTTCACTGTTTTTTTAGCAGTTTTCATTATTGGTCCCCGAACATTACTTCGTGATGAATACCAATTACTTTAAGGAAGTTCCTCTTTTTTTCAGTATATCGCTGCTTAAAAGCGAGATTTCAGGAAAAACCGCTCAATCGCGTAGCCATTTTTTCTCAGATTTGACTTTTTAGCTCATATAAAATCCGTTTTAACTCGAACCGAACTGAGCCGGAGGGAGCGGGGCCAACCCTGGGGAGCCACAGGTAGGGGTACGGCAGCCGCAGGTGGGCCCGCTCCTTCCTGCGATTTTAAAATGGGCAGCAGGGAGCTCATATGTTCATTTTTAGTTTCGAGTTTCAAACGGAATCTGATTTTCTTTTTCAGATCTACGGAGTTAGGGAAGTTTTTTTAGATTCTGTCAGTGGCTATGCGTTCTGCACATCTCAAGTAACATTTAGATCCTTTCATTTCAAGTTTTGACCGTTAGAAGTATGCAAACCACGTAGGGTGCTTTTAAACGCAATGTATAAAAAATGTATGCCTATATGACCTGCTAAAAATTTTCTGACTTCATAAGTATGCAATTTTACTGCATTGCACGTTTTGATGTAAAAAAATTACAGTCAATTTTTACTCTTTTTGATCAGTTTACTCATTCCTTTTGAGGCCTAGCGAGCCTGGATTTTTAACTTAAAATGTACATGGTAATTTGGCTACCATGTGAAGTTTATTTTTGATTTTTTTTCATAAATGTGAACTGTTTCTATTTTTGAGAAGGTGTGCTACTGAATGGCCACCTAGACCTGCTCGTGTGCATGCGGACAGTCCATTTTATAAAGGAGACTCTGGCAAAAAAATTTCAAAAGCCCGAGCATTTAATAAATATGCAGTTTTTACTCTACTGGGGATTTTTGACTGACCCATGCATTTTTTTGGATTTAGCTTTTGAAAAACATACACTTTTAACTTTATTGGGGATTTTTAACTGACTCATGCATGTTTTAGGACATAAAAATGCATAAAGTACTGATTTAAATTAATAAGCCACAAGTTCTAGGCTTACCACACTCTTTTTGAGGTGATTTGGAGACTTTGTCCCGACAATGGACCGAGATAGATTCAGGAGTGCTAGCCGGGTTATTTCAGGAGTTAGACGGAGGAGAGCCTTTGATGTCCCTTAGCCATGGCCAACCCGATCGCCTCGTAGGTTAGCTGAGTTAGTGATTCGTCCGGCCTAGGATGAGCCATCGATAGATATAGATGACCAGGATGCTCCATTTGCCGCTCCAGCCCCAGCTTAGGCTCTACGTGCGGAGCTTCCAGGCATTGTTGTGCCAGTCCAGGATCTGCTAGGAGATTTGAGTCTTCATCCCTCAAGGTTCCTCCATGCCAACGAGGTGACTGAAGCTTTTTCTATTTCTGGATTTTCTTTCTTCCTTTTGCCATTCTCGGGGCACAGGTTTTTGACATGGGTTAATTTTTTTTTGATGCAAGTTTCGGGCTTTACGCAGCCTCGAGGGAACTGGTTTAATGTGCATTCCCTGTATCACACTCTGCACCAGGACTACAGGGACATTGTTGACAACTGGGACTTTCAGGCGTTCTTTTCTATTCTTCCCCGCCGTTGCCCCTGGGGTGTTATGAGGGCTTTATCTGAGTGCTGGTTCCACCAGACTCAGTCTCTCCACTTGTTGGACTATGAGGTGATGATGACTCCGATGGACTAGAGGTTCATCACTGGTATAGAGTTTGAGGGTGAGCCAGTGCCTGTCATGGCTGATATTACACCCACTGTTGTTCGCTACCTGCTAGGAGTTCCTGCAACGTCGATCAGAGGACGGACAGTCTGATTTGGTCCCTTGAGTGTAGATGCCCAGAGTGGGGCTCTGCTTGAGCCTCTGCCTGACGATCAGAGGGTTAGGGATCGCATCCTGCGATGATTATTTTTGGTGATCATCAGGGGTTGTTTTCTGGCAGACAACTCTGCGACGGCGTCCTTTGCCCTGGTCAGTGCCACTCGACATATAGAGCGCCTCAATGACTTTGATTGGGGTACCTATACCTTTCCCTATTTTCTTCGAGGTATGCGCATGCGCTCGAAAGGTGTGAGGTAGGCTTGGTTAGGGTTCTACCCATTTCTGCTGGTGAGTACATCTTTCTTGTACCTTTTTTGATTTCTGCATTTACATTTATCAGTTTTGGTCACTGAGGACTTTTGATATTTGCATGGCCAGTTTTGAGCATATAAGAGGCTTCATTGCCTTCGTCCCGCCACCACTTTAGGCTTAGATACTTATCCCCGGAGGTCCCTATTGCTGAGGGTTTCACCCATTTTCGTCTTCAACTGGAGCTTTTGATAGCCGGATCGATCTCGTGGATCCCATATTCCTCAAACTTTTTAACTGTTGGGTTTGAGGGAGGCTTCCCCACTAGCCGAAAGTATGCATTATCTACCCGCAGAGTCCCATTTTTGACAGAGGGAGGTTGGGAGCTCTATTTAGGAGAGCATGCTATTATGAGCATCACGGGAAAGATTCACATTCCCATTGTTCCTCCTGCTTGGCATCATTGGCCACTAGTTCAGCCACTCACAGGAATTTTAATGGAGGGCATAGATAGCTTTACCCTATCAGAGGGTCTATATAGCTAGGAGGCATTTAGCAGTTGGTGGAGTACTCGTACTATTGGGGCTCAGACTCGTGCTAACTAGTTTATAGCAGATATGGTGTCGGGGTCTGTGATGAGGACAGACTGGATAGCTTGCCTCAGGGAGCCTACTCACTTGGGCCAGATTACAGGACTGACCCAACAGTTAGAGAGAGCTTATTTGTTTATCAGGCATCTTGGCCGAGATCCATCAGAGGCATCTTCTTTTGATCCATCCAGCTCTGGAGCGGGCCCTTCCACTGGTCCATTTTCTAGCAGTTATACAGGGGCTGATCCTCCCTTGTATTGCCCTGACATTCCAGATGGCCGAGACTTTATGTGCACGAAGGAGATGGAGCATGTTAACCACCTGAGTGTAGATATTTTGGATCTTTTTGGATAGCTATTATAGCTATATCTTTTGGTCGGCCACTATTTTTGCTGTTGGCCGGCTGTGCCCCATTTTGATAGGCCACTGTTAGTAGTTGGGGTGTGTGCCCCATATCCTTGTGCTTTTATTTTGCACTTTATTAGTAAACAGAGATGATGCTTGCATTAGATAGTTTATTCTAGTTATGCATGATATTTACTATCTATTGTATCATATTTATCATTGTTATTATGGATGTATCATGTCATGGATATGCACTTAGACAGCTGAGTTCAGATTTCACCCCTGGACGGTCTTGTGATACGGTGATATAGATGTCGTCATCCACCGTCAGCCGTATTGAGCACTCGCCACCATCCTCAGTGGCATCTTCATTGCAGTCGTTATATGACAGTCTGCCCCTCATAGCCAGAGGGATAGTAGATCAGATGCTAGGGCATTCTCTAGCCCTTCTAGGTTTCCAGGTTCCGTATGGGTTTTTGGATTACATCTTATCATGCTGGATACCTGATCGATAGGTTTTCCATTTTGGGCTCCACGAGTTGACTCCAACCTTAGAGGAGTATGCACGTCTTACAGGCTTGGCACTGGATCTTCCTTGCGCTCATACAACCATCAGTGATATGCGGAGACCATTTATGACTATGTCAGGTCTGAGACGCTGAGTTATCACTGCGGAGATTATTGTCGGACACGTGATATCCATAGACTTTCTGATGGATCTCCTCGACCGGCTAGACAGCTACGAGCAACATTATGGGGATTTTACCATTTCAATAGATGAGTGGCAGCTCGTGCGTGTAGACGTCTTGTTGATGTGCACTGTGGCCTACGTTTATATGCCACTACCCTTAGACCACTTGGACGTCAGATTGATGGTCGTGGTTTGGGCTTTTAGACAGGGTTGCACTATCCTGCCGATGATATTGGCTGAGACACTGAGGTCAGCTACCTACTGCCGTACCCATCCAAGAGGTAGCTCTGTCTTGTTGTATGTGTGGCTCATGTCCCACTTGCTTTCGATTGGCTTCTTCAGACATCAGGGGTATTATTTCACCCATGAGATAGCCATGTCATACTCCTTTCAGCCGGTGAAGTGTTCCGATGTAGAGACCTGGTCAGCTTTTTTATCCGATATTGTGCATCCTTTTTCGATTCTACCATGCTCCGGGCTAGTCTCCCCTTATAGCTTCATCACTCATGCATCTGGCATGGATTACTTGCCCCTAGCGGGATTGAAGGGAGTGACCACTTATCATCCTCTAGCAGTTATGGGTCAGTTCGATCGTTTACTAGAGCCTGCACCAATTTGAAGGGGCCATTGATCAGCGGATGTCAGCTTCTTTTATGTCATCAGCCGACCTGATCAGGATTTATGAGTGTTGGACTTATAGGGAGAGGGCTGATTTCTCTACTAATTTTTGCATTTACATTTATCAGTCTTGGTCACTGAGGACTTTTGATATTTGCATAGCCAGTTTTGGGCATATGAGAGGTTTCGTTTCCTTCGTCCGGCCACCACTTTAGACTTGAATACTTATCCCCGGGGGCGGCAGTTGGCACCACTCCACTCTGACGGAGGTCCCTATTGCTGAGGGTTTCACCCATTCTCGTCTTCTGCTAGAGCTTTTGGTAGCCGAATCGATCTCGTGGATCACATATTCCTAAAACTTTTTAACTGTTGGGTTTGAGGGAGGCTTCCCCACTGGTCGGGAGTGTACATTATCTACCTGCAGAGTCCCATTTTTGACAGAGGGAGGTTGGGAGCTCTATTTAGGAGAGCGTGCTATTATGAGCATCACAGGGAAGATCTGCATTCCCATTATTCCTCCTACTTGGCATCATTGGCCACTAGTTCAGCCACTCACAGACATTTCGATGGAGGGCGTAGATGGCTTTACCCTGTCAGAGGGTCCATATGTCTAGGAGGCATTTAGCAGCTGGTGGAGTCCTCGTACTATTGGGGCTCCGACTCGTGCTACCCAGTTCATACCAGATATGGTGCCGTGGTCTGTGATGATGACAGACTGCATAGCTTGCCTCAGGGAGCCTACTCACTTGGACCAGATTACAGGACTGACCCAGCAGTTGGAGAGAGCTCATTTGTTTATCAGGCATCTTGGCCGAGATCCATCAGAGGCATCTTCTTTTGATCCATCTAGCTCTGGAGCGGACCCTTCCACAGGTCCATTTTCTAGCAGTTATACAGGGGCTGATCCTCCCTTGTACCGCCCTAACATTCCTGATGACCGAGACTTTGTGTGCTCGAAGGAGATGGAGAATGTTAACTACTTGAGTGTAGATATTTTGGATCTTTTTGGATAGCTATTGTAGCTATATCTTTTGGTCGGCCACTATTTTGGATGTTGGGCTGCTGTGCCCCTTTCTGATAGGCCACTGTTAGTAATTAGAGTGTGTGCCCCATATCCTTGTGCTTTTATTTTGCACTTTATTATCAGACAGAGATGATGCTTACATTAGATAGTTTATTCTAGTTATGCATGATATTTACTATCTATTGCATCATATTTATCATTTTCATTATGCATGTATTATGTCATAGATATGCACTTAGACAGATGAGTTCAAATTTGACCCTTGGATGGTCTTGTGATACGGTGATACAGATGTCATCATCCACCATCAGCCATATTGAGCACTCGCCACCATCCTCAGTGGCATCTTCATTGCAGTCGTGGTATGACAGTCTGCCCCTCATAGCCAGAGGGATAGTAGATCAGATGCTAGGACATTCTCTAGCCCATCTAGCTTTCCAGGTTCCATATAGGGTTTGTGGATGACATCTTATCATGCTGGATACCTGATCAACAGGTTTTCCATTTTAGGCTCCACGAGTTGACTCCAACCTTAGAGGAGTATGCACGTCTTACAGGCTTGGCACTGGATCTTCCTTGCGCTCGTACAACCATCAGTGACATGCGGAGACCATTTAAGACTATGTCGGGTCTAAGACGCCGAGTTATCACTGAGGAGATTATTGTTGGACATGTGATATCCATAGACTTTCTGATCGATTCTTCGGCCGTCTAGACAGCTACGAGCAACATTCTAGGGATTTTATCATTTTGGTAGATGAGTGGCCGCACGCCCATGTAGACGTCTTGTTGATGTGCATCGTGGCCTACGTTTATATACCACTACCCTTAGACCACTTGGACGTCAGATTGATAGTCGTGGTTTGGGCTCTTAGACAGGGTTGCACTATCATGCCGATGATATTGGCTGAGACACTGAGGTCAGCTACCTACTACCGTACCCATCCAGAGGGGTTTTTCAGAGGTAGCTCTGTCTTGTTGTATGTGTGGCTCATGTCCCACTTTCTTCCGATTGGCTTCTTCAGACATCAGGGGTATTGCTTCACCCATGAGATAGCCATGTCATACTCCTTTCAGCCGGCAGAGTGTTCAGATGTAGAGACCTAGTCAGCTTTTTTATCCGATATTGTGCATCCTTTTTCGATTCTACAATGCTCCGGGCTAGTCTCCCTTATAGCTTCATCACTCATGCATCTGGCATGGATTACTTGCCCCTAGTGGGATTGAGGGGAGTGACCACTTATCATCCTCTGGCAGTTATGGGTCAGTTCGATCAGTTCCAGAGCCTGCACCAGTTTGAGGGGGCCATTGATCAGCGGATGTTAGCTTCTTCTATGTCGTCAGCCGACCTGATCAGGATTTATGAGTGTTGGACTCATAGGGAGAGGGTTGATTTCTCTACTAGCCATCCGGATCGTTCTCCAGACTACTCGGCATGGTTGGAGGCCGATATAGCATCAGCTGCATTCACCAATTCAGTTCCAATTATGGATTCAAATGAGGAGGAGCCTATGGAGGATCCCGATTCTCCTACGGAGGACGATTTGTTCATGGGTTTGACAGAAGTACTAGTTAGTGATCCGTCGATCATTCCTGCGGGGACAGATCCAGCTTTGGCAAACTCACTAGCTAGGATGACCTTTAAGAGAGATCAGGCTAGGGCGCTGATGTTAACTACCGTGTCTGGCAAAGACATAGTTTTTTCTAATATAGATGAGGCTCGAGCCACTAGGGATACGATATTGGTTCAGAAAGATGAGGCTTGATCCTCTCGAGATGCTACTTTTATCGAAATTGAGGAGACTTTGATTGCCCGGGATGCTGCTTTTGTGGCGAGGGATGAGATCCGATCTGCCAGAGTCACAGCCTTTGAAAAGATTGAGGAGGTTTTGATGGCCAGGGATGCTGCTCTTGTAGAGAGGGACGAGGCCATAGCTTCCCGGGATTTCCATGTTGCAGAGAGTACTGCTCTTCGATACTATACTCATGGTCTGGTTACCAAGATAAGTGTTTACATTGATGATCATAATGCCACTATGCATATGGTTGTGGATGTTTTGATCCGTATGGAGGCTGTGGGTATTGCGCTTGCAGCTGCTCCTCCATATGCAGAGCTAGATGCCATGTTGGCATTGCTATCCTGCTTGTCCATGGGACCATAGACTAGCTTTATTTTTCCTGCACATACTAGATCAGCCGTTTTTGTCATGTACAGGACACAGTTTATATATCAAACAGTATTATATATCAGAGAAATATATTTTGATTCACTTCCCTGTTGGATATGTATTGTCACTGCTGAGTGATTTCCACTTCTTTCATGACTTACTGTTGTTGATATATTATGATCTTCTCCTTGATGGATTGACATTGAGATGTCGAAGAATATCTCAGATGGGCCTGTTGACCATAAAGGCTTGATAGAATTTAGGTTTCATATAATTTTGGTGTCTTGAGACTGGTTTTTTTGGTTTTTTTATATTTTCTTGAAGGTCAAAGCGCACAATGAATGGCTACCTACATATTCTCTGGTGTAGGAAGATCAGGTCATTCGTAGTTCAGTCTTTTGTGTGAGAGAGGCTTGAGAAGTGTCTCTTTTAAGTTTGGTATGATGAGTGTTTGAATTTTTTATTTGGTTTGACCGCACCAGGAATGGCTGCCTATGTACTCCCGGGTTGAGGGAGATCATGTCATTCGTAGTTTAGTCTTTGTGAAAACCGAACTGAATTGATTGATTCGCAGGACCAAGATGCTGGTATGCATGTGTTTCAGACATAGTACCTTTTTATGGTGTCTGAGTTGATGAGTTGGGGAAATTCGCTTCCGTCCATTTCTTGTGATCTGATAGCTCCTCTCGTCAACACTTCCTTGACAATGAAAGGGCCTTCCCAATTTGGGGCAAACTTTCCTTTGGCTTCGTCTTGATTGGCCAAGACTTTCTTCAGCACCAAATTTCTTTTTTTTGAATTGCCGAATTTGGACTTTCTTGTTTTATGATCGAGCAATCCTTTGCTGATATAACTGCCCGTGGAAAATAGCTGTAGCCCTTTTTTCATCTATCAGAGATAATTGGTGGTACCGATCTAGCAACCACTGGTCATCCTCCATCTGAGCATCTATTAATACTCTCAGGGACTCCATTTCTACTTCTATGGGAAGGACTGCTTCCATGCCATAGACCAATGAGTAGGGGGTAGCCCCAGTATAAGTACACATTGACGTCCTGTATGCTAACATGGTTAGAGGCAACAGGTCAGGCCATTCTTTGTGATTGGCGGACATTTTCTGCATGATCTTTTTTATGTTCTTGTTGGCCACTTCGACAGTACCATTCATCTTGGTCCGATAGATGACAAAATTGAGATGCTTGATGTGGAACTTGCTACATAGTTCTCTCATCATCTGATTGTTTAGGTTCTTGGCGTTGTCTGATACGATCACCTCTGGTTGTCCATATCGACAGATGACATTGTTTCTGATGAAACCAATGATAACCTCTTTGGTGACTTTGGGAAAAGAGGCAGCTTCAACCCACTTGGTAAAGTAATCGATTATGGTGAAGATGAATCGATGTCTATTATTGGCTTTGGGCTCTACTGGACCTATCACATCCATTCCCCACATAGAGAAAGGACATGTCGAACTCATATTGTGAAGCTCGTTTGGAGGAGCATGTATGGCATTTCCATGGATTTGGCATTGGTAGCACCTCTTGACATGGTCGTCGCAGTCAGCTTTGAGAGAGATCAAATAATGCCTAGTTGTTAATATCTTCTTAGCCAGTAGATGACCGCTCATGTGTGGACCGCAGCTTCCGCCGTGGACTTCATCCATTAGTCTCTAGGCTTTCTCTTTATCAAGGCATCATAAGAGCCCTATTCCAGCATCCCTTTTGTAGAGTGTATCTCCGCTTAGATAGAACTTCATGGCCATCTTGTGTATCCGCTTTCAATCAAAGTGGCTTGCCCCAACAGGTGTAGATCTATCTCAGAGATACTCCTTGATGTTCTGATACCAAGGCTGTTTGATAGGAGGTATTTCATCTGAGATTTCTCCATTGTAATTCCCATATGTCGGGGTCTTTTGGCTTGTGAATTTGATATTGGGAATCCCACACCTATCGGATATGCGGATCAAGGAAGCCAACGTCACAAATGCGTCAGCGAAGTCATTCCTACCCCGAGGAATATGGATGAAAGTTATGTCTTCAAAATCCATGGATATTTTGATGACCTGCCGATGATAGGGAAGCAAATGCAGTTCTTTGGTGTGATATGCCCTAGTGGTTTGTCTGATAACCAATTCAGAGTCTCCAAAGACTAGTAGATGCTTGACACCCATAGACTGGGCTAATTTCAACCCCATTATGCAGCCTTCATACTCAGTCGTGTTGTTGGTGTTGACAAACTGTAGCTTGGAGGCCACATGATACTGTTCTCTTGTACCAGAGATAAGGACTGCCCCAGCTCCGGTAACTTCCATGTTTACTGCTCAATCAAAATACATTTTCCATGGTTGGACTGTATTCTCTTGAAGAATTTGTTGAATTATCATGATACCATCATCCGAAAAATAAGTCTCCAGAGGTTCGAATCCTCCTGATGGTGCTTCAACTAGTTAATCTGCAATGCCTTGACCTTTGATGGACTTCTGAGTCACGTAGACAATGTACAACTGTTGGAGGATCAACATGCCATTTGGACAGTTGACAATCCAACATTGGCTTATTGAATACTGATGAGTAGGTTTTTAACCTATGAATTGATCTCATTTAGCTTATTTTATTGTAAGTATTTAGGTTTTGTTCATATTACTTTTGGTGTTTTGTGTTTTTAATGCAGGAATGAGGGTTGGAGTGGAATTGAAGATAAAAAGAATGAATTGTTGTCAAAGTGGATAAACCGGCGCTGACCGCGCCATTGCTAGTGTAATTCCGGCGCTGACCGCGCCAGAACGGGATGAAGGTTCTGCATAGAGGGCGCTGACCGTGCCATGATGTGAAGGGAGGCGGCGCTGACCGCGCCAGACGGACGAGCTATTATGATTTTTAGGTTTTTAATTCACAAGTTGATTAGGATTAGGATTGGGACTTACTCTAATTACATTAGGGTTTCTCTAGGCTATAAATAGGAGTTGTTTTCCTAGGTTTACATGATCTTATATCTCATCTTTAGTGGATCTTTGATTTATTCTCTTGGAGGCTACAAACCTTTGTATTGGAGATCAAGCATGTCAGGCTAAGTTTTCTATTTCAATTCTGAAGGAATGTTGAACCTCAATAACAATTTATGGTTTGATTAAGTTATAATATTTATTCTTTCATAATGAGATTTACTCTGATTATCCATATAAACTTTAACGTATGATATTTAATTGACTAATTTGGTTTCTGCAGGATTAAATTAGTGAATTGATTTCATCTGTTAGATTAAGACATATTTTAAGCAAACGAAGTGTGTCTAATCTAAGTAACAATTAATGATATTTTATTATGGTCAAGCTTTGAAATATTGTTAAGATATTCAGAAGACAAGTTAAATAATTCCTAATTGTGTAATTATTGCTTGGAATAATCTATTTCTCATGCTTAATGCTTCTATCATATTAAATCTAGGCTGATAGTTCTGGGTTGTATGTTAGTTAGAATCTCTTGTAGGCGATTGTCGCATTAGATCTACACTTAAGGAGCATTTCGGGTAATTTGCGATTGCGGTTATCCAGGGTTATTAATTTCATGTTGAAAGAGTAAATAGTATGTTAACTTAATTAATTCATAATTGTGAAAAGGGGATACTGAACTGAAGAATTAATCTTTTTAATCATTGATATTTTCTTTAAACTCACTTTTGTTAGTTAGAACTTTTCAAAACAAAACCTCCAATTCATTGGAAATCATTGGATATTTAAAATACAATTCGCTCTCTGTGGGATCGATCCTTGCTTATTGCTATACTGATTCTTGAATTAGTAGATACTTAGTAAGGTAAATTTAGTAGTACGAATGACAGCTATCAAATTTTGGCGCCGTTGCCGGGTAGTAATATTGTTTTTATTTATTCGATTATTTTCAATTATTTATTTATTTATTTTGTTTTATGCCTCGATCCTCTCACTTTCTTGATTTGAAATTTGATCCAGAAATAGAGAGAACCGAGCGAAGGCTCAAGAAGGAAACTCGAAAAACTCAAGGTCCACTTGCAGATTCCGAGGAAGTTCCATCATCGTGCCTTAACATTGCACTGACACTACTTTCGGACCAATCTTCTTCAAGTGAATCAGAAGAGTAGATGGCGGTGACAAATAACAGGACTTTGAAGGAGTTGTCAACTCCTAATCTTACTCAACAACCTCTTTGTATCGAATATCCTGCTTTAAATGTTTCGTTTGAACTAAAATCTAGACTAATTCACCTTCTGCCTACTTTTCGTGGTTTTACAGGTGATGATCCATACAAACATTTGAAGGAATTCCATATTGTGTGCTCCACCATGAAGCCACACAATGTCATGGAGGATCAGATAAAGCTGCGAGCTTTCCCATTCTCATTGGGAGACTTAGCAAAAGATTGGTTGTTTTATCTCCCCGTGGGATCAATTCAATCATGGAACGACATGAAGAGGCTATTTCTGGAGAAGTATTTTCCTGCTTCAAGAGTAGCCAACATACGAAAGGAAATTTTCGAAGTTCGACAGTTCAGTGGTGAAATACTGCATGAATACTGGGAGAGATTCAAGAAGCTTTGCTCCAGCTGTCCACCCCACCAGATCGACCATCAACACCTCATCATCTACTTTTATGAAGGAGTCCTACCATTGGATATGAGTAGGATCGACGCTGCGAGTGGAGGAGCATTAGTGGAAAAAACACCAAAGGCGACAAAGAACTTGATTGCAAACATGGCCGCTAATGCCCAACAGTATGGAACAAGGAATTCTAATCCAGCCCAAAGGGTAAGTGAGGTAAGCATAACAAGTGTAGAGCAACAAATTTTTGACTTAACTGCTTTGGTGAAACAATTAGCTACAGGTAGTGCACCAGTTGCACAAGCTTGCCAAATCTGTTTAATGGTGGGACACCCTACCAATGCATGCCCGACATTATAAGACGAAGATAGCACATAGCAAGCTAACACAGTGGGAAATTACCAAGCTCAGCCGTAGAGGAAATATGATCCTTTCTCCAACACATACAATCCAGGATGGAGGGATCATCCTAACCTCAGTTACAGGGGTGCTAGGCCGAAGATACAAGGGCTTTACCCAATTAAACCACAATTTCAGATGAATCAGACGCAGTACCAACCCAGACCAGCAGCACCGGCTAATCCTGGAACATCCTTCGAGGATATGTTCAAGGCATTCATGCAGCAAACACAACAGTTTCAACAAGAGATGAAGTCTTCCATCCATAGTTTGGAGAGTCAAATGAGCCAATTAGCCACTACTGTAAGTCAATTGGACTCTCAAGGTTCAGGGAAGCTTCCATCTCAAACAGCTGTGAACCTAAAGGAGAATGCCTGTGCTATCACCTTGCGGAGTGGAAAACAGATGGTTACACAAACAGTAACAGTTGTGTATTAGAAAGAACAGGAAAAGGATGAATCGACAATACCTAAGGTACATCCTGAACCTCCTTGTCAGACTGATATTCCACTTCCCTTTCCTCATAGAAATTCTAGAAATTCAAAGAAAGATGAATAGGAAAAAGAAATTCTAAAAACTTTTAGGAAAATAGAAGTGAACATTCCATTACTCGATGCGATTAAACAAGTGCCATGATATGCTAAATTTTTGAAAGCACTGTGCACTAATAAACGTAAACTAGAAAATAATGAAAAAGTCACGGTTGGGGAAAGTGTATCGGCTGTTTTACAAAGAAAAATGCCACCTAAATTTAATGATCCAGACATGTTTACGGTCCCATGTAAAATAGGCAACACTAGTTTTGAAAAGGCCATGCTAGACTTAGGTGCTTCAATCAATGTTATGCCATTATCTGTCTATAAGTCACTGAATCTTGGACATTTGAAAAATACTGGTGTTATTATTCAGTTGGCTGATCGTACTAACACCTACCCCGAGGGGTAGTTGAAGATGTCGTGGTGCAGGTGAACGAACTAATCTTTCCTGCAGATTTCTACATCGTGGATATGGAAGATGATACATCCCCTAACCCATCACACATCTTTCTAGGAAGACCTTTCCTCAAGACAGCAAGGACTATGATTGATGTTCTCAACGGAACCTTGACGATGGAATTTGATCGTGAGAAAATATAATTCAACATCTATGACGCCATGAGGTACCCTAGTGATATTTGTCAGGTTTTTGAGATTGATGGGTATGACTCTTTCATGCAAAAAACTGTTGAACCAGATCAAAGGGACATCAAGGAATTGAAGGACAAGGGAGCTGCACTACAGTCATTGCTTGAACTCACAATCGAAATCCATAACACGACAAAGGGAAAGATGTTCAAGGACAAGGGACATAGGCCAAATCCGTTTCTGGAAAGCAGTAAAGTTGAGAAGATTGCTAAAGTGATAGTGAAATATCCAGATTCTAAATAATTGAGTGGTTTACAGTTGAGCTAACGACGTTAAACAAGGGCAGCTATTGGGAGGCAACCCAAAATTTTAAATTTTTATTAATTTTCAGTTTTTGTTTTAATATAGTATAGGTAGTTCATTCTTAGAATCCAAAATAGTCAATCTATGAGTTACTAAAAGTTTGAAATTTACTTGTGATAGGTGAGCAAAGGACACGAAGGAGAATCAAATTCAGACCGGCGCCGACCGCGCCCCAGTAGCGCTGATCGCGCTAAGTATGCATCAAGTTCATGCCAAATCGTCCAGAAACGCGTCGAATGCACCACATTAGCGCCGACCAAGCCACACCAGCGCTGACCGCGCTATATTAGCACTGGCTGCGTGTACCATACAGCAACTTGGCCCTCTTTAAAAGCAGCCTAGTGCTGAGTGCGCCATTACGGGCCCTGACCGCGCAGTACGGCGGCATCAGTTTTAAAGTTGGATTTGGAGAGAATTCGAGCACTTCATTAATCCTTTTCCCTTTTTGTTTTCTTCTCCACCTCCCACAATCCTTTTCCTATTCTAATTCTACCCTAAATCTTCACCTTCTCACCTATTTAAACACCCACAAACTCACACCCAACACCCATTCTCTCTATTAAATTCGTGACTCCGTTACTAAACCCTCTCAAAATCAAAATTCCATATACAAATCCACTCACACACCCTCTCTAATTTATAATCATAACCTCTTGCCTTCTATCTCATCTCCACAAAGGGTAATCACAATCACTAAGGTTTCAAACTTCATAAAAGGTAACAAATTGAATTGTTCTTAATTATTTACTCTCTTATTCAATTCTTGTTAGTTTTTGTTATAATTGTGATTGGAATACCTTGGGTTACTGAAGACCCAAGGCTTTTGCTACTAATTTGTGGGTTAGATTGTGTAAGCAATAAGGTTAGGTTTGAAGAACAAAGGGTTCATGCCAAGTGTTCATCAATTTATCCAAGCCAATTTTTTGAGCAAAATCTCCAACCATGGCTTCAAAAAGACCAAGGACTTCAACTTCTGGTTCACGCCCATCTTATGGCACCTCAAGGTTCGTGAGCGAGATGGCGGCGGCTCGCTACAACGCCATCACCAAGAAATCCCTTATTCCAAAACTGGGATTGACACCCTATACTAATTTAGATGGTGACATGGCGTTGATGATCATCGAGCTGCAATAGTTCCAACTGGTAGAACAACCACCACCCGCTGTGCCCAACATCATCAGAGAGTTCTATGCTAATGCTATAGAGCATGAATGGCGATTTGTACAAGTCCGGGGCAAGTCAATTTCATTCCACCACAGAACAATCAATGACCACTTTAGGATGGAAATGCCAATGACGGACCGTTATGAAGACAACCTACCGAGCTTGGATGACATACTTTTTTGCCTATGCAAACCCGGTACGCAGTGGGTCACCAAGTTCGAAACGGACACAAAGGTTTCAGTTCCCCATTCAGAGTGGAGCAGATATGGAAAGGCTTGGTACACTTTCATATGTGCTAGGCTCATGCCTTCAACCCATCAGTCAGATGTCACGGTGGAACGAGCCCGTCTTCTTTATGGAATCGTGCACTCATGGTCCGAAATGCCCAATATCGTGGAACACTCTAAGGTGGACGACGGCATGTGCATCCAGCAATCTATTGATAGGGCTTTGCGAGGCAGCACCACAGAGTGTCTTTTACACTGATTTTTCATCACTGACTTGTGCCGAAAAGCAGGGGTAGATTGGGATTTTTCAGAGCCTGTTCAGCAGCCCACGTCAGCCATTGATCACAAGACTATCTTAACCTATAGAGAATGGAAGGCGCACATTCACATCCACGGGGTAAGGGCTACATCATGGTATCACCTAATACACCACCCTCACCACCGCCAGCCACAGCCACAGCCACAGCCGGTCCATCTACGAGGAGTGAAAAGCAAATGCTTCGCCTTGCCTAACGCCAAGATCAAATGCATGCTTACAACATGGGAGCGTTCATGGCTTTGGTGGATGTATTCTCCTGAATCAATCCAAACGAGCAAGTACATCTTCCAGATCCAACCACTCTTCTTGCCTACTCCTTCGGACGATGAAGGATCTCAAGACGAGCATTGACTCGTCTCGCAGGGAAGTCCTCATACTTTAACTTTATCTTTCCATGTAATGAGGACATTACCTGAATTAAGTTGGGGGTATAATATAATATTTTTTATTTCTTTTGAATGCTAGGTTGCATATAGATTAGAATTCATATTTATAAATATATATATATATATATATATATATATATATATATTTGCATTCATATAGGAATTTGTTAGGTTGCATTGAGATTGAACAAATAAACCTTGTTAGTTATGATGAAAGCCAATGAAGAAATTGATTTATTAATTGCATGCCTAAATTGATCATTATGTGTTAATTAAAATTGGATCATAGTAACTTCATAACATGAGCTTTGTGTTTTCTAAAAATCAAGCACATCAACTGATTTTCAATAATAATTAGGAAATAAATGCAAGATAAAACATTGGCATGTATTCATTTGATCACAGATTTAAAAGATGCTTACACATAAGTTTGGGGGAAACATTGGCTCAAAAGAAAGAAAAGAAAAGAAAAGAAAAATCAGAAAAAAAATAAAAAAGAAAGAAAAATATGGAATTAAAAATCTTAGATGACTTAGTTCAATTTCGCGGCCTTTGTTACTCGGATAAGTAAACCCTGGGGGATGTCTTAACACCTAGCACCCTAAAGCCTTCGGGTTTGGGAGTCGTTGCCCTAAAGTCCGTTACACGGGTAACGTTGAAAAGCCTAAGAGAATTGAGCCTTGCACAAGTTAGATTTAAGAAAAAAAAAAGTTGTATAAAAAGTGAGGTGGAGCATAAAAATGCACTCACTAGGAATAAAGAGCTTGTTTTGAATTGTTGATTTTCTTTGTATTTATGTGTATAATAAAGGTGATGAATGTTTTACATACGTATGATTTTATCTATGTTGATCATTGTTGTTGTTGGAGTCATGTTTGACACACACGCATAGAAACATTCAATTCTTACGTTTGTGAAGTGAGGATGTGAAGAGTTAGGTTAATATGTGATGTGATATAGATGGCATAATAGTTGTTTATCTCTGAGGCATATAATTCATCTGATTACTATGGTTAGTGTTCGATCTCTATAGATGCATTCATCGTAGTTTAGTAATAGGAGTATTGTGTTTGCTTGAGGATAAGCAATAGTTCAAGTTTGGGGAAATTTGATCAGTAGGTTTTTAACCTATGAATTGATCTCATTTAGCTTATTTTATTGCATGTTTTTAGGTGTTGTTCGTATTACTTTTGGTGTTTTGTGTTTTTAATGTAGGAATGATGGTTGGAGTGGAATTGAAGAGAAAAAGAATGAATTGTTGTCAAAGTGGATAAACCGGCACTGACCGCACCATTGCTAGTGTAATTCCGACGCTGACCATGCTAGTACAGGATGAAGATTCTGCATAGAGGGCGCTGACAGCGCCATGATGTGAAGGGAGGCAGCGCTGACCACGCCAGACTAACGAGCTGTTATGATTTTTAGGTTTTTAATTCACAAGTTGATTTTTAGGAGTTATTTTCCTAGGTTTACATGATCTTATATCTCATCTTTAGTGGAGCTTTGATTTATTCTCTTGGAGGCTGCAAACCTTTTTATTGAAGATCATGCATATCAGGCTAAGTTTTCTATTTCAATTTTGAAGGGATGTTGAACCTCAGTAACAATTTGTGGTTTGATTAAGTTATAATATTTATTCTTTCATATTGAGATTTATTCTGATTATCCATATAAACTTTCATGTATGATATTTAATTGACTAATTTGGTTTCTGTAGGATTAAATTAGTGAATTGATTTCATCTATTAGATTAAGACATATTTTAAGCAAACGAAGTGTGTCTAATCTAAGTAACAATTAATGATTGTTTATTGTGGTCAAGCTTTGAAATATTGTTAAGATATTTAGAAGACAAGTTAAATAATTCCTAATTATGTAATTATTGTTTGGAATAATCTAATTCTCATCCTTAATGCTTTTATCATATTAAATCTAGGCTGATAGTTCTGGGTTGTATGTTAGTTAGAATCTCTTGTAGGCGATTGTCGCATTAGATCTACACTTAAGGAGAATTTCGGGTAATTTGCGATTGCGGTTATCTAGGGTTATTAATCTCATATTGAAAGAGTAAATAGTATGTTAACTTTATTAATTCATAATTGTGAAAAGAGGATACTGAATTGAAGAATTGATCTTTTTAATCATTGATATTTTCTTAAAACTCACTTTTGTTAATTAGAACTTTTCAAAACAAAACCCCCAATTCATTGGAAATCATTGGATATTTAAAATACAATATGCTCTCTGTGGGATCGATCCTTGCTTATTGCTATACTGATTCTTGAATTAGTAGAACCTTAGTAAGGTAAATTTAGTAGTACTAACGACATCTACCAAATATGTATTTTAGCGAATCGATGCGGGATATGAGGTAGGTTGTGTGCCCCTGCAGATAATGTTGTAACCTCATGGTGGCCCATGCTAACGCACAATATGTCTTTTCAATCAAAGTGTACTTTTGTTCCTCGATGCT
Organism: Panax stipuleanatus; assembly: GCA_020205555.1. Classification (NCBI taxonomy): domain Eukaryota; kingdom Viridiplantae; phylum Streptophyta; class Magnoliopsida; order Apiales; family Araliaceae; genus Panax; species Panax stipuleanatus. The sequence continues at coordinate 26,896,555 of CM035122.1, forward strand.
GAACCTTTTGCTGATGTAGTAGATAGCTCTCTCCTTACTACTATCATCTTTCTGTCCCAGCATATAGCCCATTGCATTGGCATTGACGGACAAGTACATAAATAGCGAAACTTCATCCCTTGGGCTTACCAAGTCTGGTGGTTCGATTTACTGCTTCTTGATGGCAAGGAAGGCTTTCTGACAATCCTCATTCCATTTGTTGGAGGAATTCTTCCTTAGTAGCTTGAAAATGGATTCACAAGTTGCTGTGAGCTGGGAAACAAACCTACTTATGAAATTAATCCTTCCTAGGAACCCACGTATCTCCTTCTCTGTTCGAGGTACTGGAATCTTAGTAATGGCTTTTATCTTAGCAGGATCCAGCTCAATGCCTCTACTGCTCACTAGGAATCCTAACAGCTTGCCAGATTTGACGGCAAAAGCACATTTGGCGGGATTCAGCTTGAGGTTGTATTTACGTAACCTGTTAAATAGCTTCTTGAGATGGCCAATGTGATCGTCCTCCTTCCGGGATTTGACGATAATGTCATCCACATAAACCTCTATATCCTTATGCATCATGTTATGAAATAAGGTCATTATGGCTCGCTGATATGTGGCTCTGACATTAATGAGGCCGAAGGATAATCGTCTGTAGCAAAAGGTTCCCTATGGAGTGATAAAAGCCGTTTTCTCCCTGTCTTCTTCAGCGACCATAATTTGATAGTACGCAGCAAAGAAATCCACAAAAGAATACATATCGTACTGCGCTGTGTTGTCGATCAAGATATGGATGAAAGGTACCGGGAAATTATCCTTTAAGCATGCTTTATTCAAATCCATGTAGTCTACACATACTCGTACTTTCCCTCCGAGCTTCGGCATGGGAACTATGTTTGACATCTATTCTGGGTATGTTGATACCATGATGATGGCGGATTTGAATTGTTTAACAACTTTTTCTTTAACTTTCAGACTCCATTTTGGTTTCAATCGCCTGAGCTTCTTCTTTACTGCCTTGAATCCATCTTTGATGGGCATTCGATGGATGACAATATCCGTAGATAGGCCAATCATATCTTCATGTGACCATTCAAACACATCCTGTAATTGTGTTAGGAGTTCAATCATATCGGTCTTTTGGTCTTGGGTGAGGTCTATGCCTATCTGGATTTCTTTGAGGTTTTCTGAGGTTCCGATATTGACAGTGGTGGTTTGGTCGAGGTTTGGTTTGGGTTTGTCTTCGACCCATTCTTTGATCTCCTAGGACTCCTCATATTCATCTTGATCCTCTTGATCAACTTCCATCAAATCGAAGCTCAGTTCTACATCAAAGTTGTATTCACTGTGACAGGTTGGCATCTTATCAGCAGGGACAAACAAATCCAATATTGGAGTTCTGAAAAGAACATGCTTTTGCTTTAATATATGCAACTGTTTAAACATATAAAGCATTTGGCAAAGCATGACAAAAGTTACTGCTATAGCTGTGCAATAAAATAAGCAGTAAATGAAACCATGTTATAGGGTAGACAGATTCTCTGCCCTTTTACCCTTTGTGAATGAGGCAAGGGATGCTGCTCCAGTTATCCCGGGTTATATCCTTATGAACAGGGCGGATCAAGGAATTGTGCTCGTCTGCCTCATCTCGGATGATGACTAAGACATCCTTCACATTAGGGCAGGGTTTTTTTTTAAACTGCAACCCTTTTCTTTCTTGATACGAGGAATTTGAATCTAATCTTCCTCATCACTGTCTGGGATATGATCATTTATACCTTTGTAGTGTATGAGAACACGCATGTTAGAAAATGGGCCTCGTCCATCGTACAGGAACTTTTTTTTCTCTTTTTGCTATCACCCTGAGGCTTTGGGGTCTTTCTCTCACCGACCGGTATGATTGGAGGAAACAACATGGCTGATTCCACAACAGGGATCTTTCTCATTGGCTTCACAAATCTAGCATCTGTGAGGTTTGGCAATAGTATGGTGGAAGCATGAGCATTAGGATGCTTATATGGGTTCTGACGGCTTGACCCGGATGAATAACCCAATCCGGCTCTCCCTGATTGGCTCGAGATTTGCACCGGGCTCTTGATTCCCTGTTAATTATTTCCTAACCCTTCTCCAGGGTGGAAACCTAAAGATACCATCTCCTGGACCACTGTCATCACTTCAAGGGAGACTTTAGGCTTCAAAGTTGGTGCCCCCATTGGTAGGTAATGTACGCTTGCCTCCAATGCTTGAAAACTAGCAGGTTTAATCCCTGCATCCAGGCTAATCACTGACATGTCTCCCTAAATGCAGACAGGGTATTCCGGTTCGGCATTCACCGTGATTAGGTTGCCGTTGATAATATATTTGAGTTACTAATGGAGGGTGGATGGCATTGCCCCTGCCCTATGGATCCATGGCCTTCCCAGCAATAAGTTGTATCCGGTGGCGATGTTGAGCACCTGAAAAGACACATAAAAAGTGTGCAGACCTATCTCCAACGGAATCTCTATTTCTCCCATAGCTTGTCGGCAAGATCCATCGAAAGCCCGGATGACCACATGACTGGTTTTGATCCGGTTCAGGTTAATCTTCATTCTCTCCAAGGTGTCATAGGGACAAATGTTGAGGGATGATCCTCCATCTATCAACACACCTCCGACCACATATCCGAATGATATTACAACTATGTGCAGTGACTTGCGATGACCCGTCCCCTCTGCAGGTATATCATCGTCAGTGAAAGATATTGCATTGCTGTTGAAAATATGTTCTACCACATGACAGAATTTCTCGACATCCATAGTATGTGGCAGATGGGCTTCTTCCAGTTCTTTCACCAGAATGTTACGATGATCCACCGATGATAAGACTAGATCTAGAATGGACATCTACTTGGGTGCGTCTTTCAGGCTTTGCACCACTTTGATTTTATTGTGTCCCATTTTACGGAGGAACTCTTCTATTTTCTCTTCAACCACCTTTTCTTTAGCCTTGATGACTGCTTTGATCACCCGCTGAGACAAGTACAATGGATTCTCATTTGGTACATTGGCAATGTTATTTGCGGTGGAACCTTCATCATTCCCGTAGTTCCATGGGACTTTCTTCATACTGATCAATGGATATTGGGGTCTGAATGATAATATAAAAGGATCGGGTGCCGCCAACTTCACAAGGTTTTGGGTTTCTTGGACCCCTTTCCCTGGTAGTATTAGGGGTATGAGGGTTGGCTTCTTATCGCAGGAAATAACAGCCACTGTATCCTGATTCCATGCTGTGGGAATAAAGAGAGTTTCTTCATCTGGGATGCCATAATATTGATTCCCTCTTATCAGTTCACCACTTTCAATTATGGTCTGAATTAAATGACGAAGTGCCCAGCAATCCTTAATATCATGGCCGGGTGCATTGGAGTGGTACTGGCAAATTCGGTCAGGTTTAAATTTCCTAGATCGAGGATTTATCGGGGATAATAAGTCTGCCACCATCCCCTCATTGATTAACATCTGGAGGATTTCTTTCATCGGCTGGTTTAGGTTGGTGAAATTCCTCTAGAAAGCAAATTCCCTATCAGCCTGGAACTTTTATTCCTTGGGCATCTTGTCGGCCCAGGGTTCATGTTGATGAAAACGATAATGGTCTCTCAGAAGAATGGGACTGGTTTCTGGTGTGGAAGGATTTGCATCAGACTGGTTGGTCTGGTTTATCAGCTGTCTGGTGACCTGATGTTGGTATACGACCAGTTCTGCTAACTGCCCAATCTTCTCATTGATAGACTTGATCTCCTGTTCTATCAGGAATTGCCTTTCTAAGACTTCCCAATTGTCTAGGCTGGATTAAGTTGATTCTCCGACGTATCGGAGTTATTTTAATCCTTCTCCATTTTATGTGCTAATCATGTTGACACCTTTCTCTTTGTATTAAGGGAGGGGATTATCCTGCACGTGCGGTTACTTTGGTTTGGTCACCACAATCTCTCATTTGTCAATCAAGTCTTGGATTTTGTGCTTGAGAGACCAATAGTCTTGTGTATTATGGCCCGGGGATCCAAAATGGTAAGCACACTTTTTGCTTGGGTCAAAATTTCGTCCACCGGTATTGGTTGGTGGAAGTAGTTGCACAATCTTTTTCTGTGCTGTCAACAATTTTAGCACATTTTCGAGTGAATCCCCTAAGGGGGTGAATGTTCTCCGATGCCTGGCCTCCAAATTTTTCTGGAATGACGGCCTTGAAGGTTGTGCTGGTGATTGAAAAGGGGAATAGTTCCTCCTTTGAATGGGCATGTTGCTTGAATCACCCCTCTATTCTGTCCTTGCAATACTAAGGATACTTCTTCGTCCTTCTTCTTATGTTTCCTTCGGGGATTATTCCCATAACTCCCGGATTGAATATGTTCAGCAACAACTTCTGCGGTCAGATCCTTTATTTTCCTAGATTTCAGCCCCATTTCAACCATTTCTTCGTGCTTGATCATCTCTGAGAATGGTTTTCCTATGCTTGATAGGACCCTTTCGTAGTATGGAGCTTCTTAAATGTCGATGAAGGTCATGACTATCTCAGACTCAGTCATAGGTGGAGTGACTTGTGCCACCATTCGTCTCCAGCGTTGGGCATATTCTCTGAATTACTGAGTACTTTGTTTCTTGCTTTTGGTTATTTGATATCTGTCTGGAGCCAGTTGAGACTGAAAACTGTATTGACTAATGAAAGCATGTGCCAGCTCTTCTCAGCTGTGAATCTTAGAGTTGTCTAGACGGGCATACCAGGCTCTAGCCTCTCTGCTCAGACTTTTCTGGAATAGCTGCATTCAAAGTTTATCGTCTTTTGTATTGGAACTGAGCTCTCCAATGAACACGTTTAAGTGAGTGTAGGAGTCTCCCAATCCATCGTATTTCTCAAAATCAGGAGCTCAAAATTTTTCCGGATAACGAGCCCCAGGGAAAATGCATAAGTCTGAATAATTAACACTGCCAAATGACCCAGCCCCTTTGACAGACCGGATGGTTTCTTCCATCTGTTGGACTTTATTTAGAATGTCACCAGCTTCATGTTCTATGGTAAGGATGGTGATTTCAAGGGTTTTGTTGGTTGTATCCTGATTCTGTGATTTAGGAATCTGAGTGCCCTTCTTTTCTGTCTCTTGACTACCACTGGGTGAACCGGGTTCTATGTGACCCTATGCTTGCTTCCCTTTAAGAGCTTTACTCTGCTCTCTCAAGAAACTGGCCAATTCGGCTATCTGGTTCTTCAGTCCTTCAAACTCTTCCTTAGAGACAGGGGTGGATTCTGGTTGAGTACTGGAAGCCATGCCCGAAAATGGACTTAGTGCTTTCTTAGACTTAGATCTAGTGACAAAACAAATTTTTTTACCTACAACAAAACGTAGGCGTGTCAATTTCCTGAGTTAGGTAGGGATAGGATGCATGCCATGATGTATTTTTTGAGGGTTTTTTTAATCTTATCCTGTAAAACAGCGGTCAATTTGTTTTGCTGATAGGATAATATGACAAGATGTATACAATAGGGAATGTATATTTACATTATGGTATTTACATTGGAATTGAAAACTTGACATTTAATTGAAAGAAAAAGGCATGAAGAGGCTTTTCATCGGATTTGGTTAATCAGAGGATGACCTATCTTAGGCTACTCTCGCGGCTTTCTCGGCATGAAGGTCCCCAGATCATCGCAATCTACTAGAGGAGAAATTAATCCGATCTTTCAACTGGAGAGAATCTGAGTGGTGCTTTTTCATGAGCCCTAAGACTTAGTTGTCCTCGAAGACATTACTCTGCCACTGACGGGTTTGCATCCTGGTGGAGGAATTGCACAACATACATTCACATACATCGCGTCTCACCGTATGCATATGATGACATTAGTGCGAAGAACTAATATAAAGAAGTAAAGCATTCATTCACATTCATTCAATGTAAAGACACAACATTCACGCATTCATTCATTGTAAAGACGCAACATTCACTAATATGCAGATATGAAAGGGAAATTTTGAAAAGATTTGAACGCAGCCTAAGCCCTCTACTGTCCCCAGCAGAGTCGCCACCTGTCGACGTTGGTGGAAAAATTCGGGTCGGGTCAAACCCGGATCTTTCTCTCTTCCTAAGTTTTATCTACCCTTATTCTTTTTATTGTGAAAAAAGGTTTTGAAGGGTTTTTTAGGAGAAGGCCAACATGTATCATGTCGACGCTTTGAACGATTTACAGAGTCTCCAGTTGGTAGTTTTGAAATGGTTGTACCAACTCAACCGAGTTTTGTTTGAAAAAGAAGCCCAATTGCTAGACACCGTCCAAACTTGATCTTCGAAACCGAAGTTTTGAGTTCGAGGGCTTGGTTAAGTGTGGGAAAGGTGTTAGGCACCCCACAACTCTCGTGTAAGCACGGTACCGTATATTTTCAATATTTCCCTTTTAAATATGTAATGTGTGTGTGAATACTGAAAGAAATTGGGTCTATGCTTGATTGATTTTGAAAGTATGGACGTACTTTGTTGAACCTACATACGAAGGGTTTGATTTGATTAGCAAAAGTCTCTTTTTTTAGACAAGATTATTTAAATGATGTTTTGAATATTTCCCTTTTAAATCTGTAATGTGTGTGTGAATGCTGAAAGAAATTGGGTCTATGCTTGATTGATTTTGAAAGTATGGACGTACTTTGTTGAACCTACATACGAAGGGTTTGATTTGATTTGCAAAAGTCTCTTTTTTTAGACAAGATTATTTAAATGATGTTTTGAAAGCAGGTTTTAAAGCCCTTACGCTAACATAGGAATTGAAGTATGTCAACACTTCCGTTTTATCTTTTTAGCCTTAAGGCTCAATTTGAATGGTGATTGTCGGACTGCGAAGCATCCTCGACCACAAAAATATATACAAATGTCGGTCTCCAAATGGTCATGATAGACATTGGATGGACTCTGACACGACAAACCATTATTCTCATTATGTTGAGACCTTAAACCCGGATAACCGTTTTAAGGTCTTTCGGATGCACACTTTTACAGAAAAACTGACAGGTACATCTATAAAGTGGAGTTTGTCCATCGTGGGAATCAGATTCTGATCAGTTTGATCATGAATCCCACGATTCTTAGGCTCACAAAGAAAAGCCAATAAAACCTGCACAGCTCAAATATGTACAGAAATATATATTTACACCCAGATATCGCCAGAACCAAGGATTCATCAGTAAATCCTAGTTCGCACATGGCCGAAGCGTCTCGCTCCCACTAGATAGCGATCTAAGGAACGCGAGGTTGCTTTCATAACTAAAACTAGAAAAAACTCTAGACTTAAATAAATCTCAACCATTCTAGCTTCCCAGTTCTATCTGGACCTATTTTGAATCGTTTGAAAGCTAGAGTTGGAGAGATTTAAAGAAATCTAGTTCGCCCGCAGAAATGTCAGTGTCGATTCATACCAAATGAATATTTAAAGCAAAAATTTAATCAAAATGAGTATAGCAATATATATATATATATATATATATACGAAAAAGGTAAAGGGCAATAGGTTTTCACTCCGGTGCCCGGACTGGAATGAAAGTATATATATATATATTTATAAAAGCTATAAAAAGCCACGGAGTAATCCATGCTTGACAGAATAGAAATATATATATATATAAAAAACTGTAAAGGGCGGTGAGTTTTCACTCCGATGCCCGGACTGGAATGAAAATAATATATATATTTATATTTATAAAAGCTGTAAAAAGCTACGGAGCAATCCAGGCTGGACAGAATTGAAATATATATATAAAAAGCGGTAAAGGGCGGTGGGTTTTCACTCCGGTGCCCGAACTGGAAAGGAAATATATATATATATATATATATATATATATATATTTATAAAAGCTGCATAAAAGCCATGGAATGATCTAGGGTAGACATAATGTAAATATATATAAAAGCGGTAAAGGACGACAGACATTCTATCATTTGCCCGGACAGAAATGTAAATATATATATATATATGTATAAAAGTAGTACAAAGGCCACAAAGTGATCCAGGCCAAACTTGATAGTAGTGTGCATACAAGCCAATCATGTATGATGATAAAGCACATACTTTGTACACAATCTTATTTATTTATTAATAAAATATTCATTTAAGGCATAAAATTATCTACATGGTGCTGTTTTTATAATATGTAAATAACCCATAGTTTTAAGCCATGCTTTTAGAATCATGATGAGATCATGATAATGAGATCTAAATTCTTAGAAAGCTTAAAAACTAAAATAGTTTCCAATTGTGGGATTACTAAAATAGGGATTAGTAAATCCGGATAGATTAGTACATATGTTGCTTGCTCATTGGATGAGGATGACTGATCTCATGGTCATTTGTGTGGAGACACTAAAACAAGTATGTAGGTGCTTATTGGAGAATAAGTTCACTGAACGTGACTCGCTATGGAATACCTAATGGAGTTTTACTAGCCTGCCAATAGGAATTCCTAATGTGATAGTAGTACAAGTGATCCTTGGACTTGAGCTCATCATATTATCTTGTATGTAACAAATTATACTTTAACTAATTCCTTAAGGCCTTTTAAGGCATATATAGGGTATGCTTTGGTATAATGAGTTACATATGGAAATAATGAATGATCAATAAAGAATCTACCACCTCTAGTAAAAGAGGAGATATGTCCTATGTGATTCGTTAAATGACAACCCAGGAATCCTTGGCTAAGGTAGAATGAAATTAGAAAGAGGTTTCTAATTTGTATTATTTGGAGTTGTGCATTTTCTAATCGAAATACATATGATTAATTAAATTAAGACTTGACAGTAAATCCATGTCTTATATTTAATTGGGACATTGTATAGTGAAAGGATTGAATTGTACGGTAACTATTAACTCACAGGTTCTTTTATGATTAATATTGAAATCTCTATTATCTGGAAAGTCGTTGATCGCTAGGGAGGCTTATCCCTATTGTAGAATAAATGTTATTTATTTAAATAAGATTAGAATTGTTCTAATTGATTTATTCATAACCGGTTTAATATGGAGAACCTAAAGGGTCACACCATAAAAGGAAGAAGAATTGTTTAAGAAGAAAATGACATGATAGTAATAATGAATTAAGTATAATTAATTTAATCTATGGTGATAGAATAAATTAAATATCTTAATGTTTATTATTTAATATTTTAGAAATATTACATATAAATTAATAAGAGGAGTCTTATTAATATTATTAATATTATTATTATTTTAATTCTAAAGGAGTTTTAGGAATTAATATAATATCAGTACTCTCTCTCAATCCTAATAAAGATTAGGATATAAATTAATTAAAAGTATTTAATTAATTAAATAAAACCCTATTCTAATTGGATTAGGAGGGTTAACCTAATATCTATATAAGAGAGTCTTATATCAGAAATAAGGTACGTGAATTTTTCCAAGAGTTGGGAGTACACATATTCAACCCTTTGCCCGAAGCATCGCTGTAGATAACAAATCCATTCGAACCAGATGGTATTGTCAAAACAGGTGCCGAGATAAGTCTTCTCTTGAGCTCTTGGAAGCTCTTCTCGCATTCCTCGCTCCAAATAAATTTTGTATCATTTCGAGTCAACTGAGTTAATGGAGTAGCGATTCGAGAAAATCCCTGTACGAACCTCCGATAATAACCAGCTAAGCCCAGAAAGCTTCGTACTTCGGTCACCGACTTAGGTTGCTCCCAGCTTTGTATTGCTTCAATCTTCGTTGGGTCAACAGATACTCCACGTTTCGATACCACGTGCCCAAGAAATGCTACTTCCTCAAGCCAGAACTCGCATTTCTTCAGCTTGGCATATAGCTTGTTCTCACGAAGCTTTTGAAGTACCAGCTTCAAGTGGTGCTCATAATCTTCACGACTTTTAGAATAGATGAGGATGTCATCAATAAAGACAACAACGAACTGATCCAAATATTCCTTGAATACACGGTTCATCATATCCATGAAAGCAGCAGGAGCATTAGTCAATCCAAAAGACATGACTAAAAACTCATAATGCCCGTACCGAGTTCTGAAAGCAGTCTTTGGAATATCCTCAGTTTTAATCTTCAGCTGATGATATCCAGAACGAAGATCGGTTTTTGAAATGAATTTTGCTCCTTGCAACTGGTCGAACAGGTCATCAATACGAGGTAGCGAATACCTATTCTTGATGGTGACATGGTTTAACTCCCGATAGTCAATACAAAGTCGCATACTCCCGTCTTTCTTCTTTACGAATAAAACAGGAGCACCCCAAGGAGACGTACTAGGACGAATAAAACCGATGTCTAACAATTCCTGTAATTGGAGCTTTAACTCCTGAAGTTCAATAGGAGCCATTCGATATGGGGTTTTAGAAATGGGTTTTGTACCGGGTTCAAGGTCAATAAAGAATTCAACTTCACGTTCTGGGGGTAGACCGGGAAGTTCTTCAGGAAATACATCAGGAAACTCATTAACAACGAAAATATCATTCAAACCTAACGTATTCTGGTTTAGATCAGTGACATGAGCTAAGAAAGCTTGACATCCATTTTTCAATAAACGAATAGCTTTGTGACTTGAAATGATATTGACTGATTTTAGTGGTTTGGTGGTTTAGATTCGCACAACAGGTTGATTAGGAATATGAAAACTAACAACCTTACGAAAATAATCAATTTTGGCATGGTAAGTGGTTAACCAGTCAATTCCTAAAATCACATCAAATGCAAATATTTTCAAAGATATAAGATCAACAGGTAAGGTAAGGGTACCAATCTGAATCAAGAAAGATTTGTAAACTGTGGATGTAACAAAGGTTTCTCCCAACAGAGTTTCAACAGATAAGTCAAAGTCTAATTTATCAGAAGTCAAGTTCAAACGTTGAGCACAAGCAGGTGAAATAAAGGAATGGGTAGCACCGGTATCTAACAAGGTGTAAACTTCGTAAGAGTTTATAATTAGCTTACCCGTAATCACCTCGTGTGGATTCCTTGTGTTTTGGGCAGTCACGACAAACGCTCTTCCAGGAATCATTGACTTTGACTTGTCCGAAACTGCCTTGGGAATCACCTCCCCCGCTGGATTTGGTTTCGCAACAGGACAATCTCGAGCTATATGTCCTTCTTTTCCACAGTTATAGCATGCTTTGAATTGTTGTCGGCAGTTTGGGCTGATGTGTCCCTCTTTTTCGCATTTATAGCATACAACAGGTGGTCGTTCTCCTCCCCTAGAAACAGTTGATGCTGGTGCTGATGTTGACGTCTTCACGTTCTCATTATTGTACCTTCTCTTCTTGAAATCTCCTCCCGATTTGCTCTTTCTACTATCATGGCCACGATTACCACCGGAGTGGTTACCGCTTTTGTCATACTTTCCTCCCCGCTGGTTGTCATTGCTCCGATGATTGCTGCCACCGGTAAGACCTTGGTTGTTGTCCCTTGGTTGAATATAATCACTATCTCGTTCTAACAAACTAAGCCCTGTTCACTACATCCGAATATAGAGAAAATTTGTGAGATATGAGATATTGACGTATTTTGGGTTTCAAACCTCTCAGAAACATCCGCGTCATACGTTCCTCATTCTCCACCAAATGAGGTGTAAACCTGGACAGCTCCGCGAACTTAGCCTCGTACTGGGACACAGTCATGTTATTTTGTTCTAGTCGGATAAACTCTACCACCTTCATATGACGAATACTTTCAGGAAAGTACTTGTCATTGAACAGTTTCTGAAACTCTTCCCAAGACATCTTGAGTGCTGAAGGCTGGGTACGCTTCACAGATTCCCACCAGTAATCTGCCTCTCCACGGAACATAAAGGTGGCAAATGGAACCTTCTGTTCCTCTGTGCATCCCAAGACATCAAATATCTTGGTAATTTTCTTAACCCACGTCTCCGCCTTGATCGGATTCGGCTTTCCCTGAAATTTTGGTGGTCCCAATTCTTTGAACTGCTTGGCAGTGACAAGCTGCGAGTTGTTATTATTTCCACCTGTATTTTGTACACGAGTCTCCCTCGTCTGGTTTTGCATGAACTGCAAAAAACTTCTAAACATCTCATCGTTTATCGTCTGACCAGCATTGTTTTCAGGATGAACATTGCCTTCTTGTTGCACGTTCTCCTAGTTGGTGATTAAGGTGTCTCCACGGTCTCATTCACTTCATTGTTAACATTCTCAGCTGCCATTCTCAAATACTGCCATAAAACAAGGGTTAATTAAACAAATTAACATATCACATATTAACCCTATGCTCCGAATGACCAATTAAATACCATATAAGCTTAGGTAGGACATACTAGTGAAGGATTTACTCGTCTATCCCCTCCTAGTTCTATTCCCCGATCTCCACCAGAGATCATATCCCTAAGCTCTGATACCAACTGTAACGCCCCCCAGAATAGGTCCAGTCAACCAAACCCATTCTGAGTCGCCAAATACATGGTACAGAATTCAAATACAAACTTTATATCACACGGTCGTGCAAAATACGACCACACAACTGTGAGTGTCAATACAAATATGTAAAAAATATTAATGTTCAAACTAAGTCCTCATTACAATTATTCTCACACTATTTATTAGAAATAGTGAGGACTACTACTGCCCTAACTCGGACCATCACTCTGTCCCCCGACTAGTTCCTGTGACATTCTCATTTCCTGAAGAGGACAATAGATGAAAAGGGTGAGTTCAACTAGCCCAGTAAAGAATATTATGACTAAGATAATGGAAAATAAATTATCGTTAGTCTTCAACAATTCAGATAAAATATTATTGACAACAAGTTTTAGATCAATATTCGCAGCGAAAATAACAATTCATTAGAAGAGTTAAGTAGAGAATGAAGTCTACTATCTTCTATGATTTAAAAGTCCATCATCAATATTTTATCCATGTAACATCAATCAATATACATCTCAAATCAAATATTCATCTTTGCACTACGGCTAAAGATATTCATTTGTGTCACCAGTGGTCATGTTCATCTCAACACCTGTCCATCTTTGCACTACGGCCAAAGATATTCATCAGGTAATCATTCATCTTTGCTCTACAGGCCAAAGATATTCAGTTATATCACCTTTTAGGACTGAGGATGATGAAAAACATCTTAAATAACGAATTCAGTGAAATAAAGGACAAGATTAAGGATTTGTATTTTAGTTTATTCAAGTTCAAGAATATTCTATAATAATACTTTGTGGAGCAAAATTCAAGAATAAAGCTCAAAACTTAGATCCAATCAAAGATAGTAACCATAAGAGACAATTTGGACAAATAGAAGAAACTTTAGTTTTCCCGTGATTAGTGCTGTATACGTGAATAGTGTCGTATACGTGAATAGTAATTCCGACGAAAAAAGTAAGAATTTCATAATAAAATCCATGCCAATATTTTGGTATAATGATATTGAAAAGAATAACATCATTTACGAAAGAAAATAACATCCCTTACCTCAAAAGAATAGTACTTCTTACTGGAATATCGGATATAAGGCTGAAGAAAACTTGCACTGAATAGCAACACTCAAAGTATCTAAATACTCACAAAAATACGCTCGATATTATAGAGAGAGAAAACTTCTGATTTTGGTGTGATTTTTAATTCTAACATAAGCACCCTATTTATAGAAAAAGCTTAGGATGTCAAAGTAGACTTTTTAATAAAATAATATTTTTTTAAAAAAAAATTCCGCCGCCTGTCAAAAGCCATCAGCCACCAGCCACCGGTGGGGCCCACCTCCCATTAAAAAATATTTATTTTCTGAAACTTCAATAATTCATAATAAATAGCCCTTTTGTCAGAAAATTATAAATTCTATGTTCTTTCCATAGAAAATTTAATTCTCTACAACTTTGTAGAAGGAAGTTTTTCCAAATTCCAAACATAAATTATCCGAATTTCATAAACGGATGATTTTTCACACCAAAATACTGATAAAAACACCTCAGCACTAATTCCTTGTTTTATATCCACAAAATAAATATTTCCTTATCATATAAATCAATAATTAATTATTCGCAAATAATATTACAGAACTACAATATTGAGGGGGCCTTCCGATAAGGACTTCTCCTTACTGGCGCGCAATTAAATAACCCCTCCTAGACAGAACTTCCTTAGACATTGTCAATAATGCTATCTAATAATATTATTCAAATAATATGAATTATTGAGTTGATACTGTGAAATACTGTGCAATGACAATTATTGAATCAATAATACAAAATATCAACGGTAGCAATTATTGAATCAATCATATAAAATAGCAACGCAACAATTATTGATATAAAATATCAACGTAGCAATTATTGAATCAATAAAATATCATGCAATTATTGAATCAATAATATAAAATATTGAACAGTAATTACTGTAACAATAATTGAGCAGTGACTTCTTACGTAAGAATCAATAATTCAAAATACTGTGCAATACCGTGTGCTACTGTGCAACACCGCATATTACTGTATTTTAACCACCGGGTATTTCAACAGTACTAACGATAACAACTACGTCGTTATTTTATAAAAGGTTATTTATGTTGCTTTCTATATCCGACAGTTATTCCGTTGTGGGGCCCACAAATAGCTGCGCCGTCGTACGAATATTCCCCGACAACAAGAATATTTCACGACCAAACGAATATTCCCCGACAACAATGAATATTTTATAACCACTTGCTTATTTTGAAATATTTGCACATTTCACCCATAATTTTTCACATTTATCAAATCAACACCTTACCATTTTGAAATAATATATAAAGAAAATTAAAACTTTATTTATAACAACTTATATTGTGTCCAACTATGTTTGTGCACTTATAGGCCATTTTTAAAGACACGAATAGTATTAACATGCCATCCTATAAGTTTAGAATATAAATATCATCATGCTTGTAAATATTCATTTCATTTGCATATGACTAGCATAGTTTATCACTTGAAAACTTACTTTTAAAACATGTTTGAATGACTTTTATTTTGTCAAACTAGATGAGTGCACTTATCAGCCATGTTTTTTAACCTAAAATATACTAGCATGAAATCCCTTCAAGTCCAAAATGTGAGCAACACAGTGCTCATAGATATAAGTCCGCAAAGCGTTCAAGTTTACTTTTAGAAGTCATTCTAGGCCAAGTTAAAGCAAGTCGGTGCAACTTTAAATCTCATTTCATAGTTAACTAAGC
The DNA here is from genome assembly GCA_020205555.1 of Panax stipuleanatus. NCBI lineage: Eukaryota > Viridiplantae > Streptophyta > Magnoliopsida > Apiales > Araliaceae > Panax > Panax stipuleanatus. Next base: position 26,911,735 of record CM035122.1, read on the forward strand.
CATGTACATATGTTATCATGTTTAGAACTTTAAGTACACAAGTCCCTTTAAGTTCGTTCATAAAGTTTCAAGTTTTCTTTAGAAATCGTTTTAACTAAGCTATTGTAAGTTGATAACAAGTAAAGCAACTTTAAATCACTTTTCATGCTCATTTGTACTCATAATAAGTCATATCAATATGCTACAAGGTCAGAACATAAACGACTCAAGGTTTGTCAAGATTTGTTTTCAAAACTTCAAGTTTCTTTTCAAAACATGTGCTAAATCATGCTAACGAAATCTATTGTAAGTAAGGTAATCCTTAACTATATGCCATGTCTATTATCATGCATATTTAAGTCTTATCACTTAGAATAACATATTTTATCGTCGGGAGCACTGCAATTGCATCTGAGCATGTCCGATGTCCTCCGATTGCCTTCGAATACGTAGCAGTCACAAAGATGGTCATTTTTACCCCCTCTTAACAACTTCAAATCGAAAAACTTAAAGAATGAAAGTTGTAGCTCTACTCGTTAGCTTTTCGAATCATTCTGAATCGCCTCAATCGGAGTTAGTATGAAGATGTTATGTCTAATTTACTACAGCAGGTCAAAGCAGTTTTGTCTGACACAGTTCTGGCGCAGCTGCGCCCCAAATGGCTTTGGGGGCAGCGCAGCTGTGCCTAAAATGGCCCTGGGGGTAGTGCAGCTGCGCCCAGTGATGCAGAAAGGTTTCCCAAATTTTGATCTTCGCGATTTTTAGACCAATTCTCCTTCCAATCATCATAACGCGAGTTATACACATCCAAATTAGTCCGTTTTTGATTCTATGGATTCGTAATTCATAAAACTCCAACATACCAAAGCATCAACAATTTACAGAAACATTAACTAACCCAAATATTGACCCAAAACTCATGTTCAGACTAACTTTTTCATTTTTTAACATGTTTAGCTAATTTCATCACTACGGATTCGTTTCTGGACCAAATTAATCCATTTAGCATTTATCACATGTATATATAACTCTACTATCACTTCTATGTCAACTTGAACTCAACTTATCAAGAATTCAAGAATTTCCAAGAAATTAAAATACTTCCAATTAAAAACATATATAGTGACAGTACCTCCTTTTAAGCTAAGAATGATAGTCCTTTGATCCTAACATCATATTATTCACTCAATTTAGCAACTCACTCTCCAATTGAAACTTATCAGACAACTTAGCAAAATCAATTGGAGAAGGAAGAACTTCCAATTTATAGAAAATCTATTACCCATAAAATTGCTTTGTCCACAATTTTCATTTAACGGGAGGAAGAGCACATTGGATTGAGAGGAGTTGGTGGTATAGTGTCACTTACTATTTGAGCCACTCCCCATTCATTATTACTCTTAGGGTTCTTTCCCATTATCCACACTAGGCAAATCTCACAAGCTTAAATTAAGCTTATTCTCATTTTTATCACTTATTCATTTCTACCACATTACTACTCATAAAATATACAGTAATATAGTAGCTTAAGTTATTTAGTAATTTAAAATAACTTAGTTTTCTTAAGAAGTTTAACCTTCATAAAATATAATTACTACTATATTAGGTACTCCACCATAACATGACATATAATGTTTTTATTACGTTTTCTCCAATAGAGGCATTAATTATAATAAAAGAATTCACTCATTATCTCAAGATATTATTCTTAATATAATACCTATGTCTCATTATGGTAATTACATGTACGGCACATGTACACATATTATATATAGAAAATAGATAATAGGTTTATTTTCTATTATGATAAATTATTTTCATATAGCAAATATATTTTAATATACTTATCATATTACTTAATCATACATATTACCTCATACAAGGCTATATAAGGTAACATCATCATATAAAATACTATTCTCTTTTTATTAAAATAATTCAATGCTAGAACTTATTTTAATATCCCTTATTAGAAATATACTATAATTATTTTTCTTTCCTTTCTATCAATTCTCCCAACACAATTTTTTTAATCTTCACATTTAGCCATATCTTAAATGCTAATATAATACCTTCATCTCTAACCAATATTCATTTATAAATATATTGTTTCTCTTCCTTTATTAATCACTTATCGTTCAACTATTAACCCTTTTTACATTTTACAATACTATGTAAAATATCAAATATTAATTAACATATTCCTTTCATTTTCTTATGCTAAACACATATATTAATTCATTGTCTTATGTAAGTGAATTAACTCTTTTCATTCCACAACACTGCCACACAAGACTATAAAATATTCTATAATATAATTTGATTAACCAATATTTATCCTAGGTTAATAAACTTCCATAATTAATATTAATTCAATTCAAGCTTTGCTATCCTAATCCATTCTCGGACAGATTGAATGCCAATTATGACAACATTTTAATCACTAATATACATATCCTCAATTTCAGATTACACAACTCTCTTAGAATTTTCTACAGACCGGCGCAGCAGCGCTGGTATAAGGCTTGGAAGTGGTGCAGCTACGCCACCTCAAGTTCAAGTGCAGACAATTTCTTGCTTAGCAAAAATAGAAGCTACCTTTCTAAATACTTAGAGCATGCTTCTGAAATGCTAACTTTTCATACTACAATCAATCTCCTCTTTGATTTCACAATATCAATTACTGCTTTATCAATAATTTAGAGATTAAACTTCAAGTTCAAACTCCATTTTCTTTACTAATTAGTCAACTATAAAATTTCGTATATATATTAAATTTCTTCCCACTAAACCACATAGTTCAAGATATATAACACATATATATTCTTATTCGAACCCAACACCTGCCTTAGGAATTTTATTTACTAAATAATTTCTAAAAATTCGGCTTCTTATATCGTCTCCCCCTTATAAGGATTCCGTTCTCGGAATCACCGAAACCTTCTTACTCGGTGCTAATCCTAATATTACATATTCTTTTGAATAATTTTATCCATTCTCTTCTCAGAAGTTTTATTATTATAACTTTTCTTAAATGCATTCTACCACTTTCTCCTTTCTAAGGAACATTCTATTTACGACATTCATCCTTCAGAAGAGTAAAAATCTTCCACGATTTTTTAATAATCGGGAAGTAGTATGAATAACTCAGATTCCAAATTATGTTGAGGGCACAAGACCGTGAACTCTTCTCTAGGTTTACTAAGACTTCAACAAAATCCTTTACACTGTAAACCAGAGTGTTTATCAATCACAAAGACTGAAAACACCCTTTATGCGTACGCTAGGTGGCCGTCCTATTGTACCACTATGTTGAGCCACAACGTAGTGTTTTGTAACGACTATATGCGTTACGTTCGGACTATTATCTCCGAAAATATGTCCTTTTGATAGGGTTGTTCACCTCAGCTTTTCAAATCTAAATTCGCACTAGAGCAATTTGGTTTGGCATAAATACACAAGAATGCTTGAATTCCATAAATATTCTTTAACAGTCGTCTAGCCGAATCAAATAGCTTAGACTTTCATCAACAATTCGGACATCAATCGAAATTAATCCACTTAATTAACCTTTTTCATAGTTTAAACGAAAACCAAAAATCCTTTTATGACATCATGATACCGTACCATCTCAGTCGTACGTTGAAGATTCTGTTATTTTATAACTTTGTCGTACTATATCATACCATAATGGACAGACAATCTTACGATCGCTCTGGACACTAGGTTCAATTGCATTGATGACTCCATCGTTTACCATTCTACACCATATCAAATGATGCATATGGTCAAAATATATTTTGAAAGATTTTCAAATCATTTTTGTCTTAGTCGAAATAAATAGCATAGACATATGAATAACGGTATCGTTTTTAAAACTTATTGGTTCAGTCATCTAACCCAATGTTTTCTCAAGAAAACAGAAGTGCAAACACTAGCACGAAGTCAATAAATTTTGAAAATCTAGCATAGCTAGATGATTCTGAAAAATCCAAATTTCTCCATCAACTCCAGTCTCTTACTCCATTACTTCATCATTCTATCAATCTTCAATACCATCAATGCTTACTATACCAAAACTCTTAATTCTTGATATATAATATATCTATTCCCAGTATAATTCATCGAAGTTACCACACCATGGAAGTTCAGAAACTTACCACAATAATACAATTTTAGGCTTGTCCTAGCAATACGTAGTCCAAGAACTAATCAGGGACTGTCCATACGCTTAGGGGGCTCAAAAAGTCATATGATTATGAGTCACAAACTTATCATAGGCATGAGTCTTAAGAACTCGCACCTAATCTTAATATTATCTAATTTAATCTTAGAAATTTCTATCTATTAAAATAAACATGAGAAAAGAATCACCTTTTCGCCATATGTATAACGATAGCGCGACGCCAACATTCCAATGATTATCAATGTGATGCACTCAGCATAAGCACAAAACCTCCGCCCACACAAAGGTTTGTACAACTAAGCCATCACATGAGTCCTTAATGAAAATCCAACACCTAACTCTATCTTACTCTTAACTTGCTCTTTGCTTGTTACGAATTTTCTATATTTCATCATATATAACTCCGCATGAGTTCATCTCGTACCATTTCATAGTACCTTCTCTTATAGCATCAAGCTATAACTACTTATTCGTTACAGACCATCTATCATTTCATAGCTCAATCTGATCACGTCGTGATCGTTGGTTTACCTTATGGTTCTTTCCCATTATCCACTAAACTCCATTCGAGTTCATTCTTATTATCTTTGTCATATTCATCTTATAGACATCGTCTTAATATTTTTTATTACCGGATTTAGGTAACTCCTAATTCTCATTCTCTAGATACTTCAAGATTCTTCTTTGAATCTTCACATATATATTTTAATCTTTACTTTCCCTCTCTCAGGTTATAGTCTAAGGTACTCTTACCTAAGGTTTATAACTTACAGCTTTGATACCAACCTGTGACACCCCCAAATCCGGGTTCCCTCGAACCTCGGATCCGGTTCGCCACGATACTACTATCGTCAAACTATTACATCTTTTATTCATAACTTAATGAATATAGCTTCGCTTTATTACAAATTATAATATAAATTCATTTCATTTTTAGGATCTTTATAATGACCCCAAACTTTAATAAGTGTTCATACTTGGTCATTTACCATTCTTGTCTTTACATCATAATCGATGTTATAAAAATGCGAAATAATTTAAACTTTTTTATTTCCTTTGAATAAAATATTTTTATTGATTTCATAACTTTGAATTAATTACATATCCTTGAATCAACTTATGTTATGATTCACTCTATTCAAATTACTATATAAACTTATACATCTCAATTCGATATCCTCTATGTATTAACTAATACATCTTTACAACTTAACATGTATTAAACATTGTACACTAATATCATGTACATCTCCTAGAACCTAAACATGGTTCAAGGGCATATATTTAAATAAATCAATCAATCTCCTTCGATACTATTGAACTCTATCAATCAAGTAGCACGTAATCTTTACCGTGAGTCCTTAACCAGCAAAAATGGTTATTTGCAAGAGTGAGCTCGATAGCTCAACAATTCTAACAGTTTTCATGCATCACATAACATATAATAACATACTCATTTCATGCATTCATAATCAATTAATATTTACTACGCATCTTGCTTCTTACATAACAAGCATAAAGATTTACTTCACAAGCATATCATCAAAGATCAACTTTCAAATTTCATACATATCCCATATGCATTTCATATATATACATCAACATTCTCATAGCAAAATATAGCTCAACTAACAGTTATCGAATTTATATATCAAATAGGAACGGAAAGACCTGCTTGGCTTGTAGATTATCAACTATAACTTAACTGCTTATAGCTATTTTCACTTCATGTATTCCTACACAATTGTATAATCATGGATTCATGCCCATCAGTCATACATTTATACATTCTCAATATAATAATAAGTATTACATCGCTTTCTAACTAGGTTTGTAAAACCTTTATTTTACTTTCTTATCATACCCTTAGGATAACTATGTATGTATAGGTATACCTTAATCATACATACTTAATATCAGCATTCATAAACCCTTATCACACACTTGACTCGCTACGTGTTCGACACATATTTAAAACTCAGATACATAATCAACACTGTTCTTGCATTTTGCAAACTTTAGGAAAAATTTATCAATTCCGGGTTTTATATCACCTTTACACCAATGAACACTCAGAACATCGTTTAGATCCTGTTCTATAACTCAGGATAACAATGTAAGCATACTACCATGTTCAGATCTCATTTTAAAACAGTCATGCATCAGTGTCCTGTAGCGCAGCTGCGCTGTATTTTGCCTTGGCTTGGGCGCAGCTGCACCCTTCCCTGGCCAGTCTAGAATTGAATTATGATTTCTGGTTCTATTTTAGTTTTCTAGCAAGCATAGGTAATAACACATAACATGCTAAACATCCTTCAATACACATGCTCACATACCTCCAATCTAATTTCATATAACTAGTATCATTCATCACTTGAAACTTATTTAAAATCATGCTCCAATGACTTATATTGTGTCCAACTATGTGTGTGCACTTATAGGCCATTTTTAAAGACACGAATAGTATTAACATGCCATCCTATAAGTTTAGAATATAAATATCATCATGCTTGTAAATATTTATTTTATCTACATATGACTAGCATAGTTTATCACTTCCAAACTTACTTTTAAAACTTGCTTGAATGACTTTTATTATGTCAAACTAGATGAGCGCACTTATTGGCCATGTTTATTGACCTAAAAGTTACTAGCATGCAATCCCTACAAGTCCAAAATGTGAGCAACACACTGCTTGTAGATATAAGTCCGCAAAGCGTTCAAGTTTACTCTTAAAAGTTATTCTAGGCCAAGTTAAAGCAAGTCGGTGCAACTTTAAATCTCATTTCATAGTTAACTAAGCCATATACGTATTTTATCACGTTTAGAACTTTAAGTACACAAGTCCCTTTAAGTTCGTTCACAAAGTTTTAAGTTTTCTCTAGAAATCGTTTTCAACTAAGCTATTGTAAGTTGATAACAAGTAAAGCAACTTTAAATCATTTCTCATGCTCATTTGTACGCATACTAAGTCATATCAATATGCTACAAGGTCAGAACTTAAACGACTCAAGGTTCGTTAATATTTGTTTTCAAAACTTCAAGTTTCTTTTCAAAACACGTGCTAAATCATGCTAACAAAATCTATTATAAGTAGGGTAATCCTTAACTATATGCATGTCTATTATAATGCATATTTAAGTTTTATCACTTAGAATAACATATTTTATCGTCGGGAGCACTGCAATTGCGTATATGCTTGTCCGACACCCTACGATAGCCTTCAAATACATAGCAGTCAAAAATATAGTCATTTTAACCCCTCTTAACAACTTCAAATCAAAAAACTTAAAGAATGAAAGTTGTAGCTCAACTCGTTAGCTTTCCGAATCATCCTGAATCACCTTAATCGGAGTTTGTATGAAGAAGTTATGCCTAATTTACTACAGCAGGTCCAACAGTTTTGTCTGACACAATTCTGGCGCAGCTGCGCCCCAAATGGCCTTGGGGACAGCGTAGCTGAGCCCAAAATGGCCTTGGGGGCAGTGCAGCTGCGCCCAGTGATGCAGAATGGTTTCCCAGATTTTGATCTTCACAATTTTCAGACCAATTCTCCTTCCGATCATCATAACGCGAGTTATACACATCCAAATTAGTCTGTTTTCGATTATATGGATTCGTAATTCATAAAACTACAACATACCAAAGAATCAACAATTTACAGAAATATTAACTAACCCAAAACTCATGTTTATGCTAACTTTTTCATGTTTTAACATGTTTAGCTAATTTCATAACTACGGATTCGTTTCTGGACCAAATTAATCCATTTAGCTTTTATCACATGTATATATAACTCTACTATCACTTCTATGTCAACTTGAAATCAACTTATCAAGAATTCAAGAATTTCCAATAAATTGAAATACTTCCAATTAAAAACATATATAGTGACATTACCTCCTTTGAAGCTAAGAATGATAGTCCTTTGATCCTAACATCATATTATTCACTCAATTTAGCAACTCACTCTCCAATTGAAACTTATCAGACAACTTAGCAAAATCAATTGGAGAAGGAAGAGCTTCCAATTTATAAAAAATCTATTACCCATAAAAGAGCTTTGTCCACAATTTTCATTTAACGGGAGGAAGAGCACATTGGATTGAGAGGAGTTGGTGGTATAGTGTCACTTACTATTTGAGCCACTCCCCATTCATTATTGCCTAGCCATCATCATCGTTCTCATTTTCAGCAAGGTAGGAAGATAGGCCATTGGGCTACTCACGTGATAAAGAAAGAGAGGGGAATCTCAAAATGGGATAACCAATTTGGTTTCTCATCATGTATTAACAAATAGATACTAAGATACCCTTTTACTTCCTTCTTAGCTCTTTAAGTCAATTAAAATGGCTTAATATTGCTACTTTAATATAAGTTATAGGTACATATATATATATATATATATATATATATATACATATGTACACCTACATATAAACAAGCATACCAACACATATAATAATGTACCTCATGTACATTGGTTTAATTCAATTAATATTTTAATTGGACTAAATATATTTTAGTTGGGTATTCTCCACCCATCATTTTCCATAAATTCATTATCCCAAATATACCAAAATATGATCATTAATAAATATATATTAACTCACCATTCGTTTTCTTTTAATAATTATAGTTAAACCTCCAATTGATTTAACTTTACCATTTATGCCACACACGGCATAATTATGTGAACTTAGTAATTAATAGTTCACAAGCTTATAATAATATAATCTCACAAAATAATATTACTCTTAACATTACATCTTATAATATGGTCAGAATGTAATATCAATACCTTACTTATTCACATGTTCTCATAACATATATACTTGCATATAGCAATAATTCACATAATAACATTAATTAATTCATTAGCCATTCCTTTATTAATTTGTTTAATAAATTGCTTATCCCACCACTTTGCCACACTAGGCAAATCTCACAAGCATAAACTAAGCTTATTCTCATTTTTATCACTTATTCATTTCTACCACATTACTACTCATAAAATATATAGTAATATAGTAGCCTAAGTTATTTAGTAAATTAAAATAACTTAGTTTTCTTTAGAAGTTTATCCTTCATAAAATATAATTACTACTATATGAGGTACTCCACCATAACATGACATATAATGTTTTTATTACGTTTTCTCCAATAGAGGCATTAATTATAATAAAAGAATTCACTCATTATCTCAAGATATTATTCTTTATATAATACCTATGTCTCATTAAGGTAATTACATGTACGGCATATATACACATATTATATATAGAAAATAGATAATAGGTTTATTTTCTATTATGATAAATTATTTCCATATAGCAAATATGTTTTAATATATTTACCATATTACTTAATCATACATATTACCTCATACAAGGCTATATAAGGTAACATCATCATATAAAATACTATTATCCTTTTATTAAAATAATTCAATGCTAGAACTTATTTTAATATCCCTTATTAGAAATATACTATAATTATTTCTTTTTCCTTTCTATCAATTGTCCCAACACAATTTTTTTAATCTTCATATTTAGCCATATCTTAAATGCTAATATAATACCTTCATCTCTAACCAATATTGATTTATAAATATATTAGTTCTCTTCCTTTATTAATCACTTATCATTCAAATATTAACCCTTTTTATATTTTACAATACTCTGTAAAATATCAAATATGAATTAACATATTCCTTTCATTTTCTTATGCTAAACACATATATTAATTCACTGTCTTATGTAAGTGAATTAACTCTTTTCATTCCACAACACTGCCACACAAGACTATAAAATATTCTATAATATAATTTGATTAACCAATATTTATCCTAGGTTAATAAAATTCCATAATTAATATTAATTCAATTCAAGCTTTGCTATCCTAATCCATTCTCGGACAGATTGAATGCCAATTATGACTACATTTTAATTACTAATATACATATCCTCAAGTTCAGATTACACAACTCTCTCAAAATTTTCTACAGATCGGCGCAGCTGTGCTGATATAAGGCTTGGAAGTGGCGCAGCTACGCCACCTCAAGTTCAGGTGCAGACAATTTCTTGCTTAGCAAAAATAGAAGCTACCTTTCTAAATACTTAGAGCATGCTTCTAAAATGCTAACTTTACATACTACAATCAATTTCCTCTTTGATTTCACAATATCAATTACTGCTTCATCACTAATTTAGAGATTAAGCTTCAAGTTCAAACTCCATTTTCTTTAATAATTAGTCAACTATAAAATTTCGTATATATATATTAAATTTCTTCCCACTAAACCATATAGTTCAAGATATATAACGCATATATATTCTTATTCGAACCCAACACCTGCCTTAAGAATTTTATTTACTAAATAATTTCTACAAATTCGGGTTCTTACAGCCAATCCATTCTCAGAATGACATCAAATTCCCCAAGTTTAATAGGGATAAGATCTACGTTCATAACGTTATCCTTAATATCCATCCTACAGTTCTTGTGTACGTACTTAACAGGAATCACTTCCCTATTCGCAATCTCTATGTTCATAGGGTATTCAAACTCGTCCTTACTATCATGTTGAATGTCCTGGATATAAATGAACAAGTAGCACCCGAATAAAATAATACATAAGCATTAACTTTATTGATCGGAATGATACCTAACACTACATAGCGAGACTGCACAGCATCCTATACTGTCATGTTGAATGTTCTTGCGGTTGGTCGGTTAGTTGCGGTTGGTCCCATAATTGTCAGACCATTGCCACCATTGTTTCCCTTGTTCCCTCCTGTTCCTACCCCTCCAGATCCTTTCTTGGGACAGTCCCTAGCCAAGTGGTCCTTCGACCCACATATGAAGTAGGCGCCCTTCTTTGGGTTAGGACAGTTAGGTGCTATGTGGCCTTCCTAACCACAATTGTAGCAAACTCTTTTCCCTTTCATATAGACCCCCAGGGGAGCTTTCCCGCAGGTCGGACATGCTTCAATTCCCTTCTTCTGACCTCCTTGCTGATTTCCAGTTGACGAGTTGTCAGTCCAGCTCCTCTTCTGATTGTTACCTCCTCCCGTGTTGCTGCCACTAGCCTTGTTATTTCCTTCGCTTTCATTCTTTTTCTTCTTCTGATCCTGATTGTACTTAATCACCGCATCGCTTCCACCTTCAGAGAGTATAGCTTTTTCCAGTACCCCAGCAAAAGTGTTCAATTGAAATATTGACATTTTGCTATACAACCAGGGTTTCAGGCCCTGTTCAAACCTCATTGCCTTCCTCTCGTCGGTGTGCACTTGGTATGTGGCAAACCTAGCTAATTCGTTGAACCTTGCAGTGTAATCTGGTACGGACATGTTGCCTTATTTTAATTCCAAAAATTGTACCTCCATTTAATTATGTGAGCTGGTCGAAAAGTACATCTCAAAAAACATCTCTTTGAATCTTTCTCAGGTGATCACACCTTCTCCTCCATGGACCTTGTTTGCGTGCCACCAATAGCTGGCCTAAAATTATAGCATGAACGTTGTGTAGGCAGTTTTTTGGTCCTCACCCACCCTAGCAACGTCAAAAACCTTCTCCATTTCCATAACCCATGTTTGTGCTTCTATCGAACTCATGGATCCTTTAAACTCTGGCTGTCCCACCTCCTTGAAGTCCTTGAACGTTGTATTTGGTGGAGCTTGAGGTTGATTATTAATAGCTCCAGCCAATAAGTTCACCAACTGCTGAACGGGGTTAGCATTGGCGTTGTTGTTGTTGTTGTTGTTCATTAATCCTTCTTGGGTCGGTTGACGGTTTGGTCTTCTTCTCGGCGGCATATTTCTGTTTAAGATATACGCTTATTAGATCTTTATTCAATCCTTAAATATCTAAGACTTAGCTTAAACATTTTAACATACTCACTTAACACAAAACATCTCAAATAACTCTGATATTTTATTTAATCAAAAGTTTTAAACATAATAAGATAGCATCACTGCTATTTACATCAACAATCCCGAGATAAAGAATCTACAGGATTTAAATCATCAAAATATTCCTTTGTTTATAATCACATCGAAATTTACATTATAAACTACCAAATAAGTTTTCACATAATTAAACTACTCCTAACACTGCCTACTAAGGCGTCGAATAGCTTTACTGCGTTCTTCCTCCATAATGCGGAACATCGTCCTGCGGTCTAACATATACCAGGGAAGTCCTTCGATTTGGACTGGATAGTACATAACCCGATCTTGGGCCTCATCAATTGCCTTTTGAAACGTATAATTCGTCTCCTCAACCTTTGCTTTCTTTGCACGATCATTATCCTCTGCAAGATCGGCACGTCATGAATCTTTCACCTAAGCGTCCTCTGCTATGGCAAGCTTTGATGATTTCTCTTTCAATTCATTCTTCAATTTCTCTATCTCTTCTGACTTTTCTTCACTTTGGCCCTTCTCGTGGACCAACTCCCACTCTACATCGCCAAGACGTGTGTAAAGAGCCTCCATCTCACCATCCTTCTGCTCAATGGTAGACTGTTTAGTAACCGTCTGCTCCTTCAGCTCCTGAATAGTATCTCGTAACTTTATATTACGGTCATACAATTCATCATACATCTCAGCACTGATAGAGTTCGGTGGAAACTCTTCAAGTCCTCCTCCTCCTCTTCAGCTGCCTTAGCCTGAAACTCAACCTCCTCAGAGTCCTCCTCTGAGTCAAATACCGGCTCATGCTCTTGACCAACGACGGTGATCAAAGGAGATGGCTCTCGTCAAATCAACTGCTCCCAGACTGTGTGAATGTCTCGAGGCTCCTCCTCTCTAGCCTCTCGGGGTACAACGTCCTTAGGCTGACTAGGTTCTGCAGAATCCGACATCCTGACAAATCAAATTTTAAGTCTTAGTTATTACGTGATGCTAATCGATACTCTCGCGAGAACATAAATATAAACACAAAGCACATAAGTTAATTATTATCTTTCTTAGAACTCGATCATAGTTATCATTACTATATTATCGATCTCTTAAAAGGCTACTACCCTAAGGTTTTCCCCCACCCAAGATTCATAACCTACAGCTTTGATACCAATATGTGACACCCCCAAATCCGGGTACTTCAATTTTCACGGGCTTTGGTGTTCACTGTACAAATATCAAGTCTATCTACCCATAATAAATGAAAACCATTAAATAGATAGAAATAAATCCTCCCCTGAGATACATAGAGAAAGAGAATCAGTTGAGGAAATAGCAACAAGCTTAGCAAACTCATATCATATTTTAGCAGAGGTATAACACATTCTATGTTCTTCATTTTTGAAATTCTAACTTCCTAATTATGCATGATTATATGATAATTGGATTGGGATATGAGTGTTAAGTGTTATAAAAGCTAATGACCATGATAGAACTGTAATGTAACTTGTTTAGAGTCGATTCATGAATGAATTTTTGTAGTTGGGTTTGTTAACTGCTGAACAGAAGCTATTCTGCTTCAAATGGAGACACGGTGCAGCTGCGCTAGTTTTGACAACACCTCTGCTGGGAGTGAGCAAGGAAGCCAGTAGAAGAGCAAGTTCGAAGCATGTGCTACATGCGGTAAGAATCACACTGGTGTGTGCATAAAGGGGAAGCGGGTGTGCTTCAACTGTGGTCAGGAAGGCTGTGACACCCCCAAATCTGGGTACTTCGTTTCCACATGATTTGGTGTTCACTTTCTAATATAACAAACATATACCCAATGAATAATGTAAAATAAACTACAACTTAAATTAGAATAGATAAATCTCCCTTAAAACAAAGGTTACAACCTTTTCAAGATAATCCCGATTTACTCTAACCCTGACATGAATATAATAAAGTGCGGAAACAAAAACATAACATTCAAGTCTTATTACAATCATTCTCAATATAATATAAAAAAAACAAGTCTTCACTTTCTTTGCTTTCCCTTGCCCTTACTCGTAGACGGAGCATCAGCGTTATCAACCTTAACTGAAATTGTTATTTAATGCAAGAGTGAGCAAACCACAGCTCACTGGAGTTTAACAATAACATAGACATGAAAGGATATATTTAAAAAAATCTGAACAACTTATCTTGCTTCAATAATAAAGAATTGAATAATAATTCTCTATCAACATTAAAATTCGAATATAGAATTTATCTGAGGGTCATAAGACCTTTGAACTCTTATCCTAGGTTATAAATATTTCTATTTAAACCTTTAACAGTCAATAAGACTATGGACCTTAACTCGTACTTAGGGGAATCAGCCCTTCGTACCATGTATTGTGCACAAACATCTTAACGCTATGCGTAGTAACCTCCCCTAGTAAATAGGGTTGCTCAACTCAGTAATTTGAATTCAAGTCCGCACCAAAGAAAGTTTGGTTTGGATAAGCTTACAAGGGTAATTTAGAATTCACGTTCATCAACTAAGGATTAGTTAAATAGACTTCCAATAATTCATAAATAAAGAATTATGAATTAACATATGCTTTAGAATCAACTTAAAGCATTTAAAATAATAACTGGATCTTACTTGAACAATAAGTTAAGATCATTTTAATTAAATAAACAATTGTCTAATACAGAAATAGAAAAGGACATTCTTAACAAGAATATATGAACTCAAGAAATTATACAAGATTAGGGTTTAAAAAACTTGCATAAAATTAACGAGTTTAAGGTTTAGAAGACTTGCCTCAAGCGCAAGCTACTTAATTCAATTCACGTACTTTAATACTTCCTATACACATTCAATTATAATAATCTAAATCAGTTAACACATAACTAATTCACATAAGTGGTTAACCCTCATGGTTAACTCACTCTAATTAAATAAACAATAATAATTAACTATCACATAGTTAATCACATCACACATATACTCACATAATTAACTTAATTATGTATTTAACTAAATTATAATTAAACAATTATAATTCAAACACTTAATCAAATTATAATTACCATTTAAATTATAAATAATTATAATTTAAAATCAATTAAACTACATTCATACATTTATAATTACACAATTTATAATTAATCATGTAATTATCAATTTAATTAATAATTACTTAAACTATACCATGCATTATAATTACACAATTTATAATTAATTATGTAATTATCAATTTAAAATCAACAATTAAACATGCATTTATTAAATTATAATTACATAAATTATAATTTAAATTAACATATAATAAATCAACCTTTATTCATTATAATTTAATTATAATTTAAAATAAACATTTCCTTTTGATTATAATTATTTAAATTATAATCATATATCACATTTAAATAATAATTCAAATCATACTTTAAGGTTTTCAAACCTCTTTTCTTTTCTAAATATAAATTTGTCAAATTTATGTTAACAACATGTTGTAGCAACTAGATACATGCTCACTGTCATAGCATAATTAAACTAGGTTCAAAATCAACACTGCACAATTAGCTAACCTTCACTGCCTAAACACTGTGCCCGGCGCAGCTGCGCAGCTGCGCAGGGAAGGATTCTGGGAAAGGCAGCCGGCGCAGCTGCGCTGCTTCTGGCTGTGTTACCGGCGCAGCTGCGCAGGAACACAGACAGAGGCAGACAGCAACGGCAGCCTGCTTCACCGATTAACCCATACAAGCCAACAATCGGCAATTCACAGTAACTTAAACATTATAAATCATTCCTATGCAATAATACATATATATAACATGCTTCTAAAACACAAAACCATCTACACAATGATAATCACAAATTTTAAAATCTAATTTGGCCATTTTCATGAAAACTCATATTTTTCATAAAATAATTCACTGTAACTATTTTTCTCCATCAATTCGAACTTATATACATGCATTACATACAAAGTTGAAGATAGCATCCAGAAATTACTTAATAAGCATATTAACACATACCAAATGCATGAATTTCTCAATTAACATTAACCACACTCATGAAATTCCATATGAACTTATATAAACATGAATTTTCTGTTAAAAATATATTTTTACAGTAATTTGATTTTTGAAAATCCTCTTATGTCATACAATTACCACAATCAACACATGGATACAATACATATATATAAAATTCATGATTACATAATTTCATGAAATTCACAGTAAACTAAATTTACAGAAACTCAAAACAAACAACTGATCACAATTCTTTAAAACTATAAGATATTAATTGCCTTTTTGATGATTGGAGAAGAATACAATGACTAATTCTAGCCTTCACAAGTTTCTTCTTCCTTCTCTTCTCTAACTTCTCTACTCTTCTTTTCTCTTTTTGTTCTTAGCTTTACAAACTAACTTCTAATCTAACGTAGTATAGATATATTATAACTGATATAATATACGTATACTAATGATATATATGTAACTGCTAATTACTTAATATATATAATAAATACATTTATTATATAAGTTACAAAATTCAAAAACCACAATGCCTTGTTTGGCAAAACAAGGTTATTTTCAAAAATTGATTATTAATGCTAAGGCCATGTTTGGTAAACAGTTTATTTAAAAACAGCTTTTTGATAGTTAGGGCCCTGTTTGGTAGAAATAGGTTTAAAACAAATACAAGGGCCTTGTTTGGTAAAAATTATTTAAAAATTCTTTTTCTTTTATTTTAATAAATCATTTTGACACATACTTTAATGTCATATTTTAATCAATTAAATATTAATCATCTAGTTTAATCAATTAAAATCTAACATCCATTAATCACATAAAATTTGCCACATAATTATACTTACTCGCTAATTATAATTCATGTAACACTTCATCACATAATTCATCTAATTCAATTATCTCAATTAAATTAGAACTATAATATAACATTAATATATATACATATCAATTAAATAATATTCATTAAATTAATATGTAACAATCAATTAAATCATTACCATAATTTACTTAATCTATTTATTTACTCAATAAATAATTCACATAAATATTTATTTAATTCAATAAATATTTAAAATTAAATATAAAATCTCAATCGTTACAAAGGCCATTGCACCTAATTGCCCAAACCCGAAGAAGGGAGCTTGCTTTACATGTGGATCCAAGGATCACATGGCTCGCAACTGCCCTAAGAAGCTGACGACAGGGTCAACAGGGAGCGGAGGGAATGGAAGCGGCAGTACCGTTACTATCGCTGCACCATTGCAAGCTGTTCGACCCACTGCACGGACATTCAATATGATGGTGCAGGATGCTGTGCAATCAAAAGACGTGTCGTCAGGTATTATTTCGGTCAATAGTATAAATGCATATGTATTATTTGATTCGGGTGCTACTTGTTCATTCATATCTGATGATTTTGCTAAAACCCTAGACTTACCTGTAGAAGAGTTAGTTTACCCCTTGAACATAGAGATTGCGAATAGAGAGGTTATTCCTGTTAGGAGCGTTTATAAGAACTGTGGATTGGACATTAAGGGTCGGGAGCTTAGAGTAGATTTGATTTCGATTAAACTTGGGGAATTTGATGTCATACTGGGTATGGATTGGTTGTTCAACCATGGGGCGATAATCGACTGTCAGAAGAAGTCAGTAAACCTTACGACTCCGTCAAAGTTAGTGTTCTATGGTAGCAAATCACCTAGACAAGCGAGTTGTCTGACGGTTATGCAAGCTAAGAAACTTCTGACGCAAGGCTGTGTGGGATATCAAGCCTATATAGTAGATACGCGTAAGGAAAGAACGAAGGTGGAGGAGATATCGGTAGTTAAGGAGTTTATGGACGTTTTTTCGAGCAATTTGCCAGGACTTCCGCCAGATAGGGAGATAGAGTTCGTGATCGATCTAGCGTCGAGAACTGCTCCAATTTCAAAGGCTCCGTACAGAATGGCTCCAGTCGAGATGAAGGAACTGATGGTGCAACTACAAGAATTGCTAGACAAGAAGTATATTCAACTGAGCGTTTTCCGTGGGGAGCGCCTGTTTTATTTGTGAAGAAGAAGGATGGATCGATGCTTCTTTGCATTGATTATAGGGAGTTGAATAAAGTTACGATCAAGAATAGGTATACTTTACCTAGGATCGATGACTTATTTGATCAACTTAAGGGTGCGAAGTACTTCTCGAAAATTGATTTGAGAAGCGGGTATCATTAATTGAAGGTGAGGAAGGAAGATATACCTAAAACGGCTTTTAGGACTCGATATGGTCATTACGAGTTCTTGGTGATGTTATTTGGTCTCACGAATGCCCCAGCTGCATTTATAGACTTAATGAACAGGGTGTTCAAGCCATTTCTGGACAAGTTCGTGGTAGTGTTCATAGATGACATCCTGGTTTATTCTAAAACCGAGGAGGAACATGCTGAACACTTATGACTAACCTTAGATGCCCTGAGATGAGAGAAGCTTTACGCTAAATTCTTGAAATACGAATTTTGGTTGGAACGTGTGTAATTTCTTGGCCACGTAATCGACAAGGATTGTATTTCGGTAGATCAGTCGAAGGTTAAAGATGTTATAAATTGGGATCAGCCGAAGACGCCGTCTGAAGTGAGGAGTTTCTTGGGATTGGTAGGTTATTACCGTAGATTTATCCAAGACTTTTCTAGAATCGCAACTCCATTGACAAATTTGACTCGTAAAACGGTTAAATTTGTTTAGACAGAGAAATATGAGGAAAGTTTTCAAGAGCTGAAGAAGAGGCTGAGTATTGTGCCTGTATTGTCTTTACCAGATAGTTCGGGGAATTTCGTAGTATATAGCGATGCCTCACATAAAGGATTAGGCTGTGTGTTAATGTAGAGCGACAAAGTCATTGCCTATGCGTCACGTCAGCTAAAAGATTATGAGAAGGGGTATCCAACCCATGATCTAAAATTGGCGGCAGTAGTGTTTGCCCTAAAGATTTAGAGGCACTACTTATATGGAGAAAAGTGTGAAATATACACAGATCACAAGAGTCTGATGTATATATTTACCTAGAAGGATTTGAACATGCACCAAAGAAGATGGTTGGAACTGATTAAAGACTACGATTGCGAGATACTTTACCATCTGGGTAAAGCTAACGTTGTCGCCTACGCTTTGAGCAGGAAAGGTCGGGAGAAGCTGAACGTGTTAACTGATTAGGATCGATTAATAGAACAAATGGCTAGATTGGAGTTAGAAGTGAAGCTTTCGAAGGAATCGGATGAGATGTTGTTTCAAGTAACCACTGGTTCTACTCTAGTAGACAAAGTGAAAGAAGCACAACTTCACGATGAAGAATGTAAGAAGATTTGGAGGAGGATAACCGATGGCGAAGAGTTCAAGTTCAAGATCGATAATGAAGGCTTTTTACGGTTTGAAGGTAGAATCTGGGTACCGCCAGTACCTGAGGTCAAAGAGGAAATTCTGAACGAAGCTCAAAGTTCTAGATATTCTATTCACCCCGGGAGTACGAAGATGTACCAGGATCTCAGGCATCATTTCTTATGGCCGAATATGAAGAGGGATGTGGCTGAATGCATTGCGAAATGCTTTACGTGCCAGAAAGTTAAAGCAGAACACCAGAGACCGAGTGGTTTGCTACAACCGTTAGAGATTCCAGAGTGGAAGTGGGAGCACATCACGATGGATTTTGTGGAAGGTCTTCCAACGACTCAGAAGGGATTTGATGCGATATGGGTTATAGTGGATCGACTGACGAAGTCAGCCCACTTTCTGTCGATCAGGGTTAAGTACAACCTGGATAAGCTAGCGAAGCTATACGTGAAGGAAATTATTTCTAGGCATGGTGTTCCGGTGTCAATTGTGTCCGACAGAGATCCATGTTTTATGTCTAATTTCTGGAAGCGATTGCAAGAATGTCTGGGAACGCAATTGCGAATGAGTATAGCGTATCATCCTCAGACTGATGGACAGAGCGAGAGAACGAATCAGACGCTTGAGGATATGTTGAGAGCTTGTGTGATGGACTTCAAGGGAAGTTGGGATGATCATCTACCATTGGTGGAGTTTGCCTACAACAATAGTCATCATGCGAGTATTGGCATGCCGCCTTACGAAGCATTATGCGGTAGAAAATACAGAACTCCTTTGTGCTGGGATGAAGTCAGTGAACGTCAATTGTTGGGACCATAATTGGTACAACAAACTACAACATTATGAAGCTGATCAGAACGAGATTAGTTGCTGCTCAAGACAAACAGAAGAAGTATGTTGATCTTCATCGACAAAACCAAGAATTCTTACCAGGAAGTTTCGTGTTCTTAAAAGTATCTCCCTGGAAGGGGAAGATGCGATTTGGTAAGAAGGGAAAACTAAGTCCTAGATTTATTGGACCTTTTGAGGTGTTGCAAAAAGGTGGCGAGGTAGCTTACGAGATTGCATTACCTCCGGAGCTCGAGAATATACATAATGTCTTCCATATTTCTGTGTTAAGACCTTACAAGCATGATTATAAACATGTAATAGAATATGAACCTTTACAATTTGATAAGGACTTAACATATGAAGAAGTGCTTGTTCAAATATTTGATAGAAAGGAACAAGTACTTAGGAATACAGTGATACCTTCTGTTAAGGTAATCTGGAGGAACCACAGTGCTGAAGAAGCTACATGGAAACTCGAAGATGTTATGATGAAATCTTATCCGCCTTTATTTGATTAGTTTTGTGTAACCCCTTATATACTGATTCTGGGGACAAAAACCTTTTAAGGAAGGAAGAATGTAATAGACAATAATTTTTGTTATGTGTGATTCTGGGGACAGAATCCTTTTAAGGAGGGAAGATTGTAACGATTGTGATTTTATATAATAATTTTAAATATTTATTGAGTTAAATAAATATTTTATGTGATTTATTTATTGAGTTAAATAAATAAATTATGTGATTTATGGAGTGATTTAATTAAGTATTATATATTAATTAACTGAATGTGTAATATTTATTTAATTAATGTATATTAATTTTATATTATAGTTCTAATTTAATTAGGAGAATTAAATTAGATGAGATGTGTGTTAAGTGTTACGGGAATTATAATGAGCGAGTAATTATAATTATGTGACAAATATTTATATGGTTAATTGATTTTAGTTGATTAAATAAGGATGTTAAATTATTTAATTAATTAAAAGGTGACATTAAAATATGTGTTAAATGATTTGTTAAAATAAAAAAAAAGGATTTTAAATGATTTTAAACAAACAAGGCCTTAGCTAATAATCTGTTTTTAAATAAACTGTTTACCAAACAAAGCCTTAAGGCTTTTTGAATTTTAAAACTTACGTAACTGATATACTTAATAAGGGTATTATTATTTTGTCAGTTTTTATATCGTATAAGTTATATCGTATTATATCTATTATATGTGTTTTTGTTAGTATTCTAAGCCTAAGACTAAAAGAAGAAGAGAGAAAAGAGCAGAGGAAGTTAGAACTATACAGTGTGTTAGAAAGGAAGAAGAAGAAGGAAAAAGGAAGAGAAAAGCTTGAGAAGGCTAGAGAAATCATCTTCATATTCTTCTTCAATCTCTAAGCATAAAGGTAATTACTATCTCATAGTTTTTAAAACGTTAAGTAGTTGTTCTTCATTGTTTTAAGTTTCTGTAAATTTTAGTTTCTGTGAATTTTATGAAGTTGTAAAAATCATGAATTATATATATATCTATTGTATCCATGTGTTGATTGTGGTAATTGTATGTCATAAAAGGATTTTCAAGAATTAAACTAATGTTAAAACAAGTTTCATGGAAAAAGTTTTGTTCATATGGTTTTATGTATATTGATTGGTTTTAGAATGGAAAATTTAGGAATTTATATGTGTTATTATGCCTAATTAGAATTGGTTATGATGATTATATTCAATTACGTATATAATGTATGTATATAAAGTGGAATTGATGGAGAAAATTTCTTACAGTGGATTATTTTGGAAAAATATAAGTTTTCATGAAAATGGCCAAATTGGATTTTTAAAACTTGTGATTATCATTATTTAGATGGTTGTTATGTTGTAGAAACATGTTATGAAATGTATTATTGCATGTGTATGGAGTTACAGTGGCTACGTTACTGTAATTTTTCGTTTGTTAGCTTGTATGGGTTGTTCGGTAAAGCAGAGAGCTGTGGTTGTCTGCGTCTGGCCGAGTTTCTAATACCCGAGAAATTTTCTAGTATTAATAAATAAATGTATTAATGGGAATGAATATTTATTTGAATATAAATGATTTTGTGAGTTAACTCAATTATAATAAATTAAGTAATTAATAATAATTGAGAAGAAAATGTGGAGTTTATTATAAGCTCCAAGAATGCCTTGTATGGCTCAGTGATGTGAAGTATGTAATTTAATTCATTAAAGGAAGAATTAATAAGTGGATGATTAATTAATAATATATTATTAATTAAGGGTGATAGCATATTAATGGGTAATTAATGTTTGAGGTTAATGTTTATTCTATTAATTGCTTAGTGCAAAGTTATGTAATCGTATATTGTATAGTAACTGCAACTATATAATATAATGTATAATGTGACATTTTAGCATAACTATGTAATATATATAAATTATTATAAAAGAAGGTGAGCCACATGGGTGAAGTTATAAGAATATATGTTGTATGTACATTATACCATATGGAACCAAACTATGTTATATGAAGTGTAGTGTGACACTCTAGTGAGAATATGCAATATAGAAACTATATCATGTGTGTTACATAAGTAATGCCTATGTGACCATGTGGTAGGTATAATATATTAATATCTACTATATGGAATATTAAAGTATGTGAACCACTATTTCAATAAGTACATAATTGAAATAATAAAAATAATAATGAGATTTGTGATAATGTAGTATGTCACCATTCTATTAACTCATAGTGTAATGTACATGGATTATATGATGTGTATAGATATATATCCCCATGTGCTACCATGTAATGTTGTTATGATATTTAAGTGTTGGGTTTGTACGAAATCGTGACGCAATCAAATTGCAAAAATTAGCGGAAGCATGGTATATCAGAGTTTAAAAAATTTCTACAAAACCATTACCCGGATCATCCTTTATGCAAATTATTAATTTAAAACGATAAATAAGAAGTTATGGAATCATACCCTTGTAGAACGAAGCTTCCACAGGTACTAGTTCAACTCCTTGTTCTTCGTGATCTCCTTGAATTTTCGGGTTAGATTCCTTCCTTTGATCAACGTTAGCCACCCAAGTGTTTGGCCTCTAGAGGTGATCCACCAAGGAAGATGAATTATCAAGAAGGAGGGTGTTTGGCTTAACCTTAGTTTTCTATCCTCTATAGAAAAGGAGTACTCTCCAACAATTGGAATTACATCAATCTAATATCTATTATAAGACTTCTCTTATATAGACATTGGTCAACCCTTCTAATCCTATTAGACATGGGATTTCTTTTAATTAATTAAACTCCTTTAATTAATTTAGGCTTCCCACCACATGGGAATAATTAATTAAATTCATTTAATTAATTTGTCTCCTAATCTTATTAGGAATAAATGAGAGTACTAAATATTAAATTAATTACTAAACTCCTTTAGAAATTAAAATAATAATAATTGTAATAATATTAATAAGACTCCTCTTATTAATTTATATTTAATATTTCCAAAATATTAAATAATAAACATTAAGCTATTTAATTTATTCTATCACCATAGATTAAATTAATTATACTTAATGCATTATTACGATTATGCCATTACCTTCTTAAATATTTATTCTTCATTTTATGGTGTGACCCTTTAGGTTCTCCATATTAAACCGGTTGTGAATAAATCAATTAAAACAATTTTAATCTTATTTAAATAAATAAATTAAACTAATAATCTATTTAAATAAATAATATTTATTCTACAATAGGGATAAGCCTCCCTAGCGATCAACGACTTTCCAGATAATATAGATTTCAACATTAATCATAAAAGAACCTGTGAGTTAATAGTTCCGTACAATTCAATCCTTCCACCATTCAATGTCCCAATTAAATATAAGACATGGATTTACTGTCAAGTCTTATTTTATTTAATTATATATATTTCGATTAGAAAATGCACAACTCCAAATAATGCAAATTAGAAACTCCTTTCTAATTTCATTTCACCTTGGCCAAGGATTCCTGGGTTGTCATTTAACGAATCACATAGGACATATCTCCTCTTTTACTAGAGGTGGTAGATTCTTTATTGATCATTCATTATCTCCATATGTAACTCATTATACCCAAGCATACCCTATATATGCCTTAAAAGGTCTTAAGGAATAAGTCAAAGTATAATTTGTTACATATAAGATACTATGATGATCTCAAGTCCAAGGATCACTTGTACTACTATCACATTAGGAATTCCTATTGACATGCGAGTAAAACTCCATTAGGTATTCCATAGCGAATCACGTTCAGTGAACTTATTCTCCAATAAGCACCTACATACTTGCTTTAGTGTCTCCACACAAATGATCATGAGATCAATCATCCTCATCCAATGAGCAAGCAACATATGTACCAATCTATCCGGATTTACTAATCCCCTTTTTAGTAATCCCACGATTGGGAACTATTTTAGTTTTAAAACTTTCTAAGAATTTAGATCTCATTAGCATGATCATCATCATGATTCTAAAAGCTTTGCTTAAAACTATGGGTTATTTACATATTATAAAAACAGCAACATGTAGATAATTAAATGCCTTTAATAAATGAATATTTTATTAATAAATAAATAAGATTGTTTACAAAGTACGTGCTTTATCATCATACATGATTGGCTTGTATGCACACTACTATCAATCTCCCACTTGCACTAAAGCCAATCGCCATGGTATCTCATACCCATCTTCTCTAAATGACGATCAAACTGCTGTTATGTTAAAGCTTTAGTAAATGGATCTGCAATGTTGTCTTGAGAGTCTACACTCTCCTTTTTCAATGATTTTTTTTTTTTAATCAAAGTGCCGCAACACATGTTTAGATTCAAGATGAGACTTAGGAACTATTCCTAGTTCTGTAATAAACTTTTCATCCGAAACATCAACTTGCAGCTTCACTTACAGTTATATACTTTGTCTTTGTCACTAACCTAGCAACTTTTGCTGTTTGAAACCTTTCCAATTTACTGCACCATCTTTTAAGGTAACGACTTACCATAAAGTGGATTTTGCTGTCGTCTTGGTCAGTCTGAAAACTTGAGTCTGTTTAGTCTTCTAGTTTAATTCAGACCCATCATGTGTCATGATGACATCCTTAGTGTCAGTTAAATACTTTGAGATGTTTATCACTGTCTCACAGAGATCTTCTCCAGAATATGACTGATCAACATCAAGTCTTGTATATTTCATTGCATACATAATAGTTACTTATGCGATCTCTCTTTTACTGAGGATAATTTTAGAGAGATACACTCCATGGCTCATCATCATGAGGCACCTTTTGGAGTTACCATGCTAAACGCCTTTAGCATCTAATGAATATACGTTTCCATGGGTTAAGCCGAACATCCTTTTAAATCTATTAATACAGATTTATATCCCCAATGTGGGATGTTCTACCCAAATCATTCATGGAGGAATGTTTAGACAACTTTATTTTGATCGATTTTAGCATAGAAATTTCATTCCCTATCAGTACTATATAATCAACATATAATACAAGGAATGAAACTGCGCTCCCACTAACCTTTTTGTACACACATGGTTCATCGTCATTTTTGATAAAATCAAACTCTTTGATTGTCTCATCAAAACGAATGTTCCATCTACGAGAAGCTTGCTTCAATCCATAAATGGATCGTTGCAGCTTACAGACTTGATTTATTCCAACCTTTGAAACAAATCCCTCTGGCTGTGTCATATACACATCCTCCTCAAGTTTTCCATTGAGGAATGCCGTTTTCACGTCCATCTGCCAGATCTCATAGTCGTTATAAGCTGCAATCGCAAGCAAAATCCGAATGGACTTGAGCATAGCTACTGGTGAAAAGGTTTCATCATAGTCAACTCCTTGTCTTTGTTTGAAACCTTTTGCAACCAGTCGGGCCTTATAGGTCTCTACCTTGCCGTCCGCTCCAGTCTTTCTTTTAAAGACCCATTTACACCCAATAGGCTTAATGCCTTCAGGTGGTGAAACCAAAGTCCATACTTTGTTTTCATACATGGAGTCCATTTCGGATATCATGGCTTCTAGCCATTTCCCTGAGTCTTTATTACTCATAGCCTGTTCGTAATTCAATGGATCATCATCATTCATGATGTGTACCTCATCGTCATCCTTTATAACGAATCCATACCTCTCAGGTATCCTCGGTACTCTCCCAGATTTACGAACAGGGTGTGGCATAGTAGGTTCTTCTACTTGGTCAGGTACCTGACTTTGATCCGTGGTAATTTGTGGTTCTTGAACTTCTTCAAGATATATCTTACTCCCACTGACCCCTTCATGGATAAACTCCTTTTCCAAGAAGGCAGCATGTTTCGCAACAAACACATTTTGATCAGTTGGATGATAGAAATAATACCCTACAGTTTCTTTAGGGTATCCCACAAATCTACACTTTTCGAATTTAGTCTGTAGCTTATCATGTTCAAACTTTTTGACATAAGCTGGACAACCCCAAGTCTTAACATGCTTAAGATTTGGTTTCCTCCCCTTCCACATCTCATATGGAGTCTTTGGGGCGGATTTGGTAGGTACCTTGTTAAGTAGGTATACAGCCGTTTCTAGGGCATATCCCCAGAAGGAAATTAGAAGGTCGGTAAAACTCATCATGGATCGAACCATGTCTAACAGTGTTCGATTTCTCCTTTCAGATACTCCATTTAACTGTGGTGTACCTGGAGGAGTCCATTGTGAGATTATACTATTTTCATTTAGACAATAGAGAAACTCACCGCTTAAGTATTCTCCACCTCGATCTGATCGAAGTATCTTTATACTCTTGCCCGTTTGTTTCTCTACTTCACTTCTGAACTCTTTGAACTTTTCAAATGATTCTGACTTGTATTTCATTAAATACACATATCCAAATCTTGAGTGATCATCAGTGAAAGTAATAAAATAAGAATACCCACCCCGTGCACTTGTTGTCATAGGTCCACAAACGTCTGTGTGAATCAATGCCAACAACTCTGTAACTCTTTCTCCTTTTCCACTAAAAGGAGATTTAGTCATTTTACCCATGAAATAAGATTCACAAGTTGGATATGATTCATAATCAGATAACTCAAGGAGCTCTTTATGCAACTTGGATAATCTTGTTTCATTGATATGACCGAGTCTACAGTGCCACATGTAAGTATAATTAATATCATCTCTTTTCCTTTTCTTAGTTTGTTCAATTTGAAAAATATTTTCTTGTAAGTCAAGTGTATAAAGTCCATTTCGCAAATTTCCAATACCATATAAAACATCGTCTTTATAAATAGAACAACTATTGTTCTTTATAACAACGTTAAATCCTTCCATATCCAATACAGAAATTGAAATAATGTTTTTAATAATATTCGGAACATAATAACAATTATTAAGATAAATGAACTTGCCCGAAGACATTGCTAAATAATAAGTTCCTACAGCTAATGGAGCAACCTTTGCTCCATTCCCCACTCGTAGGATCACCTCATCATTGTTCAGCTTTCTACTTCTGACCAGTCCCTTCACATTATTACATATGTGAGAACCACAGCCGGTATCTAATACCCAAGTAGAATTTTGACTTTCTGAAAAATTAATTTCAATCATGAACAAACCTTGATTGCAAGTCGAAGCTTCTCCAAGCTTCTTCTTTGCCAGAAACTTCTTGCAGTTCCTCTTCCAATGACCCGGCTCGTTGCAATGGAAGCACATTCCTTTGCTAGCTGGATCAGATTTCTTTTGTTCCTTTATGTTCACTTTGTCCTTGGTCATCCGAGATCGGAAGAGCTCCTTAGATATCTCATATCTAGCAATCCTACTTTGTTCACCATACAACTCCTTGAGGTGAATCAACATAGTAGGAGCATCCATATTTTCGTGCTGACGCTGAAGCTCGTTATTCATGGATGCGAGCATGATGCATTGAGCCACAGATGCATCATCTTGCCACTTTACAATGGTGGCAATCTCTTCCTCAGAGACTGTTTCTGGAACAGTTCCAGGGACAGGTGAGTTTAAGACATAAGAAATCTTTTCAGCAGTGAGAACTATTCTCAGATTTCTTAGCCAGTCCGTATAATTCGGCCCGGTAAGCTTATTAGCATCAAGTATGCTTCGCAGTGAAATTAGTGATTTTGACATTTTTAAAATTCTGCTTGTGAAAAATAACATTTTAGCAAACATTCATTTTATTAATTTTGCATACCAAAATAAATTTAGGTCTTTATTTTAAATTGGTATCTCCCACTATTTTTATCAAACTATATTACCCTCACTTATATAGTTCGGCAACATCTAATTAAAGATTTGCTAGTGAGAATAAGGATCCCATTTCAAATGTATATAACCTTGTGGATAGCACAACAAGCGATATACAAATAAATAGGTAGACAACTCTTATCAATTACAACACTATATAACTCCTTTTATTTTGCCTCTTAAATCATAATGGTCAAGTGTGTGCACATCCGAACTAAAATGATTTAAGTTAAGTCCAGCCTAGCACTTCCATAAATTCAAAAAAGAAAAATGTTCGTCCTTGTGGATAGCACAACAAGACTAGATCGTTCAATTTTCTTGATAAGCATCAAATGTGATTAATTAACATCTTAAATACGCAATACTCGCCTTGTGGATAGCACAACAAACTCATATTAAATATTTAATACTCTATTAATTTATCATGCTAGAAGGTGACGTTCGATATTCCAAATATCATTTGAACGCTTCGGACTTAATATTATTTCTTTGAGGGGTTTGTTATTATTAGTCTCATCTTGTTTAGCGCGCATGCACATATATATATAAAATACGCGTCATTTTATTAAACATGCGAAGCATGTTTGCATAAAATATAATATATATAATATTTAGCATGCAATATAGAATATTATATTCTACCCGGATTGATTATGGACTTTTATTCTAGTTTGGTTCACTAGAGCCACCAAGTGAACCAAAAGGTCAAACCTAGGAGTGCAAGAATTTAAATTTAAATATAACTATTACATTTAAACCCGGGCTCCATACAAACAGGTCTTCACGCGCTCCTTGCTCCTTGGTCTCCAATTTCTTCAAGATAATTCTAACTATTCTTATTACATTAAACTATTTAATTTAAATAGAAACCTTGATCAACAGTCAAGGGGAAGTACATAGGAGGGAGATAGAATTTTACATCAAGAAAAAAAAATTAGAGAAGACGAGGTACGCAGACCCCATTTAATAAAACCCATTCATTCAAGCATTCAACTAAAATAAAATCCAATCACATTGGTCAAATAGTCCATACTCAATCCCCATTTATTTTCATACATATCACCATATATATCAATAAATAAATATTCATCTTATGAATTAAAACATTCCATATATATATGAGTATCATTTAATGGGCAATTTTAAATTGCATGAAATCCAATTTCAAGATTAAAATAAACTCTTTATTTTAATTATAAAATTATTTAGAATATAATATATAAATATATCATATTTATTTTTTAAAAGGAAGTCACCTTCTTTTATTAAAAGAGTCCTGCAGGTTTATTAAAAAAGTCCTTTCCTGATGGGTCACCTTCTTTTTGGAGTAAGAAAGAGACAACACCTTTTCTTTGCAGAATTCAAGATTAGCACCAAAAAAAATTGTGATTCGTCCCAAAAAAAGTCTCTTTTTTTTTTCTTTTTTTTTTTCTTCTTTTTTTTTTTCCTTAAAAAATATAATTTTATACAATAAAATTATGCCCAATAAATTATTTTAAATACATACCCATATGTATATGAAATCAAAAATAAATTAATAATTGCATAAAGATTTGGCTCTGATACCACTGTTGGGTTTGTACGAAATCGTGACGCAATCAAATTGCAAAAATTAGCGGAAGCATGGTATATCAGAGTTTAAAAAATTTCTACAAAACCATTACCCGGATCATCCTTTATGCAAATTATTAATTTAAAACGATAAATAAGAAGTTATGGAATCATACTCTTGTAGAACGAAGCTTCCACAGGTACTAGTTCAACTCCTTGTTCTTCGTGATCTCCTTGAATTTTCGGGTTAGATTCCTTCCTTTGATCAACGTTAGCCACCCAAGTGTTTGGCCTCTAGAGGTGATCCACCAAGGAAGATGAATTATCAAGAAGGAGGGTGTTTGGCTTAACCTTAGTTTTCTATCCTCTATAGAAAAGGAGTACTCTCCAACAATTGGAATTGCATCAATCTAATATCTATTATAAGACTTCTCTTATATAGACATTGGTCAATCCTTCTAATCCTATTAGACATAGGATTTCTTTTAATTAATTAAACTCCTTTAATTAATTTAGGCTTCCCACCACATGGGAATAATTAATTAAATTCATTTAATTAATTTGTCTCCTAATCTTATTAGGAATAAATGAGAGTACTAAATATTAAATTAATTACTAAACTCCTTTAGAAATTAAAATAATAATAATTGTAATAATATTAATAAGACTCCTCTTATTAATTTATATTTAATATTTTCAAAATATTAAATAATAAACATTAAGCTATTTAATTTATTCTATCACCATAGATTAAATTAATTATACTTAATGCATTATTACGATTATGCCATTACCTTCTTAAATATTTATTCTTCCTTTTATGGTGTGACCCTTTAGGTTCTCCATATTAAACCGGTTGTGAATAAATCAATTAAAACAATTTTAATCTTATTTAAATAAATAAATTAAACTAATAATCTATTTAAATAAATAATATTTATTCTACAATAGGGATAAGCCTCCCTAGCGATCAACGACTTTCCAGATAATATAGATTTCAACATTAATCATAAAAGAACCTGTGAGTTAATAGTTCCGTACAATTCAATCCTTCCACCATTCAATGTCCCAATTAAATATAAGACATGGATTTACTGTCAAGTCTTATTTTATTTAATTATATATATTTCGATTAGAAAATGCACAACTCCAAATAATGCAAATTAGAAACTCCTTTCTAATTTCATTTCACCTTGGCCAAGGATTCCTGGGTTGTCATTTAACGAATCACATAGGACATATCTCTTCTTTTACTAGAGGTGGTAGATTCTTTATTGATCATTCATTATCTCCATATGTAACTCATTATACCCAAGCATACCCTATATATGCCTTAAAAGGTCTTAAGGAATAAGTCAAAGTATAATTTGTTACATATAAGATACTATGATGATCTCAAGTCCAAGGATCACTTGTACTACTATCACATTAGGAATTCCTATTGACATGCGAGTAAAACTCCATTAGGTATTCCATAGCGAATCACGTTCAGTGAACTTATTCTCCAATAAGCACCTACATACTTGCTTTAGTGTCTCCACACAAATGATCATGAGATCAATCATCCTCATCCAATGAGCAAGCAACATATGTACCAATCTATCCGGATTTACTAATCCCCTTTTTAGTAATCCCACGATTGGGAACTATTTTAGTTTTAAAACTTTCTAAGAATTTAGATCTCATTAGCATGATCATCATCATGATTCTAAAAGCTTTGCTTAAAACTATGGGTTATTTACATATTATAAAAACAGCAACATGTAGATAATTAAATGCCTTTAATAAATGAATATTTTATTAATAAATAAATAAGATTGTTTACAAAGTACGTGCTTTATCATCATACATGATTGGCTTGTATGCACACTACTATCATTAAGTCCATGTATGCCCTAAATGAAATTAAGCCAATGTAAGCATATATGTGTATTGAGTGTATAGTATATTACATTTCATTTCTTACAAGCTGAGTTTCATTGTCCCATTTTGAATGTCCAATTGCTCTTCATTTCCCATTCACGTAAAATACAAAAAGGCTAGCCTATCCCTTCATCCCTCAATTTCCTCAAACTAGCAAATGATGCTCATGATGAAGAAGGGTGTGGGTGATGGGAGTGGTTGAGAACTATTGCACCAACTCTTGAATATCCCATGAACTCTTCTTCTTCCTCTTGGATTGATTTCATGGACAATGGCTTGGCATGGTTATTCATTTCCCTATAAATTGAGTGCTCCCCTTCTCATTTCTTTTTGCTAGACTAATTGCTAAGTATTATAGATAGAGTGAAGTGAGAGTAATCTGATTTTGGGAAGCAAGCTTAGCTAATTCCAGGTATACTCTCTAAACCCATTTGAAATTCAATTCATAGAATTAGCATGTTTAGTTGGAATTGGTGATATAAAATGATGATTAACATGCTAGGACAGTATATAGATGTGTTATATGTACAATGTGATAACTAGCAAGCATGTTTCATGAAGTGTATTGGGTTTGGCCTGAAGCTCTGCTTTAGCAGAAGACTTTCTGGTTTGGAAACGGAGCCGCGCGGCCGAGCGTCTCCCTAGTACAAATGGGACGGCCTCTCTGCAGATTCTGTTGATGGCTTTGTTAGGCTATCTGATTTATAAAACATGCTAATGTAACGTAGTTAGGCCTATTTCAGTCCCTGACTTGTTAGTTTATGTGGCCTTTCATGAAAACACTTACCAAAACTTGAGTATTTCAAAAGGAGCTTAAAGTTATGAAAAGAGGAACTTTGATATGTTAGCCTTATATTGATGTTATGACTTTTGATACGTGTTAGTATAGTTTAGAAATGCATGAGAGACATATTAACTTATGTACATAGGTTCCGTAATGTAATATGAACATGTGAACCTCACTAACACACATTCCTTACGAAAATGGAAGTTTTGAAAACAAACTTTGACATGCTATAACCATGATGATATTCTGATCTTGTGAGCATAGTAGTATGGTTTAGAGATGCATGGATAACACGTTAACTTATACACATATGTTTCATGGTATAACATGCACATGATGGACTCATTAGTGAACGTTACTAACAAGAATGTAAGCTTTAAACGGTGACTCTGACGTGTTATATTAAGATTCTAAATTCTTATATTTTCAGCATGTTTGAAGATGCTTTTAAGGCACGTTGACTTGTGTATATGGATTTCATAATATAGCATAAACATGTCAGACTCTACTAACGAAAGTATAAGCTTTGCACATGAGCATTGACATGTTACATTAAGGTTTAAATTCTAAAATATATGGACGTGTTTGATAGTACTCTTAACCTCATTAACGTCATACATGTATATATGCCATGATTAGGTGTCGTGAAACCAAGTTTAGCGTACATGAAACATGCTTTCAAAGTAATAACAATGATAGTTACGTGTATGCGATATGAATATTCATGAGTATGCCGAATACAAGATATACGAATACATTATGTGTTTAAAAAGCAAGCATGTTAGACTTTGTGATTTTTATGACCTTGAATGACCGTAAGTTGTCAAAAGTGTTAACTTAGAGCCATATCATGAAGGAGAGAACTTAGATGGACTTGAGAAGCATAAAGGCATCCTTTAATATGCATATATGTTATGAGATATCATATGTTGATACTTAAATCTGATTTTTGACGGTTAACTTATTGAAATACCATAACTCACTAAAATAACATATATTTAGTATTGAATGTGGCCTTATGTGATAATAATAATATGAGAGTGTGTTTAACTCAAAAAGAGGAACGTTAAGGATAAAAGTATATTAGTCGAGACTTGTGAATTAAATATGATACTATATATGGTATGACTGTATAGTAAGGTTAAAGACTTAACTTATATGTGGATTGTATATCTAAAATAATATATGATGTTGAAATATATAACTAATGAACTATCAAACCTTGCTATACCCTTTCGAGAATTGAGAATTATATTACAAACCCTTATTGTATATTACTTGCTGAGCAATTTATGTTCATTCTTGCTTTCCCTAAAAACATTTCAGTTAAGGCAGAGCATGGCGAACCTTCGGGCGTTGATAAGGGCAAGGACAAGGCTACCAATTAGCTTGTCTCTTTTATTTTTTTAAATATTTTAATGTTGTATTAAGATGACGTAGTAAGACTGGATTTGATTATGTTTAAGCTTAAGAAGGTTTATGTAATTAGTCATTAATTGATATTATTATATAATCTATTAAGTACTGTAGGTTGCGAGACTTGGGGGAATAATTATAATAAATCATTGTATATTATTCTAAATTAGATATTCCGCTGTGGATGTGTGATTTTAGTTATTATTGTATTACCATGAGCACGTGACGAACCGAATTTGAGAGACCAAGTGGCAGTCCCGGATTTGGGGGCGTCACAGAGCTGCTGCGTAGCTGCGCCGGCAACAAGGCCAAGAGCAGCGTAGCTGCGCCGCTAGCCCTTCCCAGATCCTTTCCCTGCGCAGCTGCGTCGGTGCCTAGGCTGCTGGCTGCGCAGCTGCGCCATACACAGTGCTTGGGCAGTGACTTTAGTTTCTTGTGCAGTTTATTTTAAAGCCTTAGTTTAATCATTCCTTGATAGTGGACATATGTTTAAATGATATAACATGTTGTTATATGGTTGTGACAAATTCATATTTGGGAAATAAAAGAAATTTTGAAAACTTTAATTAGATTATAAATGTTTTATTGTAAATGAGTTACTTAATTATAATTTGATTAATTATAATTAAGAGTAAATATTTAATTTAAATTATAATATGGTTAAATTATATTGTATAGAAATTGATTTATTTTAGTCAATTAGATGTTAATTAAAATTAAAATTTAAGTAATTGTAATTTAATAAATGCATGTTTAGTTATGGATTTTAAGTTTATAATTGCATGATTAATTATAATTTGTGTAATTATAATGCATGATATAGTTTAATTAATTATTAATTATGAATTGGTGATAATTTAAGAGGTAATTATAATTGAGTAGTTATAATTAGATTAAATATTTAAATTATAATTGTTTAATTATAATTTAGCTAAATACATAATTAATTTAATTATGTGAGTATGTGTGTGGTGTAATTAACTATGTGATAGTTGATTATTATTATTTATTTAATTAGAGTGAGTTAACCATGAGGGTTAACCACTTATGTGAATTTGTTATGTGTAAACTGATTTATATTATTATAATTGAATGTGTAAAGGAAGTGTTTAAGTACGTGATTGAGTTAAGTAGCTTGCGCGTAAGGCAAGTCCTCTAACCCTAAACTTGTTAATTCTATACAATTTCTTGAGTTCATATATTCATTGTTGAGAATGTCCTTTCCATTTCTGTATTAGACAATTGTTTATTTAAATTAAATGATCTTGACTTATTGTTCAAGGAAGATCCATTTTATTATGCTTTAAGTTTACTTCTAAAGCATATATAATTCATAATACTTTTATTTATGAATTATTGAAAGTTGATTCAACTAATCCTTAGTTGATGAACGTAAATTCTAAATTACCCTTGTAAGCTTATCCAAACCAAACTTTCTTTGGTGCGGACTTGAATTCAAATTACTGAGTTGAACAACCCTAATTATTAGAAGAGGTTACTACGCATAGCGTTAAGATGTTTGTGCACAATACATGGTACAAAGGGCTGATCCCCCTAAGTACGAGTTAAGGTCCATAGTCTTATTGACTGTTAAAGGTTTATATAGAAATATTTATAACCTAGGACAAGAGTTCAAAGGTCTTATGACCCTCAGACAAATTCTATATTCGAATTTTAATGTTGATAGAGAATTATTATTCAATTCTTTATTATTGAAGCAAGCTAAGTTATTCAGATTCTTTAAAAGATATTCTTTCATGTAATTACTATTGTTAAACTCTAGTGAGCTTTTGTTTGCTCACTCTTGCATTAAATAACAATTGCAGTTAAGGTTGATAACATTGATGCCCCGTCTACGAGTAAAGGCAAGGGAAAGATGAACAAGTGAAGACTTGTTTAATTATTTTGAAATAATTGTAATAAAACTTTTATGTCATGTTTAAGGGAGATTTTATTATTATGAGTAAAGGTTGTAATTTATTTTGAGATATATTGGGTAGATGTTTGTTATAGTTAGAAAGTGAACACCAAATCATGTGGAAACGAAGTACCCAGATTTGGGGGTGTCACAAGAGCCCATTGTGTGTGACAAGCTTCCATGCCCCAAAGTGATCACATACAGAATGAAGACAACACCTAGCTATTGGACCTTCTTCATTGAGATCATACCAAATCAGAGTATGCTAGGTGACTTTGATGCACTGGCCATCACTACTGGGAACTTCTCAAAGGATTATTTGCTACTAATGGATGGAGGGTTCCTTAACTTCCGAAAGGGATTTGGATAGCGTTGACCAGACAAAGTTCGACTGAAGGACTATAAATCAAGCGCTTATTGGGAGGCAACCCAAGTTTAATTTTTATTTTTAGTTTTTTTTTTAGGTTTCATATTAAGTTTTAGATATTTTAATTTTTTTTTAGTATTTAATAAGCTTGCTTCTATTGTGTTCACAGGTTAGTCGAGTCCAACTAAAGTGTGGTGCCCGATTCATTCCAAAGTGCCTAATCTATTCTTCAGACTTAGCAAACAAGGAGGAAAATTGCTATATTTTTAGGGAAGTCCTCTCTTTTAATTTTTCCTGTCTTAGCCATTAAGGACAATGTCTGTTTTAAGTTTGGGGGTATTTATCATGTTTAGTATTTACTTGGGCAATGTTTTGATGGAATTTGATTGTGGCCAATGATAAGTGGGTGGTTAATGAGATTTTTACTCTTGGAGATTTGATGAGCATGCTTAGTCTATATTTCAACTCATTAGTTGGTTTCACACTACTTGCGAAATTTTTTTGAAAATTTTTACGCATATCCATTTGTTTAGTAGTTGGGATTGAATTTTTTTTAGCTAAATGCTTATGAAAGATATCATTGCAACTTGAGAAACCTTATTTGAGCATCATTCAAAAGTGATAATTAGGCATTCACATAATTTTGGGAGAAATCTTAGCAGTATTTTTGAAAAAATTATTGGAACCTTTCCGAGTTGAATAATTGAAGCATGTGGTGGAGATGGAGCGTAAAACGCACTCCCCATAAACACAGGCACGAGATGGAGCGTAAAACGCACTTGTTCAATGAAAAGTGGAAAGTGAGATGGAGCGTAAAACGCACTCACTAAAAAAAATATCTTTGAAGTACTTGGGAAGGGTTCATATATGCTTAAATGTTTAAATATTCGGTTGATCCTCAAGAAAAAAATTGTGATTTGTCTATATTAGCGGAGATTGATGTGATAAGAATTTTTTTTTAGAGTTATTTTTGAAAATCTTTTATGAGTATTGGTTGATCTTATTTAAATCATGACTAGTTGAACGTTTGGATGCACACACGCACTTAAAGGATCATGAGTAGATGTGAAGCTAATGAAAATTATTGAAATGTAAAATGTTAGACATGGCATTGTTTTGGAATTTTTCTGTGGGTTATCATATGTTGTTGATAGTAGTGTGCATACAAGCCAATCATGTATGATGATAAAGCACGTACTTTGTAAACAATCTTATTTATTTATTAAAAAAAATATTCATTTATTAAAGGCATTTAATTATCTACATGGTGCTGTTTTTATAATATGTAAATAACCCATAGTTTTAAGCAATGCTTTTAGAATCATGATGATGATCATGCTAATGAGATCTAAATTCTTAGAAAGCTCTAAAACTAAAATAGTTCCCAATCGTGGGATTACTAAAAAGGGGATTAGTAAATCCGGATAGATTGGTACATATGTTGCTTGCTCATTGGATGAGGATGATTGATCTCATGATCATTTGTGTGGAGACACTAAAGCAAGTATGTAGGTGCTTATTGGAGAATAAGTTCACTGAACGTGATTCGCTATGGAATACCTAATGGAGTTTTACTCGCCTGTCAATAGGAATTCCTAATGTGATAGTAGTACAAGTGATCCTTGGACTTGAGATCATCATAGTATCTTGTATGTAACAAATTATACTTTGACTTATTCCTTAAGACCTTTTAAGGCATATATAGGGTATGCTTGGGTATAATGAGTTACATATGGAGATAATGAATGATCAATAAAGAATCTACCACCTCTAGTAAAAGAGGAGATATGTCCTATGTGATTCGTTAAATGACAACCCAGGAATCCTTGGCCAAGGTGAAATGAAATTAGAAAGGAGTTTTTAATTTGCATTATTTGGAGTTGTGCATTTTCTAATCGAAATACATATAATTAAATAAAATAAGACTTGAGAGTAAATCCATGTCTTATATTTAATTGGGACATTGTATGGTGGAAGGATTGAATTGTATGGTAACTATTAACTCACAGGTTCTTTTATGATTAATGTTGAAATCTATATTATCTGGAAAGTCGTTGATCGCTAGGGAGGCTTGTCCCTATTGTAGAATAAATATTATTTATTTAAATAAATTATTAGTTTAATTTATTTATTTAAATAAGATTAAAATTGTTTTAATTGATTTATTCACAACCGGTTTAATATGGAGAACCTAAAGGGTCACACCATAAAAGGAAGAATAATTATTTAAGAAGGTAATGGCATAATCGTAATAATGCATTAAGTATAATTAATTTAATCTATGGTGATAGAATAAATTAAATAGCTTAATGTTTATTATTTAATATTTTGGAAATATTAAATATAAATTAATAAGAGGAGTCTTATTAATATTATTACAATTATTATTATTTTAATTTATAAAGGAGTTTAGTAATTAATTTAATATTTAGTACTCTCATTTATTCCTAATAAGATTAGGAGACAAATTAATTAAATGAATTTAATTAATTATTCCCATGTGGTGGGAAGCCTAAATTAATTAAAGGAGTTTAATTAATTAAAAGAAATCCCATGTCTAATAGGATTAGAAGGGTTGACCAATGTCTATATAAGAGAAGTCTTATAATAGATATTAGATTGATGTAATTCCAATTGTTGGAGAGTACTCCTTTTCTATAGAGGATAGAAAACTAAGGTTAAGCCAAACACCCTCCTTCTTGATAATTCCTCTTCCTTGGTGGATCACCTCTAGAGGCCAAACACTTGGGTGGCTAACGTTGATCAAAGAAAAGAATCTAACCCGAAAATTCAAGGAGATCACGAAGAATAAGGAGTTGAACTAGTACCTGTGGAAGCTTCGTTCTACAAGGGTATGATTCCATAACTTCTTATTTATCGTTTTAAATTAATAATTTGCATAAAGGATGATCCGGGTAATGGTTTTGTAGAAATTTTTTAAACTCTGATATACCATGCTTCCGCTAATTTTTGCAATTTGATTGCATCACGATTTCGTACAAACCCAACAGTGGCATCATAGCCAAATCTTTATGCAATTATTAATTTATTTTTGATTTCATATACATATGGGTATGTATTTAAAATAATTTATTGGGCATAATTTTATTGTATAAAATTATATTTTTTAAGGAAAAAAAAAATACTTTTTTTGGGATGAATCACAATTTTTTTTTGGTGCTAATCTTGAATTCTGCAAAGAAAAGGTGTTGTCTCTTTCTTACTCCAAAGAGAAGGTGACCCATCAGGAAAGGACTTTTTTAATAAACCTGCAGGACTCTTTTAATAAAAGAAGGTGACTTCCTTTTAAAAAATAAATATGATATATTTATATATTATATTCTAAATAATTTTATAATTAAAATAAAGAGTTTATTTTAATCTTGAAATTGGATTTCATGCAATTTAAAATTGCCCATTAAATGATACTCATATATATGGAATGTTTTAATTCATGAGATGAATATTTATTTATTGATATATATGGTGATATGTATGAAAATAAATGGGGATTGATTATGGACTATTTGACCAATGTGATTGGATTTTATTTTAGTTGAATGCTTGAATGAATAGGTTTTATTAAATGGGGTCTGCGTACCTCGTCTTCTCTAATTTTTTTTTCTTGATGTAAAATTCTATCTCCCTCCTATGTACTTCCCCTTGACTGTTGATCAAGGTTTCTATTTAAATTAAATAGTTTAATGTAATAAGAATAGTTAGAATTATCTTGAAGAAATTGGAGACCAAGGAGCAAGGAGCGCGTGAAGACCTGTTTGTATGGAGCCCGGGTTTAAATGTAATAGTTATATTTAAATTTAAATTCTTGCACTCCTAGGTTTGACCTTTTGGTTCACTTGGTGGCTCTAGTGAACCAAACTAGAATAAAAGTCCATAATCAATCCGGGTAGAATATAATATTCTATATTGCATGCTAAATATTATATATATTATATTTTATGCAAACATGCTTCGCATGTTTAATAAAATGACGCGTATTTTATATATATATGTGCATGCGCGCTAAACAAGATGAGACTAATAATAACAAACCCCTCAAAGAAATAATATTAAGTCCGAAGCGTTCAAATGATATTTGGAATATCGAACGTCGCCTTCTAGCATGATAAATTAATAGAGTATTAAATATTTAATATGAGCTTGTTGTGCTATCCACAAGGCGAGTATTGCGTATTTAAGATGTTAATTAATCACATTTGATGCTTATCAAGAAAATTGAACGATCTAGTCTTGTTGTGCTATCCACAAGGACGAACATTTTTCTTTTTTGAATTTATGGAAGTGCTAGGCTGGACTTAACTTAAATCATTTTAGTTCGGATGTGCACACACTTGACCATTATGATTTAAGAGGCAAAATAAAAGGAGTTATATAGTGTTGTAATTGACAAGAGTTGTCTACCTATTTATTTGTATATCGCTTGTTGTGCTATCCACAAGGTTATATACATTTGAAATGGGATTCTTATTCTCACTAGCAAATCTTTAATTAGATGTTGCCGAACTATATAAGTGAGGGTAATATAGTTTGATGAAAATAGTGGGAGATACCAATTTAAAATAAAGACCTAAATTTATTTTGGTATGCAAAAATTAATAAAATGAATGTTTGCTAAAATGTTATTTTTCACAAGCAGAATTTTAAAAATGTCTAAATCACTAATCTCACTACGAAGCATACTTGATGCAAACAAGCTTACCGGGCCGAATTATGAGGACTGGCTAAGAAATCTGAGAATTGTTCTCACTGCTGAAAAGATTTCTTATGTCCTAAATTCAACTGTCCCTGAATCTGTTTCAGAAACAGCCTCTGAGGAAGAGATTGTCACTTTCAATAAGTGGCAAGATGATGCATCTGTGGCTCAATGCATCATGCTCGCATCCATGAATAACGAGCTTCAGCGTCAGCACGAAAAAATGGATGCTCCTGCTATGCTGCTTCACCTCAAGGAGTTGTATGGTGAACAGAGTAGGACTGCTAGATATGAGATATCTAAGGAGCTCTTCCGATCTCGGATGACCGAGGGTACTGCCGTCGAGACTCATGTCCTGAAAGTGA
The DNA here is from genome assembly GCA_020205555.1 of Panax stipuleanatus. Taxonomy (NCBI): domain Eukaryota; kingdom Viridiplantae; phylum Streptophyta; class Magnoliopsida; order Apiales; family Araliaceae; genus Panax; species Panax stipuleanatus. Next base: position 26,953,321 of record CM035122.1, read on the forward strand.
TCAATTTGATTGAACGCCTTGGACAGCTTGGGTTCGTCATCGATGGGGAGTTGAGTCAAGACTTGGTCTTGCAGTCACTCCCTGAGACCTTCTCGCAGTTTGTGGTTAATTTTCACATGAATAAGCTAGATGTCAGCTTGCCTGAGCTGCTTAACATGCTGAAAACTGCAGAAGGTCACTTCCCATCCAAGAAGAACCATATCTTGATGGTGGATTCTTCCAATAAAAGGAAGAGACCTAAGGTATCTTCTGAAAAGAAGAAATCCAAGAAGGCTAAGGGAAAGGGGAAAGAAAAGGAACAAAAGAAACCTGAACCAGCTAAAGGAATGTGCTTTCATTGCAACGAGCCGGGTCATTGGAAGAAAAACTGCAAGAAGTTTCTGGCAGACAAGAAGCTTGGAGAAGCTTCGACTTCCAATCAAGGTTTGTTCATGATTGAAATTAATTTTTCAGAAAGTCAAAATTCTACTTGGGTATTGGATACCGGCTGTGGTTCTCACATATGTAATAATGTGAAGGGACTGGTCAGAAGTAGAAAGCTGAACAATGATGAGGTGATCCTACGAGTAGGGAATGAAGCAAAGGTTGCTGCATTAGCTGTAAGAACTTATTATTTAGCAATGCCTTCGGGCAAGTCCATTTATCTTAATAATTGTTATTATGTTCCGAATATTATTAAAAACATTATTTCAATTTCTGCATTGGATATGGAAGGATTTAACGTTGTTATAAAGAACAATAGTTGTTCTATTTATAAAGACGATGTTTTATATGGTATTGGAAATTTGCGAAATGGACTTTATACACTTGACTTACAAGAAAATATATTTCAAATTGAACAAACTAAGAAAAGGAAAAGAGATGATATTAATTATACCTACATGTGGCACTGTAGACTCGGTCATATCAATGAAACAAGATTATCCAAGTTGCATAAAGATGGGCTCCTCGAGCTATCCGATTATGAATCATATCCAACTTGTGAATCTTGTCTCATGGGTAAAATGACTAAATCTCCTTTTAGTGGAAGAGGAGAAAGAGTTACAGACTTGTTGACATTGATTCACACAGACGTTTGTGGGCCTATGACAACAAGTGCACGGGGTGGGTATTCTTATTTTATTACTTTCACTGATGATCACTCAAGATTTGGATATGTGTATTTAATGAAATACAAGTCAGAATCATTTGAAAAGTTCAAAGAGTTCAGAAGTGAAGTAGAGAAACAAACGGGCAAGAGTATAAAGATACTTCGATCAGATCGAGGCGGAGAATACTTAAGCGGTGAGTTTCTCAATTGTCTCAAAGAAAATGGTATAATCTCACAATGGACTCCTCCAGGTACACCACAGTTAAATGGAGTATCTGAAAGGAGAAATCGAACACTGTTAGACATGGTTCGATCCATGATGAGTTTTACCGACCTTCCAATTTCCTTCTGGGGATATGCCCTAGAAACGGCTGCATACCTACTTAACAAGGTACCTACCAAATCCGCCCCAAAGACTCCATATGAGATGTGGAAGGGGAGGAAACCAAATCTTAAGCATGTTAAGACTTGGGGTTGTCCAGCTTATGTCAAAAAGTTTGAACATGATAAGCTACAGACTAAATCCGAAAAGTGTAGATTTGTGGGATACCCTAAAGAAACTGTAGGGTATTATTTCTATCATCCAACTGATCAAAAGGTGTTTGTTGCGAAACATGCTGCCTTCTTGGAAAAGGAGTTTATCCATGAAGGGGTCAGTGGGAGTAAGATATATCTTGAAGAAGCTCAAGAACCACAAATTACCACGGATCAAAGTCAGGTACCTGACCAAGTAGAAGAACCTACTATACCACACCCTGTTCGTAAATCTGGGAGAGTACCGAAGATACCTGAGAGGTATGGATTCGTTATAGAGGATGACGATGAGGTACACATCATGAATGATGATGATCCATTGAATTACGAACATGCCATGAGTAATAAACACTCAGGGAAATGGCTTGAAGCCATGAAATCCGAAATGGACTCCATGTATGAAAACAAAGTATGGACTTTGGTTTCACCACCTGAAGGCATTAAGCCTATTGGGTGTAAATGGGTCTTTAAAAGAAAGACTGGAGCGGACGGCAAGGTGGAGACCTATAAGGCCCGACTGGTTGCAAAAGGTTTCAAACAAAGACAAGGAGTTGATTATGATGAAACCTTTTCACCAGTAGCTATGCTCAAGTCCATTCGGATTTTGCTTGCGATTGCAGCTTATAACGACTATGAGATCTGGCAGATGGACGTGAAAACGGCCTTCCTCAATGGGAAACTTGAGGAGGATGTGTATATGACACAGCCAGAGGGATTTGTTTCAAAGGTTGGAATAAATCAAGTCTGTAAGCTGCAACGATCCATTTATGGATTGAAGCAAGCTTCTCGTAGATGGAACATTCGTTTTGATGAGACAATCAAAGAGTTTGATTTTATCAAAAATGACGATGAACCATGTGTGTACAAGAAGGTTAGTGGGAGCGCAATTTCATTCCTTGTATTATATGTTGATGATATATTACTGATAGGGAATGACATTCCTATGCTACAATCGATTAAAATCTGGTTATCTAAACACTTCTCCATGAAGGACTTGGGAGAAGCATCCTATATTTTGGGGATAAAGATCTATAGAGATAGATCTAAAAGGATGCTTGGTTTATCCCAAGGAACGTACATTGATGCAATGCTAAAGAGATTTAGCATGGAAGATTCCAAAAGAGGTCTCATGCTGATGAGCCATGGAATACATCTCTCCAAGAAACAGGCCCCAAAGACACCTGAGGAGAGAGACCGTATGAGTAAGATCCCTTATGCTTCTGCAATAGGATCTATCATGTACGGTATGATATGTACTAGACCGGATGTTGCTCATGCACTTAGTGTAACGAGCAGATACCAGTCGAATCCTGGAGAAGAGCACTGGAAGGCAGTGAAGAATATCCTAAAGTACTTGAGAAGGACTAAAGATATTTTTCTTGTCTACGGTGGGTCTGAATTAAAACTCGAGGGCTTCACAGACTCAAGTTTTCAAACGGACCAAGATGACAGTAAATCTGTTTCGGGGTATGTTTTTACCTTGAACGGAGGCGCAGTGAGTTGGAAGAGTTCCAAGCAGCAAACAGTTGCTGATTCAGTGACAGAGGCAGAGTATATAACTGTAAGTGAAGCTGCAAGTTGATGTTTTAGATGAAAAGTTCATTACAGAATTAGGAATAGTTCCTAAGTCTCATCTTGAATCTAAACATGTGTTGCGACACTTTGATTAAAGAAATCATTGAAAGAGGAGAGTGTAGACTCTCAAGACAACATTGCAGATCCATTAACTAAAGCTTTAACACAACAGTAGTTTGATCGTCACTTAGAGAAGTTGGGTATGGGATACCATGGCGATTGGCTTTAGTGCAAGTGGGAGATTGATAGTAGTGTGCATACAAGCCAATCATGTATGATGATAAAGCACGTACTTTGTAAACAATCTTATTTATTTATTAAAAAAAAATATTCATTTATTAAAGGCATTTAATTATCTACATGGTGCTGTTTTTATAATATGTAAATAACCCATAGTTTTAAGCAATGCTTTTAGAATCATGATGATGATCATGCTAATGAGATCTAAATTCTTAGAAAGCTCTAAAACTAAAATAGTTCCCAATCGTGGGATTACTAAAAAGGGGATTAGTAAATCCGGATAGATTGGTACATATGTTGCTTGCTCATTGGATGAGGATGATTGATCTCATGATCATTTGTGTGGAGACACTAAAGCAAGTATGTAGGTGCTTATTGGAGAATAAGTTCACTGAACGTGATTCGCTATGGAATACCTAATGGAGTTTTACTCGCCTGTCAATAGGAATTCCTAATGTGATAGTAGTACAAGTGATCCTTGGACTTGAGATCATCATAGTATCTTGTATGTAACAAATTATACTTTGACTTATTCCTTAATACCTTTTAAGGCATATATAGGGTATGCTTGGGTATAATGAGTTACATATGGAGATAATGAATGATCAATAAAGAATCTACCACCTCTAGTAAAAGAGGAGATATGTCCTATGTGATTCGTTAAATGACAACCCAGGAATCCTTGGCCAAGGTGAAATGAAATTAGAAAGGAGTTTTTAATTTGCATTATTTGGAGTTGTGCATTTTCTAATCGAAATACATATAATTAAATAAAATAAGACTTGACAGTAAATCCATGTCTTATATTTAATTGGGACATTGTATGGTGGAAGGATTGAATTGTATGGTAACTATTAACTCACAGGTTCTTTTATGATTAATGTTGAAATCTATATTATCTGGAAAGTCGTTGATCGCTAGGGAGGCTTATCCCTATTGTAGAATAAATATTATTTATTTAAATAAATTATTAGTTTAATTTATTTATTTAAATAAGATTAAAATTATTTTAATTGATTTATTCACAACCGGTTTAATATGGAGAACCTAAAGGGTCACACCATAAAAGGAAGAATAATTATTTAAGAAGGTAATGGCATAATCGTAATAATGCATTAAGTATAATTAATTTAATCTATGGTGATAGAATAAATTAAATAGCTTAATGTTTATTATTTAATATTTTGGAAATATTAAATATAAATTAATAAGAGGAGTCTTATTAATATTATTACAATTATTATTATTTTAATTTATAAAGGAGTTTAGTAATTAATTTAATATTTAGTACTCTCATTTATTCCTAATAAGATTAGGAAACAAATTAATTAAATGAATTTAATTAATTATTCCCATGTGGTGGGAAGCCTAAATTAATTAAAGGAGTTTAATTAATTAAAAGAAATCCCATGTCTAATAGGATTAGAAGGGTTGACCAATGTCTATATAAGAGAAGTCTTATAATAGATATTAGATTGATGTAATTCCAATTGTTGGAGAGTACTCCTTTTCTATAGAGGATAGAAAACTAAGGTTAAGCCAAACACCCTCCTTCTTGATAATTCCTCTTCCTTGGTGGATCACCTCTAGAGGCCAAACACTTGGGTGGCTAACGTTGATCAAAGGAAAGAATCTAACCCGAAAATTCAAGGAGATCACGAAGAACAAGGAGTTGAACTAGTACCTGTGGAAGCTTCGTTCTACAAGGGTATGATTCCATAACTTCTTATTTATCGTTTTAAATTAATAATTTGCATAAAGGATGATCCGGGTAATGGTTTTGTAGAAATTTTTTAAACTCTGATATACCATGCTTCCGCTAATTTTTGCAATTTGATTGCATCACGATTTCGTACAAACCCAACAGTTGTAACCTTTGAGGCTAGTGTTCAAATTCCTATTGAGTCATTGCTTGAGTGGATCATTGGTAGGGAATGAATATATCTAATTTGTGTGTTTGCTTGAGGACAAGCAAAGTCTCAAGTTTGGGGGTATTTGATGAGTTAGTTTTATACCTACTCATCGGTATTCGTTATAGCTTGATTTTCGTTGTTTTTAAGTAATTCTCCTGTCATTTTTACTTGGTTTATACTCTTGTATGCAGGTAACGAAATGGATGCTTAAATGGCGTAAAAGGACAAAATGGAGCTAAATTCGGGACCAATGGGATCAAGATTAGCAAAGTGGGAAGCTTAATATTGGATAACATGTGGGACTTATTTTCATGCAAAGGTTTCATTGTCAAAGGTAGCAGCTCACGATATAGCAATTCACGAAAAGGCAAGACGTGGGTAGCATGCAAGATGGGCCCACGGCTGTAGGCAGCTTGAAAGGAGGAGCAACGAAATTAGCAACGAACAAGGCTGGCCAGATAATTATCATGGGACACGCAGCAGCTTGCTGAGGAATTGGAACTCACAAAATCAACAAATAAGCAAGCCACGAAATCATGCAAATCAATAAGGCTGGACAGAGTGATCTCCCGCTGGGGCGAGAGCTTGTAAAGGATTTCCCCCTCTGGGGCGAGGAGGCGGCAACAACATGCGTCTTTTCCTATGCTGATTTGGATTTGTGGGAAACAATTGATATAAAGTGGGCTAAGAGTATTGGAATTAAGTCATGTAGCAGCTTATTAGTTTCCTTTGCAAGTGGGCCACGTGATTAAAAGGAAAGGTCTTGGACATGATGATGGCCACATGGCTAGCAATTGGACCGAACATAAGGGACAAGGCAGCATATAAAAGGGACTTGAGCTGATACATAAAAGAGGACGGAACAAGCATGCAAGCAGCTGGTCAATATCCTTGGCTGACTCGGATTGGACTTGCGATAAAGGAGGGAATGATAAAGAAGGACTTATAGTAGCTTAGGGGTATAATATATATTATATATTATATATTATTTAATTATTATAGGGTGACACAACTTGTTACAAAAAAAGGACTTAGCCTGGAGGCCACGGAGGAGGGATTAGCTTAGCTTATATATATATATATATATATATATATATAGGATATTAGATATTAACTTAAATATTATTATTAGTTTAGTTTTAATATTATAATTAGTTTAGTTTTAAATTTAGTTTTCCATTAAAATAAAAAACCCTAGTTGAAAGGAAATTTGGAGATTGAAGCACTTGGAAGCCATTGGAGATCCAGATCAAGAGCGAGACGGAGCAGAATTTGCCTGCAACAGATTCAATTCTTTTCCTTAATCTTTTTCTTATCTTTTAATGTGTATTCAAGTGTGGATTCTTAGTTTTAATTCAATAATAGTGAACTAATTCTTTGTTTGAGATTACAATGGATCTTATTGTGTAGTTTATTTTAATATGCTTCGCTATCAGTTATTGTGATCTATTATTGTGAATTGTCTATTATGATTTAGAATAATTGTTTAATTGATTGGCCATCAATTACCGTGATAATCTATATGAAATCGAAAGAGGAGTATAGATTTAGATCTGATCATAATAGCATGTGTTCGTGATTTCTGCGTAGATGGAAATTATGATTCGTGTTTAGGATAGAGATATGCCTTTACGCCATATGTAATCTTATAGAGAACTTGTGATTGAATCCTTTTTAATTATAATTCACATAGAAATATAGTGGATTAGTTAATTAGGGTGTCTTGCTTAATTCTATCATCTGTCGATTTGAGTGAGTATGGTATGATGCATCGAGAGGTGGTTATATTTACTTTCATGTTCTTGATTAACAATTCAGGATAGAGAATAATTGATGAGAAGTGTGAACTTAAATGAAGCAATAAGTGAAGTTGTGATCTTAAATCTCTGTAATCTTAATTTAACTAGTGGAATTTAATAGTAGTTTAATTATATAATTTGAAATTCAATCGTTTGAATAAGATTGAATTGATTACGGGTTAGTACTTGGTGATTCTTATTCAATAATTCCTCGTGGGAACGATACTCTACTTTCACTTTATTACTTGTTGACCACGTATACTTGCGTGTTGTGTGTAACTAGATTTTACCCAACACACACACCTTGTTAAACACTATGAAAGTTAGTCAAGCATGAATTAGACATGTTTTAAAGCAATAAACGATGTTAGTTATACGTATATGATGAGAATAATTGTGAGCATACATATTAACAGATTATATGACCACCTCACATGTATCATGACAAACATAGTAGCCTTACATGATTAGTTTAAGTATGACAAAGATTTTGGGACTAAAACTTAGAAAGTTTGAAAGTAAGATGGTTGAACATAGAGTTACTTGCATTCTTACTGTATGTGCAAGCATGATAGGACTTTTATTACCTAGTTATAATTGATATGTGCACACAACTAGTTATACGTGTTATGCACTATACGAGCATGTTTTAAGTAAGTTTTGAAGATGAACTATACTAACTATATGTAAATAGATAGAATGTATGTGAGCATGCTTATTAAAGGCTTGTTAGTATTAATATATGGTTCAAAAGCTTATGACATTGAATCTTTGTTAAAGGAAGTTGTTAGGCCTTATTGAATAATTCAATATAGAGTTATGTGATTCAAAAGTAAAACTAAATGGTTCGAAATATGAACTTGAAGAAATATCAGAACCTACTTGATGGATGTAGTATGTTAGGACTAGACTGAGCAATGAAAATCTCAAGTCTGGTTCTGTCAGGGAGTAGCGCGGCTGAGCCACCCCCAAGCTTATATGCACCGCGGCCGCGCCGTTCTGCAGAACTGCGAAGAGCAGTTTGTTAACTGCCTGGTCTTAAGTTATGTTTATATATTTTCCTTAAAGACCCTAAGGACTGAAACAGTATGGTTTCAATAGAATAAGTATGAAAGTATGATGTGGTAACATCGTGGTTATCCTAAGATAGAGTGAAACGGAACCAAGATTAGAAAATGATATACGAATTGTTATTCTATTAAGAGCATATGAAATGTATGACTGATAGATGTAAATCCATGATTATATAACTGTGTAAGAATACACAAAGTGCAGATATCTTTAAGCAGTTAAGTCGTAGTTGTTAAACTACGAATCAGGCAAGTCTTTTAGTTCTTATTTGATATATGAATTCGATAACTGTTAGTTGAGCTATATTATGCTATGAGAATGTTGATGTATATATATGAAATGCATATGAGATATGTATAAAATTTGAAAGTTGATCTTTGATGATATGCTTGTGAAGTTAATCTCTATGCCTGTTATGTGAGAAGTAACATTCGTAGTAAATATTAATTGATTATGAATGCATGAACTGAGTATATTTTTATATGCTATGTGATGCATGAAAACTGTTAGAATTGCTGAGCTGTCGAGCTCACCCTTGCAAATAACCATTTTTGCAGGCTAAGGACCCACGGTAAAGTTACGTCCTAAGTGATTGATAGAGTTCGTTAGCATTAAAAGAAGATTACCGTTTAATTAAAGTTATGCTCTTGAACCATGTTTAGGTTCTAAGAGATGTACTTGATAGTTGTTTATGATGTTTAACATTAGTCGTGTTGTAAAGATGTATTAGTTAATACATAGAGGATATCGAATTGAGATGTAAAATCTTATACAGTAATTCGAATAGAATGAATCACTATATATTTGATTCAAGGATTTGTAATCGATTCAAGTTATGAAAATTAATAAAATATTTTATTCAAGAGGATTGAAAAAGTTTAAGTTATTGCGCATTTTTGTAACATCGAATTTGATGTATAGACAGGGATAGTAAATGACCAATATTATAACTTATAAAAGTTTGGAGTCATTATATAAGATCCTAATAATGAAGAGAAATTATATTATAGATTGTAATAATAAAAGTATATTCATTAAGTTAAGAATAAAAGATTTAATTTTTGACTAGTAATATCAAGCCTGCACTGGATTCGAGGTAATCGAGAGACCCAAATTTGGGGGCGTCACAGGCAATCCAGCTCCGATCGTCAATCGAACTGGCAATCCAGCTCTGATGGTCAATCGAACTGGCAATCCAGCTCTGATAGTCAATCGGACAGAAAATCCAGCTCCAATCGTCAATCGGACCGGCAATCCAGCTCCGATAGTCAATAGGACCGTCAATCCAGCTCCGATAGTTAATCGGACTGGCCATCCAACTCCGATAGTCAATCGGACCGTTAATCCAGCTCTGATAGTCAATCGGACCGACAATCTAGCCTTTATTGTCAATCGGACAGTCAATCCAAATCTGATCGTCAATTGGACTGTCAATCCAGCTCCGATAGTCAATTGGACCGTCAATCCAGCTCCAATAGTCAATCGGGCCGTCAATCCAGCTCTGATAGTCAATCAGATCTGTAATCTAGCTCCGATAGTTAATCAAACCGTCAATCCAGCTCCGATAGTCAATCGGACCGTCAATCCATCTCCGATAGTCAATCGGACTGGCAATCCAGCTTCGATAATATATCGGATAGGCAATCCAGCTCCGATTGTCAATCAAACCAGCAATACAGCTTCGATCGTCAATCGGAGTGACAATCTAGCTTTGATAGTCAATCGGACTGGCAATCCAGCTCCGATAGTCAATCGGACCGTCAGTCCAGCTTCGATAATCAATCAGACCGACAATCCAGCTTCGATAGTCAATCGGACCTACAATCTAGCTCCGATAGTCAATTAGACAGTCAATCCAGCTCCGATAGTTAATCGGACCGTCAATCCAGCTCCGATAGTCAATCGGACCGTCAATCCAGCTCCGATAGTCAATCGGATTGTCAATCCAACTCTGATAGTTAATCGGACCGGCAATCCAGCTCTGATAGTTAATCGGACCGTCAATACAGCTTTGATAGTCAATCGAACTGTCAATCTAGCTTTAATAGTCAATCGGACCAGCAATCCAGCTCCGATCATCAATCGGACCGTCCATCCAGGTTCGATAGTCAATCGGACCGTCAGATTAATCCCGATCTCAATATCAGGCTATCAAATCAACCCGGATCTTCGATCACACCATCAATTCAAACCCCGATCTCAATATCGGGCCTTTAAATCAGCCTTGGTGACAATCTGAAAGGTACAAGGCAGCCCCGACATCAACCCGGGAGGTATCGAGCAATCCCGATCTCAATATCGGGTCATCAGATAACCCCGACATCAACTTGGGAGGTACAGGTCAACCTTGACATCAACCTAGGACATGTCAAGTCCCAGTCTCAGTCCGGGCACTACAAATCCGCCCCGACTTCAATCCAGAAAGTGCAGATCAGCCCCAGCGATAACCTTGGGAAGCCAGACTCACCAAGGACCACCCCGGGAGGGGAAAAATGATCATTTTATCAACTCTCAGCCAATTCAGTTAAACTTAAGCCGAATTGATGCTATCAAAGTCAGAATGAACCACAACGACGATCCCGAGTGCAAACAACGCAAGACAATTCAACGGACAAACTGCGGGAAATCAAAGACCTAGTTATGAACCCGTCTTCTTGGACCTGGAAAATGTTTTATATCATGTCATTGCAAAACTCTCGGTGAGGGCTTTCTGAAAAGGTATCACACTCCTCAAACGGATGCTCCGATCAAAACTTAAAAAGTTTTGACTTCGACTACGGGTTGTCTGGAGTACACGTACTTCGAGACGACGTAACCCGGCACTGCGGGCCCCACCATGGGAGCCGCACCTCTACCTGCGCCAACCGCAGGTACAGTGGAGGCTCCCTGGCCTATATATAGAGGTGCACCCCCTTCATTTTCAAGTTTTTGAAACGCAGCGAAACCCTGTCATTTGACTTTCTGACTTTTACACCTCTTCTAAACCCAAATATTTTCACTCTAAAACGTAGATATACCCATATACTACCACATACCAGAAAATAACCGGTAGATTTGGACGTATAAAGCCTACAATTTGGCATTCACGATCAGAAAGTGAATATTACTTTTTTTGTACTTTTATACACTTACACGTTAAGTTTCAGTTTCTAAAAATGCCCGGAACTTAGTTTCATGGCCGTTTTCGTCAAAATTTGGTACATTTTTGTACATAAACTGATTTTATGGCATTTGTGCAACTCGAATTGACGATCCGTCAGCTCCAGCAGCTTCAATGCATTAACACACATATTCTGGCAACTTCGCCGGACTAGGTTATCTTCCCAGTCCAGGTTTGGCCCTTTTTTGTATATATTTAACTGTATATATACTAACATTTCAATTCTATCAAGTTCGGATGTCAAATCCGAGGTAGTTTACCGCTTTTATATATATTTACGTGTATATAAGCGATTTTCACCATAACTGGTTCTCATACCAGTCTTGGTTGACTACATTTCTGTCAATATATATATATATATATATATATATATATATTTCAATTCTGTCCGGGTACAGGTGTGAAAACCCATCGCCCTTTATACTGCTTTTGCACTCTTCGTCATACTGGGTTATCTCCCCAGTCACTGGTTGACTACTTTTCTGCAATTAACATTCCAGTTTGGCCTGGACTATTTCGTGACCTTTTTACTATTTTTTGCACACTTCACCACACTGGGTGCTCTCCCCAGTCCGTGGTTGACTACTTTTCTGTACATTTACATTCCAATTCGGCCTGGATCATTCTGTGGCCTTTTTACTGCTTTTATATATATTTATGCATATATAAGCAGCCTTCACCATCACTGGTCCTATTCCCAGTCTTGGTTGACTACGTTTCTGTCTATATATATATATCAATTCCAGTCCGGGCACCGACGTGAAAACACATCGCCATTTATTTAACTCACTCAGAACGCTTTTTAAAGGATTACGTGGTACGATTAGATCAAATAAGCCCTTCTGGAATAAATATTCAGCCGCTTGTGAACCTTCAGGTACTGTTTTATTCAATGTTTGTTCAATTACTTTTTTACCCACAAATGCAATGTAGGCATTGGGTTTGGCAATAATGATATCCCCTAACATACCAAAACTAGCAGTCACCCCACCTGTAGTAGGAGATGTAAGGATTGGTACATAGAATAACTTTTTATTTGATTGATAATCATATAAAGCAGAAGATATTTTAGCCATTTGCATCAAGCTCAAACTTCCTTCTTGCATGCGTGCCCCCCCGAAAGCACACACTATAATAAGAGGTAGAAATTTTTTAGTAGCGTACTCAATCAAACGGGTGACTTTCTCCCCGACCACGGATCCCATACTAACCCCTATAAACTAAAAATCCATAACCCCGATTGCTACGGGAATACTGTTTAGTTAGGCCTATGCCTGTTTGAACGGCCTCAGTTAATCCTGTCTTTCTTTGATAAGAATCGACACGATCTTTATAAGGCACCTCCTCCGAATGAAATTCAATGGGATCCAGAGAAACCATGTCTTCATCCATAAGATCCCAAGTACCCATCGCCATTTTTACTGTTTATATATATATATATATATATATATAATATATATTTCATTTCTGTCAAGCCTGGATCATTTCGTGGCTTTTTAAATAGTTTTTTATAAATATATATATTTCAATTCCAGTTCGGGCTTGTGCGTGAAAATCCATTGCCCTTTACAGATTTTTGCATATACATAACTGTATATATATATATATATTGCTTTGCTCATTTTATTCAACTGCTGCTTTAAATATTCATTTTATATGAATTGGCACCGACATAGCTGCAGGGGGACTAGATTTATTTAAATCTCGCCAATTCTAGTTTTCAAATGGTTCAAAACCTCCAGATTGAACTGGGAGGATTTCCTTAAATCTAGCTTTCTTTCTAGTTTCAAGTTCGAAAGCAACCTCGCGTCCCTTAATCGCTATCTAGTGGGAACGAGACGCTTTGGCCACGCGCAGCCAGGATTTACTGATGAATCTTTGGTTCCATTGCGACGTGAGGATGTATATATATATATATATATATATATATTTATTTATTTATTTATTTATTTATTTATTTCTTTACAAATTTAAACTGTGCAGGTTTTCTGGCTACTCATATGTGAGCCTAGGAATCGTGGGTTTCATGATCAAACTGATCAGAATCTGATTCCCACGATGGACAAACTCCGATTTACAAATGTACCCTGCCAGTTTTTCTGTAGAAATGTACATGTAAATAGACCTTAAAACGGTTATCCGGATTTAAGGTCTCAACATAGTGAAAAATATCAATTGTCGTGTCAGCGTCCCTCCGATGATTTTCATACCCATGAGGAGACCGACACTTGTATATTTCTGTGGTCGAGGATGCTTCGCAGCCCGACAAATCACCATTCGCATGCAGCCTTAAGGCTATAAAGATAAAAATTAGAAGTATCAACAGGCTTCAATTCCTATGTTAGCGTAAAGGTTTGATAAATCAGCTTTCAAAACATCATTATCAATTCAAAAGAAAAAATTTTGTAAATCAAATTAAATGCTTTTGCAAATCAAATCAAAGACTGATTTTTAAATCAAATCAAACCCTTCATATATAGGTTCAAAGAAGCAAAGGACTACTTTTAATCAATCAAATCGATAGGCCCAATTTTTAAACAGCATTCACTCACTCATTCCAGTTTTAAGGAAAATATTGAAATGATGCGGTACCGTGTTTACACGGGAGTTGTGGGGTGCCTAACACCTTCCCCACACTTAACCAAGCCCCCGAGCTCAAACTTTGTTTTCAAAGATCAAGTTTCGACAGTGTCTAGCAATTGGGCCTCTTTCAAGCAAAACTCGGTTGAGTTGGTACAACCATTTTTAAATCTACCAACTGGCGACTCTGTAAAACATTCAAATCATCGACATGATACATGTTGGCCTTTTTCCTAAAAAACCCATCAAAACCTTTTTCCTAAATAAAAAGAATAAGGGTACAGATAACTTAGGAAAAGAGATTAAAAGACTCGGGTTGTGACCCGACCCGCAGATTTTTTAAACCAACGTCGACAACCCTCAGAAGTTCTTTTGATTCTTGTTATTCATTCTTGATTCAGAAGCTGAGTTTTCTTATTTCAGAAGTATTTGATTCACTCATTTGTTATTATATTGTTGTTATATTGTTATACTTGTGGGCAATTGTGCTCACTCTTGTGTAATAATAATATTGCAGTTAAGAACGAAAGGTCTGACGAGCCTTCTACTAGCAAAGGCAAGGGCAAGGTCAACAAGTAATGAAGACTTGTTATTTATTTGATATGTTTATGTTTAAGACTTATGTTAAAGTTGTGTAAGACTTATTATTTGTTTACGCTTTCGCATTTGAGATTTAAGGTTAGTATGACCTGGGATTGATGTAATTATATTCAGATGTTTTAACCCCATAAGGGGAGGATTTATTTCTATCTATTTAATGGTTTTCATTTCTTATGGGTAGATAGACTTGATATTTGTACAGTAAACACCAAATCCCGTCAAAATTGAAGTACTCAAATTTGGGGGTGACACAAAGAGTCTGAGCTCATAGAGAGTTTGCCTTCAAAAGGAAGTTCACTTCTTTGAATCAGCCTATGGAAGAAATTCTCTAGATGTTGATCAATGAGGGAAAAGTCACATAGCTGTTACCCCTAGTGGACCATCGATCAAGAAAGTTTAACTCTTCCAAAATATGTTAATATAATTCCAACACTCCTGGTCATGATACAGAAGAATGTTGGGGACTTCGGCACCTAATTCAAAACCTGATTAAAAGCGGTGAACTGCTAAAAGCAAGTCAAGATATTGACTTTCCTGATGAAAAAACGCTATTTCCTCCCATGACATGGAGTTTGAAAGAGATTGTGGTAGTTATTTCTTGTGAAAAGGATATAGTCGCAGTACCCCTGACAATTTAAGGAAAGGGGGATAAAGGATGAAAGAATCCTGTGAAAGTGGCTGCACCAGAACTACTGATGCTGCCATTCAGACCGCAATATCCCTT
The DNA here is from genome assembly GCA_020205555.1 of Panax stipuleanatus. Lineage (NCBI taxonomy): Eukaryota > Viridiplantae > Streptophyta > Magnoliopsida > Apiales > Araliaceae > Panax > Panax stipuleanatus. The sequence goes on from CM035122.1 coordinate 26,968,607, forward strand.
AATCAACTTGAAAAGAGTCACATAGAACTACGGGGAGGATGAGGGATCAACATAAAATCACACTGCTGCCATATTAAAGGAAAACCCGATGTATCTACCTTAGCGAGTAATAAAGCCAGTCACTAATGATAGTAGTGTGCATACAAGCCAATCATGTATGATGATAAAGCACATACTTTGTAAACAATCTTATTTATTTATTAATAAAATATTCATTTATTAAAGTCATTTAATTATCTACATTGTGCTGTTTTTATAATATGTAAATAACCCATAGTTTTAAGCAATACTTTTAGAATCATGATGATGATCATGCTAATAAGATCTAAATTCTTAGAAAGCTCTAAAACTAAAATAGTTCTAAATCGTGGGATTACTAAAAAGGGGATTAGTAAATCCGGATAGATTGGTACATATGTTGCTTGCTCATTAGATGAGGATGATTGATCTCATGATCATTTGTGTGGAGACACTAAAGCAAGTATGTAGGTGCTTATTGGAGAATAAATTCACTGAACGTGACTCGCAATGGAATACCTAATGGAGTTTTACTAGCTTGTCAATAGGAATTCCTAATGTGATAGTAGTACAAGTAATCCTTGGACTTGAGATCATCATAGTATCTTGTATGTAACAAATTATACTTTGACTTATTCCTTAAGACCTTTTAAGGCATATATAGGGTATGCTTGGGTATAATGAGTTACATATAGAGATAATGAATGATCAATAAAGAATCTACCACCTCTAGTAAAAGAGGAGACATGTCCTATGTGATTCGTTAAATGGCAACCCAGGAATCCTTGGCCAAGGTGGAATGAAATTAGAAAGAGGTTTCTAATTTACATTAATCGGAGTTGTGCATTTTCTAATCGAAATACATATGATTAAATAAAATATGACTTGACAGTAAATCCATGTCTTATATTTAATTGGGACATTATATGGTGGAAGGATTGAATTGTACAGTAACTATTTACTCACAAGTTCTTTTATGATTAATGTTGAAATTTATATTATCTAGAAAGTCGTTGATCGCTAGGGAGGCTTATCCCTATTGTAGAATAAATATTATTTATTTAAATAGATTATTAATTTAATTTATTTATTTAAATAAGATTAAAATTATTTTAATTGATTTATTCACAACCGGTTTAATATAGAGAACCTAAAGGGTCACACCATAAAAGGAAGAATAATTATTTAAGAAGGTAATGGCATAATCGTAATAATTCATTAAGTGTAATTAATTTAATCTATAGTGATAGAATAAATTAAATAGCTTAATGTTTATTATTTAATATTTTAAAAATATTAAATATAAATTAATAAGAGGAGTCTTATTAATATTATTACAATTATTATTATTTTAATTTCTAAATGAGTTTAGTAATTAATTTAATATCAGTACTCTCATTTATTCCTAATAAGATTAGGAGACAAATTAATTAAATTAATTTAATTAATTATTCCCCATGTGGTGGGAAGCCTAAATTAATTAAAGGAGTTTAATTAATTAAAAGAAATCCCATGTCTAATAGGATTAGAAGGGTTGACCAATATCTATATAAGAGGAGTCTTATAATAGATATTGATTGATGTAATTCCAATTGTTGGAGAGTACTCATTTTCTATAGAGGATAAAAAACTAAGGTTTAGCCAAACACCCTCCTTCTTGATAATTCCTCTTCCTTGGTGGATCACCTCTAGAGGCCAAACACTTGGGTGGCTAACGTTGATCAAAGGAAGGAATCTAACCCGAAAATTCAAGTAGATCACGAAGAACTAGGAGTTGAACTAGTACCTGTGGAAGCTTCGTTCTACAAGGGTATGATTTCATAACTTCTTATTTATCGTTTTAAATTAATAATTTGCATAAAGGATTATCCGGGTAATGGTTTTGTAAAAAAATTTTAAACTCTGATATACCATGCTTCCTCTAATTTTTACAATTTGATTGCATCACGATTTCGTACAAACCCAACAGTGGTATCAGAGCCAAACATTTATGCAATTATTAATTTATTTTTGATTTCATATACATATGGGTATGTATTTAAAATAATTTATTGGGCATAATTTTATTGTATAAAATTATTTTTTTTAAGAAAAAAAAATGACGTTTTTTTTTTGGGACGAATCACAATTATTTTTTTTTTGGGTGCTAATCTTGAATTCTGCAAAGAAAAGGTGTTGTCTCTTTCTTACTCCAAAAAGAAAGTGACCCATCAGGAAAGGACTCTTTTAATATACCTGCAGGACTCTTTTAATAAAAGAAGGTGACTTCTTTTTAAAAAATAAATCTGAATTTATATTATATATATATATATATATATATATATATATAACCTGATTCGTTATATAAATATATATAATATATACGGTAATATCAAATATATATATATATATATGATATATATATATATATATATGATATATATATATGATATATTTATATATTATATTCTAAATAATTTTATAATTAAAATAAAGAGTTTATTTTAATCTTGAACTTGGATTTCATGCAATTTAAAATTGCCCATTAAATGATACTCATATATATATGGAATGTTTTAATTCATGAGATGAATATTTATTTATTTATATATATGGTGATATGTATGATAATAAATGGGGATTGATTATGGACTATTTGACCAATGTGATTGGATTTTATTTTAGTTGAATGCCTGAATGAATGAGTTTTATTAAATGGGGTCTGTGTACCTCGTCTTCTATAATTTTTTTTTCTTGATGTAAAATTCTATCTCCCTCCTATATACTTCCCCTTGACTGCTGATCAAGGTTTTTATTTAAATTAAATAGTTTAATGTAATAGAAATAGTTAGAATTATCTTGAAAAAATTGGAGACCAAAGAGCAAGGAGCGCATGAAGACCCGTTTGTATGGAGCCCGGGTTTAAATGTAATAGTTATATTTAAATTTAAATTCTTGCACTCCTATGTTTGACCTTTTGGTTCACTTGGTGACTCTAGTGAACCAAACTAGAATAAAAGTCCATAATCAATCCGGGTAGAATATAGTATTCTATATTGCATGCTAAATATTATATATATATATTATATTTTATGCAAACATGCTTCGCATGTTTAATAAAATGACGCGTATTATATATATATATATATATATATATATGTGTGTGTGTGTGTGTGTGTGTGTGTGTGTGTGTGCATCCGCGCTAAACAAGATGAGACAAATAATAACAAACCCCTCAAAGAAATAATATTAAGTCCGAAGTGTTCAAATGATATTTGGAATATCGAACGTCGCCTTCTAGCATGATAAATTAATAGAGTATTAAATATTTAATATGAGCTTGTTGTGCTATCCACAAGGCGAGTATTGCATATTTAAGATGTTAATTAATCACATTTGATGCTTATCAAGAAAATTGAATGATCTAGTCTTGTTGTGCTATCCACAAGGACAAACATTTTTCTTTTTTGAATTTATGGAAGTGCTAGGCTGGACTTAACTTAAATCATTTTAGTTCGGATGTGTACACACTTGACCATTATGATTTAAGAGGCAAAATAAAAGGAGTTATATAGTGATGTAATTGACAAGAGTTGTCTACCTATTTATTTGTATATCGCTTGTTGTGCTATCCACAAGGTTATATACATTTGAAATGGGATCCTTATTCTCACTAGCAAATCTTTAATTAGATGTTGCCGAACTATATAAGTGAGTGTAATATAGTTTGATAAAAATAGTAGGAGATACCAATTTAAAATAAAGACCTAAATTTATTTTGGTATGCAAAATTAATAAAATGAATGTTTGCTAAAATGTTATTTTTCACATGCAGAATTTTAAAAATGTCAAAATCACTAATTTCACTGCGAAGCATACTTGATGCTAATAAGCTTACCGGGCCAAATTATACGGACTGGCTAAGAAATCTGAGAATAGTTCTCACTGCTAAAAAGATTTTTTATGTCCTAAACTCACCTGTCCATGGAACTGTTCCAGAAACAGCCTCTGAGGAAGAGATTGCCACCATTGTAAAGTGGCAAGATGATGCATCTGTGGCTCAATGCATCATGCTCGCATCCATGAATAACGAGCTTCAGCGTCAGCACGAAAACATGGATGCTCCTACTATGTTGATTCACCTCAAGGAGTTGTATGGTGAACAAAGTAGGACTGCTAGATATGAGATATCTAAGGAGCTCTTCCGATCTCGGATGACCAAGGGCAAAGTGAATATAAAGGAACAAAAGAAATCTGATCCAGCTAGCAAAGAAATGTGCTTCCATTGCAACGAGTCGGGTCATTGGAAGAGGAACTGCAATAAGTTTCTGGCAAAGAAGAAGCTTGGAGAAGCTTCGACTTCCAATCAAGGTTTGTTCATGATTGAAATTAATTTTTCAAAAAGTAAAAATTCTACTTGGGTATTGGATACCGGCTGTGGTTCTCACATATGTAATAATGTGAAGGGACTGGTCAGAAGTAGAAAGCTGAACAATGATGAGGTAATCCTACGAGTGGGGAATGGAGCAAAGGTTGCTGCATTAGCTGTAGGAACTTATTATTTAGCAATGCCTTCGGGCATGTCCATTTATCTTAATAATTGTTATTATGTTTCGAATATTATTAAAAACATTATTTCAATTTCTATATTGGATATGGAAGGATTTAACATTGTTATAAAGAACAATAGTTGTTCTATTTATAAAGACGATGTTTTATATGGTGTTGGAAATTTGCGAAATGGACTTTATACACTTGACTTACAAGAAAATATTTTTCAAATTGAACAAACTAAGAAAAGGAAAAGAGATGATATTAATTATACCTACATGTGGCACTGTAGACTCGGTCATATCAATGAAACAAGATTATCTAAGTTGCATAAAGATGGGCTCCTTGAGTTATCTGATTATGAATCATATCCAACTTGTGATTTTTGTCTCGTGGGTAAAATGACTAAATCTCCTTTTAGTGGAAAAGGAGAAAGAGTTACAGAGTTGTTGGCATTGATTCACACAGACGTTTGTGGACCTATGACAACAAGTGCACGGGGTGGGTATTCTTATTTTATTACTTTCACTGATGATCACTCAAGATTTGGATATGTGTATTTAATGAAATACAAGTCAGAATCATTTGAAAAGTTCAAAGAGTTCAGAAGTGAAGTAGAGAAACAAACAGACAAGAGTATAAAGATACTTCGATCAGATCGAGGTGGAGAATACTTAAGCGGTGAGTTTCTCAATTGTCTCAAAGAAAATGGTATAATCTCACAATGGACTCCTCCAGGTACACCACAGTTAAATGGAGTATCTGAAAGGAGAAATCGAACACTGTTGGACATGGTTTGATCCATGATGAGTTTTACCGACCTTCCAATTTCTTTCTAGGGATATGCCCTAGAAACGGCTGCATACCTACTTAACAAGGTACCTACCAAATCCGCCCCAAAGACTCCATATGAGATGTGGAAGGGGAGGAAACCAAATCTTAAGCATGTTAAGACTTGGGGTTGCCCAGCTTATGTCAAAAAGTTTGACAATGATAAGCTACAGACTAAATCTGATAAGTGTAGATTTGTGGGATACCCTAAAGAAACTTTAGGGTATTATTTCTATCATCCAACTGATCAAAAGGTGTTTGTTGCGAAACATGCTGCCTTCTTGGAAAAGGAGTTTATCCATGAAGGGGTCAATGGGAGTAAGATATATCTTGAAGAAGTTCAAGAACCACAAATTACCACGGATCAAAGTCAGGTACTTGACCAAGTAGAAGAACCTACTATACCACACCCTGTTCGTAAATCTAGAAGAGTACCGAAGATACCTGAGAGGTATGGATTCGTTATAGAGGATGACGATGAGGTACACATCATGAATGATGATGATCCATTGAATTATGAACAGGTTATGAGTAATAAAGACTCAGGAAAATGGCTTGAAGCTATGAAATTCGAAATGGACTCCATGTATGAAAATAAAGTATGGACTTTGGTTTCACCACCTGAAGGCATTAAGCCTATTGGGTGTAAATGGGTCTTTAAAAGAAAGACTGGAGCGGACGGCAAGGTAGAGACCTATAAGGCCCGACTGGTTGCAAAAGGTTTCAAACAAAGACAAGGAGTTGACTATGATGAAACCTTTTCACCAGTAGCTATGCTCAAGTTCATTCGGATTTTGCTTGCGATTGCAGCTTATAACGACTATAAGATCTGGTAGATGGACGTGAAAACGGCCTTCCTCAATGGAAAACTTGAGGAGGATGTGTATATGACACAGCCAGAGGGATTTTTTTCAAAGGTTGGAACAAATCAAGTCTGTAAGCTGCAACGATCCATTTATGGATTGAAGCAAGCTTCTCGTAGATGGAACATTCATTTTGATGAGACAATCAAAGAGTTTGATTTTATCAAAAATGACGATGAACCATGTGTGTACAAGAAGGTTAGTGGGAGCGCAGTTTCATTTCTTGTATTATATGTTGATGATATATTACTGATAGGGAATGACATTCGTATGCTATAATCGATTAAAATCTGGTTATCTAAACACTTCTCCATGAAGGACTTGGGAGAATCATCCTATATTTTGGGGGTAAAGATCTATAGAGATAGATCTAAAAGGATGCTTGGTTTATCCCAAAGAACGTACATTGATGCAATGCTAAAGAGGTTTAGCATGGAAGATTCTAAAAGAGGTCTCATGCCGATGAGCCATGGAATACATCTCTCCAAGAAACAGGCCCCAAAGACACCTGAGGAGAGAGACCGTATGAGTAGGATCCCTTATGCTTCTGCAATAGGATCTATCATGTACGGTATGATATGTACTAGACCGGATGTTGCTCATGCACTTAGTGTAACGAGCAGATACCAGTCGAATCCTGGAGAAGAGCACTGGAAGGCAGTGAAGAATATCCTAAAGTACTTGAGAAGGACTAAAGATATTTTTCTTGTCTACGGTGGGTCTGAATTAAAACTCGGGGGATTCACCGACTCAAGTTTTCAAACAGACCAAGATGATAGTAAATCTGTTTCAGGGTATGTGTTTACCTTGAACGGAGGCGCAGTGAGTTGGAAAAGTTCCAAGCAGCAAACAGTTGCTGATTCAGTGACAGAGGCAGAGTATATAGCTGCAAGTGAAGCTGCAAAGGAAGCTGTTTGGATGAAGAAGTTCATAACTGAACTTGGTGTGGGTTCCTAGCATTGGAGAAGCAGTTCCAGTTTACTGTGACAACACAGGAGCAGTTGCACATGCTAAGGAACCCAGGTCTCATCAGAAATCTAAACACGTGTTGCGGCGATTTCATTTGATCAGGGAGATCATTGAAAGAGGAGATGTCACGTTGGAGCGTGTAGACTCTCAAGACAACATTGCAGATCCATTTACTAAATCTTTAACACAAGAGCAGTTTGATCGTCACTTAGAGAAGATGGGTATGAGATACTATGGCGATTGGCTTTAGTGCAAGTGGGAGATTGATAGTAGTGTGCATACAAGTCAATCATGTATGATGATAAAGCACATACTTTGTAAACAATCTTATTTATTTATTAATAAAATATTCATTTATTAAAGGCATTTAATTATCTACATGGTGCTGTTTTTATAATATGTAAATAACCCATAGTTTTAAGCAATACTTCTAGAATCATGATGATGATCATGCTAATGAGATCTAAATTCTTAGAAAGCTCTAAAACTAAAATAGTTCTCAATCGCGGGATTACTAAAAAGGGGATTAGTAAATCCGGATAGATTGGTACATATGTTGCTTGCTCATTAGATGAGGTTGATTGATCTCATGATCATTTGTGTGGAGACACTAAAGCAAGTATGTAGGTGCTTATTGGAGAATAAGTTCACTGAACGTGACTCGCAATGGAATACCTAATGGAGTTTTACTAGCTTGTCAATAGGAATTCCTAATGTGATAGTAGTACAAGTAATCCTTGGACTTGAGATCATCATAGTATCTTGTATGTAACAAATTATACTTTGACTTATTCCTTAAGACCTTTTAAGGCATATATAGGGTATGCTTGGGTATAATGAGTTACATATGGAGATAATGAATGATCAATAAAGAATCTACCACCTCTAGTAAAAGAGGAGACATGTCCTATGTGATTCGTTAAATGGCAACCCAGGAATCCTTGGCCAAGGTGGAATGAAATTAGAAAGAGGTTTCTAATTTACATTAATCGGAGTTGTGCATTTTCTAATCGAAATACATATGATTAAATAAAATAAGACTTGACAGTAAATCCATGTCTTATATTTAATTGGGACATTATATGGTGGAAGGATTGAATTGTACAGTAACTATTTACTCACAAGTTCTTTTATGATTTATGTTGAAATTTATATTATCTAGAAAGTCGTTGATCGCTAGGGAGGCTTATCCCTATTGTAGAATAAATATTATTTATTTAAATAGATTATTAATTTAATTTATTTATTTAAATAAGATTAAAATTATTTTAATTGATTTATTCACATCCGGTTTAATATAGAGAACCTAAAAGGTCACACACCATAAAAGGAAGAATAATTATTTAAGAAGGTAATGGCATAATCATAATAATGCATTAAGTGTAATTAATTTAATCTATAGTGATAGAATAAATTAAATAGCTTAATGTTTATTATTTAATATTTTGAAAATATTAAATATAAATTAATAAGAGGAGTCTTATTAATATTATTACAATTATTATTATTTTAATTTCTAAAGGAGTTTAGTAAGTTAATTTAATATTAGTACTCTCATTTATTCCTAATAAGATTAGGAGATAAATTAATTAAATAAATTTAATTAATTATTCCCCATGTGGTGGGAAGCCTAAATTAATTAAAGGAGTTTAATTAATTAAAAGAAATCCCATGTCTAATAGGATTAGAAGGGTTGACCAATATCTATATAAGAGGAGTCTTATAATAGATATTGATTGATGTAATTCCAATTGTTGGAGAGTACTCCTTTTCTATAGAGGATAGAAAACTAAGGTTTAGCCAAACACCCTCCTTCTTGATAATTCCTCTTCCTTGGTGGATCACCTCTAGAGGCCAAACACTTGGGTGGCTAATGTTGATCAAAGGAAGGAATCTAACCCGGAAATTCAAGGGGATCACGAAGAACTAGGAGTTGAACTAGTACCTGTGGAAGCTTCGTTCTACAAGGGTATGATTCCTATAACTTCTTATTTATCGTTTTAAATTAATAATTTGCATAAAGGATGATCCGGGTAATGGTTTTGTAGAAATTTTTTAAACTCTGATATACCATGCTTCCGCTAATTTTTACAATTTGATTGCGTCACGATTTCGTACAAACCCAACAACTAAAACGAAGGGTAGGGTGCCCGAGGAGAAAATTGAAGAATTTCGCAGCAAAATGGGGCATAATGAAGCCAAGATAGTGCAAAGATTAAAAGATGCACCCCGATAGATATCCATTCTAGATTTGGTATTGTCTTCGGAAGATCATCGCAAAATCATAATACAAGTGCTAGAAGAAGTGCATTTGACAAAGGCTGTGGATACCGAAAAGTTTCGTCACTTGATAGATCACATTTTCAACAGTAATGTGATATCTTTCACTAATGATGACATACCAGGGGAAGAAACTTGTCATTGAAAGTCATTGCATGTAGCAGTGATATCCTCTAGATATATGATAGGAGGTGTGCTGATAGATGGAGGATCTTCCATGAACATCTGTCCCTATGACACTTTGGAAAGAATGAAGATCAATCTAAATCGAATCCGGAACAGCCATGTAACACCCCCTTTTCGAAATAGAAAGAGAGGTTACGCACAAAATACAACAAAACAAAACGAAAGCTCTATGACACGAAAGAATAGTCTTTATAACCAATAAATATCAAAAGGGCAAACCAGAATAAATGCCAAACTGGCCCAAACCAGAATCTGAAATATTTATTACACCTCCAAATAAATCATCTATTAAGCCTAAACAGAATATTTCTAAACCATTTGGATAAAAGGGAGCTCTCGTCACACTTACCCTTGATTCCCTTGATTACCTGCCGGAAGAAAAATACATCATGAGCCAAATGCTCAGTACGGATATAGAATACAAAATAAAGAACTTAGATAACTAACTCAATAAATGAACAGAACTGTAACGAACAAAACTAATACAACAAAATAATAGGCTGAATCAAATGGCTGAGAGTTATTTCATACCGAGCTCAAAAGTATACCTCGCCACATAGGCAAGTTAAATAATGCCACACAGGCAATCAAAATAATGCCACACAAGCAATCACACATCGAACTGCTGCAATCCAAATACACGCAAAATCAAAAAGCGTGTTTGGCACAAACATCGCCATTTCAAAAAATAGAACAGAACAGAACAGAAAACTAGGGTCGACCCATACGCCTCCCACAACAAAACACCAAATGGTCAACTCCCACCGGAGCACAAAACGGAGACGCCATGGACTGATCACACCGCCACGAAAGGTGTCATGCCTCGGTGCTAAGAGGACATGCCTGTGGTAACCCCACAGGTGGTTATAGCTCAGGTATACCCAACAGTATATTCTAATAATAATATCATGTCACAACACATGCGACACAATATTAACACAAGGGGTTCTAGTATGTACATGTAACAATGAAACAAATATAAATACGAAACTCCAAAGATACGTTAACATGTACATCTCTAAAAGATTAAAATAAACACTAAATACGTTAACCCAATTCAAGAGTACAAACACGAGTTCTAGGTATCACTACCAAGACGAAACTATCACAAGAATTTGAGAATGAACGGTCATGAGAAACAATAACCAATTTCGAAACGAGAAACAAAATAAAAAAAATAAATTTAATAAGAGAATCGCTGAAGGAGTACGGAATCCGTACCTGGATTAAGTAATGTAATACCCAAAATTTATATCCCAAATATACTCCTTAAATTCCCTCCGTTTGAACTAAATAAAAGAATAAATAAACATAAATACGTTTGCAAAATATTTCTTCCATCTTTAACCCGTTAATAAACTCATTTTATTATTATTTTCCTGCAAATTCCCAATTTAAACTTCCAAATAATTATATATAATACCATAATAATTATTATAACAAATAAATTTCTTTATTAAATATTTGAATTATAAGTTTAATTTTGGCAAAATTCTATATATATATATATATATAATAGTAATAATATAGTACCCCTCCGTTCCTAATCAGAAACCTCACAGGAAGTTTTATATATATTGTCAAGTTGCAGGAAATATAATTCTTATATATATAGTAATGTACGTACATATATATATTAGGCAATATATATATATATATATATATATATATATATATATATAGAGTAGCAGTAGTTTTCTAGCTTCCAAACAAATAAAACAATCTAGAAAAAAAATCTGCACACACACACACACACACATATATATATATATATATATATATATGAACACAGATGCATTATTAGCATACAAATCAATTATAACCATATATGAACACAATTTATACATGAAATTCATGTTTACATAAATTTCTCGTTAATTCACAAACACAGAGAACTAATACTCAAGAAGAATCATAAAAACGTATTTAAAAACAAGGAATTGAGATTATACCCTTGTTGCTTTGATTAGGAGAACAAGATGAAAATGATGATGGTGAGGTGTTTGACTCTCTCAAACTTCTTCTTCCTCTACCTTTTTTCTCTCTTCCTCTTCTCTTTTCACTCTATCTTTTCTATGTATTTCTTTCTTCTTTGTTATGTTCTAACACTGACTATTTTCTCTAACTCTTCTAACTAACGTAGTTTAAACATATAATTAATATGATATATATTATATAAATATTATATGATATATATTATATAAATATTATATAATATATAACTCCCAAATATTTAAACAGCCCAATTAATATCATAATTGCAATTAATATATATAAGTTACAAATTGAATTTTAAAAGCCCTAAGGCTTGTTTGGCAAAACAAGTTATTTTAAAAACAGATTTTTAGTAGTTAATGCCCCGTTTGGCAAAACGGATTTAAAACAGGTGCAAGGGCCTTGTTTGGCAAAACGGTTTTAAAAACTCTTTTAATTCTTTTAATAAATTCTTTAACACATATTTTTAATATTATACTTTAATTAATTAAATCTTAACATTATAATTTAATTAATTAAAGTTAACACCAATTAATCACATAAAAATTATCACAATATAATTACTTGCTAATTATAATTTCATGTAACAATTACTAGATAACTTCATCTAATTTAATTATCCCAACTAATTAGAACTATACCATAAAATTATTACATTAATATATTACACTTAATTAAATTACTCCACAACAGTCACATAATCATTTATTTAACTCAATAAATAAATTAATTAAAATATTTATTTTAATCAATAAATATTAAAATTAATATCTAAAATCTTTTTACACTAAATCACATATTTCATAATATATGACACATATACACATTCTCAAACTCAAAACGTCTCATAATAAGAATTTTATTTATTAAATTCTCATTTATAAATTTTTAAAAATTCGGGATGTCACATCCTTCCCTCCTTATAAGGATTTCGTCCTCGGAATCAACGAAACCTCCCTTACTCAGTTTTCACAAAATCTCTATCATAATTTTATTGTTGAACAACTTCAACACATTATCTCAACAAAAGTTTATATATAAATACTACTCCATTTATTCCTTCAACAAGTTTTAGGTTTTATTACATAACTTACAATTAAACACAATTATATCAACTATTATATATCCTTTAACCCGTTCAATTCCTTTCTAAGGATCATAACCATATACTCTACTCGTAGAATTCATATACTTCACTATCTTGTAAGTATTCGGGTTATCACATTCACCCCTTCTTCTAAGAATTTCGTCCTCAAAATTTTATTAATCTATATATCTTTATATATCAATCTATCAAAATAGATTTTACGTTAATCTTTATTCACTGGATTATTGCGTTCTACAACTATTTCTTTTGAAGGAATATCCTTCTTGCCACATTCACCTTCAGAATAATAAGAATCTTTCACAATTGCTCAATAATTGGGAAGCGATATAAATAACTCAGGAATTTAAAAGATTCTAAATCAGGCTGAGTGGTCACAATACCTTGAACTTATATTTAGGTTTAACAGTGCTTCACCCTCGGTACTTCACACTATAAACCGCATCGGTGCTCTAGGTGATCAGGCTATCGCACCACTACGTCGTGCACAAACGTAGTACATCGTAACGACTATATGCGTTACACTCGAAACTATTATCTCCGATAACATGTCTCCTTTTATAGGGTTGTTCACCTCAGCTTCTTAACATTTGAATCCGCACCAAAATAATTTGGTTTGACATAGTTTGACCAAGAACGCTCGAATTTCATAAACATCTTTCAATACTTGTCTAGCTGAATCAAGTAGCATAGACTTCTAGCAATAATTTGGACATCAATTGAAATATATATATATATATATATATATATATTTAACCAACTCAATAAATTTATAAAAAAAAATTAGTTTAAGGAATCTAAAAGTAAATAAAGCTTTTTTTTAAGGAAACTAAAAATAATAAATAAATCTTTTTATAATATCCTGATACCATAACGTAGTAATGATACATTGAGAATTTCGTCATTACGTGACGTCGTCATACTACATCATACCATAGTGGGCTGATGATCCTACGATCACATCTAACACTAGGTTTAACCGTATTGATGACTTCCTCGATTATTATTCCTACATTATATCAAATGATGCATAGAATATATAAAATACATTTTAAAATTTTTAAATCATTTTTGTTTAGCTGAAGCAATTAGCATAAACATATGAATAATAGCACTATTTTAAAAATTCATTAGTACAATCATTTGATCCAATGTTTTTCAAGAAAACAGAAGTGCGACATCAGCACGAAGTCAATAAATTTCAAAAATCAAGCAAAGCTAGGAGATTTAGAATATAAAATGTAACGATTGAGATTTTATATAATAATTTTAAATATTTATTGAGTTAAATAAATATTTTGTGTGATTTATTTATTGAGTTGAATAAATAAATTATGTAATTTTGTGGAGTGATTTAATTATATTAATTAAATAAATATTTAATATTTAATTTAATTGATTTATATTAATTTTTAGTACAGTTCTAAATTTAATTGATTTTGTGGAAAAAGAAAATTTATTTTCTTTTGTATTTTGTAAAGCTAATTTTATGTAATAAATTTTATAGCATGATTAAACCTATATTAAAATGTTAAATGAATATTAATAAATTATATTAATAAAATATAATTTGTGATTTTAACTTTGAATAATTATAATTAGAGTAAAGGTTTAATTTAAATTATAATTTTGTTAAATTATAATGATTATAGTTGATTAATTTTAATCAAGTGAATGATAATTTTAAATTATAATTTATGTAATTATAATAAATGTATGATTAATTATAGATTATAATCTTGTGTATTATAATTCAATATTTGCATGATTAATTATAAATTATAATTTGTGTAAGTATAATTTAGTAAATGTATGATGTAGTTAATTAATTATAAGTTATAATTTATTTATAAATTAATTAAATAAGATGTGATTATAATTTGAGTAATTATAATTAGATTAAATCATAATTCATTTAATTATAATTAATGTGAAAGACATAATTATTATTTGATTTAATTATGTGAGCATGCCTATGTGATGTAATTAAATTATATGGTTATTAATTATTAACTTAATAATTAAATAAAAATGAGTTAACCTAGATGGGTTAACTAATTATGTAAATTAGTTACGTGTTAACTAATTTAGATTGTTGTGATTAAATATATATGTGTAGGAATTTTTAAAACGTGATTTTATTAGTAGCTTACGCTTGAGGCAAGTTTTCTAAACCCTGATCTTGTATTAATTTTTATGCAAGTCTTTTATCCCTGAACTCGTTAAATTTTATACAAGTTCTTTAAGTTCATATATTCATTGTTTGAGATTGTCCTTTTTATTCTGCAATGGACAAGTATTTAATTTAAGTTCATGATTTAATGTGATCTTGACTTATTGTTCAAGCAAGGTCTATATATTCTTTTTAAATGCTTTAAGTTTAATTCTAAAGCCTATGTTAATTCGTAATTCTTTTATTTATGAATTATTCTTGATTATTGTAAGTCGATTCAACTATTCCTTAGTTGATGAACGTTGAATTCTAAATTACCCTTTTAAGCTTATCCAAACCAAACATCCTTTGGTGCGGACTTGTATTCAAATACTGAGATGAACAACCCTATTTACTAGGGGAGGTTGTGACTCCCCAAATCCGGGTCCCTTTATTACCTCGATTCGGTGTAGTCACGATACTACTATCGTCAAACTATTACATCTTTTAATCATTAGTAAAAGAATACAACTTTGTTTATTACAATTTAGAATATAAATTCTATTTATATCCAAGATCTCGTCTTTAATCATATTCGATGTTACTAAAATGCGGAATAATTTAAACTTTTCAATATCCTTTGAATAAAATCTTTTTATTGATTTTATAACTTTGAATCAATTACAATTCTTGAATCAACTATATAATATAATTCACTATATTCGAATTACCGTATAGAGGTTTACAACTCAACTCGATATCCTCTATGTATTAACTAATACATCTTTACAGTACGACAAGCATTAAACCTCGTAAACAAATATCAAGTACAACTACTAGAACCTAAACATGGTTCAAGTAATAATCTAAACAGTATTCTTCATTGCGATACTATCTATCTTTATCAATCAAGAAGCACAAATTCTTTATCGTAAGTTCTTAACCTGCAAAAGTGGTTATTTGCAAGAGTGAGCTTGACAGCTTAGCAATTCTAACAGTTTTCATTCATCACATAGCATATAACATCATACTCAGTTCATGCATTTATAAACAATATATATTTACTACGCATGTTACTTTTCACATAACAAGTATATCATCAAAGATCAACTTTCAATCTCATTTATATCTCATATACAGTTCATATATAAGTTCACATTATCACAGCATAATATAATTCAACTATCAGTTATTGAATTCATATATCTAATAGGAACTGAAAGCCTTGCCTGATTTGTAGTTTAACAACTACGACTTAACTGCTTAAGAATATCTTCACTTCATATAATCATACACAGTTATATTAACCATAGAGATCACACTCATTAGATATATGTATCCACACATTCTCAATGTAATAATAAAGGTTACAATGTTGTCTAACTTGGTTCTTAGAACCTTCGTCTTACTTTCTTATCGTATTCTTAAAATAACTATGTACGTATAAGTATACTTTAACCATACATACTTACTATCATTCTCTACATACACATGCCCGTCTACCACTAATCTATTTACATATAGCTAGTGTAGTCCATCTTTTGAGTTAATCATTCTCATATATCATTACTAACACATAAGGCCATAACAACGCAAATATACCTTATTAACCGTCGAAGTCGGATTCAAGTATCAACATGTGTTATTACATAGCACGTATACACATTAAAGGATACTTTCATGCTTGTTTAACCTTTTCACATTCAATTTACACGATATAGGTTCTAAGTTAATACCCATAAAAAACTTAAGTCCATACAAGGCTGTAAAGTCATAATGTCTAACACGCTCGCCTTTTAAACACATGGGGTATTCATATACTTTGTATTAGGCATACTCATGAATAATTATATCACATTTATGCAACTAACACCGTTTTGTTTTGAAAACATGCTTCGTTTATGCTTCACTTGAATCACAACACCTAATCATGGTATATATACATGTAGGATACATGATCGAGTCTACGAGTACTATCAAACATGTTTACAAATATCAGAATTCAAATCTCAATATACATGTCAAGACTCACGTGCAAAACGTATACTTTCACTAGTAAATCTCACTAATAAGGTCTAATACGTCCATGCTATCTAGATTCATGTGTTAACATGTTCGACACGCATTTCTAGGTCACATAGGCATGCTTGCAAAATCAGAATATGGATATGGTACATATGTGTCAAAGTTTGTTTTCAAAACTTATACTTTCGTTAGAAATGTGCACTAGTGAGGTTCACATATTCATATCATATTACGGAACCTATATACACGAGTTAGCACGCATTCTTAAACCATACTAATGTGTCTCAAAGTCAGAATATAAAAGACATAAGTCTTGGTCAAGTTTGCCTTCAAAGTTCGTAAGTTTCTTATCTTTGAACTCGTCTTATCTTTAAACCAAGTGTGCTAATATTTTCAACACTTTAAACTTACATTTCATGTCAATATAGATCATACGATTGTAGTCACAAAATCAGAATGCACACATGACGCACACATGTCAAAGTTCATATTAAAACTATAAGTTTATTTAAAACTATGTTTTTCCTTCCACATCATATACTAATACGGCTATATATGCATCATGCTACGTTAAGATAGTCATATATGCATGTCAATCTAGTTTACGTGCTTGTCTCAAGAGGTATCTTATGATAGCACCTAGCAGAATCTGTAACAAACTAGAAAACAGAACTCAGGACCCTGCGCAGCTGCGCAGGTACCAGGTATAAACCCGGCGCAGCTGCGCCGGTGTCCGGCCAAGCCAGTGACTGCTTCCTGATCGGCAGCTTAATGAACCCAACTCAGAATTTTCAAAGAAATTCAATTCTGAGCAGCTACATAATGGTTCTAACATGTTTATAAGCTATCATAGCAACTAATAAACATTCTCTAATTAACTTAACACCCAATTAAATGAAATCAATAACTTGGACAATTCACAGAGAACAAGAAATGAAGAGCATTAAAGGAATGTAGGAATTATACCATTGTTATATCCACTTCCTCAATTCACTGACTCCTTGCCAATATAATGAACTACCTCTATATCTTATACTTATTAAGATTTCTTAGCAAATAAAAACATGAAGGGGAGAGCTATATTTATAGAGGTTTGATTACACAGATAATGTCATTTTCCACCAAATCAAAGCAACATAAATGAGAAGAACACATTGGTTCATAGGGAGTAGTTGGAGTAGTTGAAATTAATCATGAAAACCACTCCCCGTCCACTCATTAGCTACCTTTGTGAGGAAATTGAGAAGAAGTAGTGTAGCATAGGTGCTTGTGTGTTCACGTGAAGAGTGCAATGTGCACTTAACTTGGGATAAGGAAGAACTCAGCCATAGCAACTTGCAAATGTAGTATATATAAACACTTAGGTTATATAATATATATACTCATTTCATTTCATTTAACTTAGGTTATAAATGGGGTTACCATGTAATCCTTGTAAATAAATATTACTATCATGTAGTAAATTTTAACTCACACATATAAAATCCATGTACAGCTCATCCCATCGGACATAATTCTTTCTGGTACCATCACAGTGTATTGTCTCCTTTATTATTAAATTTCATTAATTCAATAATTGTTCACTATATATTCATGATATTTTATTTTATTGTATACTTAATATACACATTGTCACACCCACATTTCATGTAACTCACATAGTTTAATTAGTCTTGATACATGGTCCCTATATATAGTATAGTCACATAATTGTTGCATCACACTATATAATATAGTTGCACTACACTTTACACTTCATATAATATATAGTTAGTTACTATACGCTATACATTTTATTCGCATGGTTGCATATAGAAGTAAATAATTTACTTATCTCATCAATTAATTAATAATAATATTAATTAATCCATTTCTCATTAATCAATGGAATTATAATTTCTACACTAATTGATTAACACTTTATATGATTTATTATCACGTTAAATAAATATAAATCTTATTATATTTATAAATTATTTACTCATTAATCAACATATTATCACATAATTACTTGATAATATTATATTATCCATATTAATAATATTATAGGATAATATACCTCATTCCTTATCAATACAATTTTCGATCATATTCATAATCAATCTCTTTATTATTATATTACCACTAGCCATAATAATAAAGCAATATACTATTATAATAACAATTAATATAGATTAATTTTTTAATTAAAAATTCTTTCATCCTTGAATTAATTAATTCATCTACGAATCTACTATCGTGCCACACAAGGCATCTCTCACAAGCTCAATCTTAAGCTTATCATCACTACCACAACACTTAATATAATGTTTGTGTGACACATGCATTTTAATACTAAGCTACCTCAATTAATTATAAGTATAACCTTTATGCATATAATATTTAATATTTACGATCAAATAATAACTTAAGTTACTTAATATATTAAAATAACTTAGTTTCCTTTCATTAATTAAACTCCCTTGAAAATATATTAGAAATTATGTATTTAGCCATAACATAAAATATTATGTTTTCTCCAAATAAGGATATTCATTATTAGAAAATAATTTACTTATTGTCTCAAGACAATATTCTTAATATAATATCAAATAACTATATGTACGACACATGTACATATATTATATATAGTAAATAGATAATAAGTTTATTCTCTATCATAATAAATTATTTTCATCAATTTATTTACATATAGCAAATAAGTTTTAATATATTTACTATATTAATCAATCATACTTATTACCTCATACAAAAACATATAAGAAAATATTATTATTCAAAAATAACATTTCCTCCTTTTATTAAAATAATTCAATATTAAAAATTATTTTAATATCCTTTATTAAAAATATATAATAATCATTTCTCTTTCTTTTCTATAAATTGTCCCCAAAATAATTTCTTCAAATATTAAATATTTATTTAAATAAAATAATAATTTACATCTCCCTTTTTAATAACGTATATATATTTATTAACGCTATTCGCACGTCAAACTTTCTCATATATTACCACTCTAAGTAATATATATAAAAAGTATCAACTATAATTACATATTCAACACACATATTAATTCACTCATTTACTTAAGTAAATTAAATACTGAACTATATCATCATAGTTAATTAAGGTTCAATACTCTCATTATATTACTCCCTAATATAACTCCCAACCCAAATTAACTAATATTTATTCTTATTAGTTAATTCCTTAACTAACTCATGCTTCACTATCCAAACCTATTCACGGATAGCTTAAGTGCTATTAATAACCTATATTATAAACATACTAGTTATTAATACACATACACAAGAATATGGTGATTATACATTAAGGATATTTAATGTCACCAACTTACTATGATAAAATAATTCTATAAATTATTTAATATCGATAGGAATTTATCCACTTCCTTTATCTCCACTGAATCGTCTCTACGCTAAATAACAAATATATATTAATAATATATTTATAAATCACAAAAACACATATTACATAGTCCATATTACCCTATGTAATATAATATCACATACCTCACATCACATATATATATATTCTTATTCGAACCCATCTCACAGTTTAAGAATTTTATTTATTAAATTTTTATTTAATAATATCTAAAAATCGGGTTCTTATAGAGGTTACCACGCAGAAGCGTTAAATGTAGTGCACATACATGGTACAAAGGGCTGATCCCCCTAAGTACGATTTGAGGTCCATAATCTTAATGACTGTTAAAGGTTTTAAATAGATATGTTTATAACCTAGGACAAAAGTTCAAGGTCTTAAGACCCTCAGATGAATTCTATATTTGAATTTTTAATATTGATAGAGAATTATTGTTCAATTCTTTATCGTTGTGAAAGTAAAAGTTATTTAAACCTTTTCAAAGATATTCTTGTATGTCTTATATATTGTTGTATTCCAGTGAGCTATTATTTGCTCACTCTTGCATTAAATAACCATTGCAGGTAAGGTTGAAAATGTTGATGTCCCATCAACGAGTAAAGGCAAAGGGAAGCTAAACAAGTGAAGGCTTGTTTAATTTATTTTGAATGAAGTTGTAATCAGACTTTATATGATGTTTTTATTTTTCGCAGTTAATGTTATATCAAGGTTAGAGTAAACCCTGGGATTTATTTTTGAAAAGTTGTAATCCTTTTTATAAGGAAGATTTTATTATTTATAAAGGTTGTAATTTACTTTGCAATTATTTTATTATTGGGTACAGTGTATGTTATATTTAGAAAGTGAACACCAAATCATGTGAAAATGAAGTACCTGAATTTGGGGGTGTCACAAGTTGGTATCAAAGCAGTAGGTTATGAACCTTAGGTGGGGGAAAAACCTTAGGTAGTAGCCTTATAGTAAGATAGAAAATATAGATGTGATAGGTAAAAGTTATAAACTACTTTATGTGCTATGTGTTTACATTTAGGTATTCGAAGAGTGACGACTCGATATCACGTAATAATGAACTTTAAAATTCTTTTGTCAGGATGACGAACGTTGGAGAACCTAGTCAGGCTAGAGAGGATATACCTCAGGTGCCTAGAGAGGAGGAGCCGTGAGACATCCATGTTGTCTGGAAGCAGCTGGTTAGGAGAGAGCCATCTCCAGTGATCACCATAGCTGGTCGGGAGCGTGAGCTGACAACTATTCCAAAGGACGAGGATGAGTCTAAAAAGGAGGAAAAGGAGGAAGAAGATCCCGAAGAGGAATTCCCACCTCACTCTACTAGTGCTGAGATGTATAAGGTAGTCTACGACAGTAACGTGGAGCTTCATGGACGAGTCGGAGAGCTCGAGAAAATTATCCAGCAGTAGGACGAGACTATCGAGGATATAGCGAGTGACCTAGGAGAAACACAGTGGAATTTAATACACGTGGAGAATGATAGAGACGAGGCTCGAGCTGAGATAGCGAAGCTAAAGCAAGACATCCAAGAGGAGTCGACCAAACTTGTCAGAGCTGAGGAGATAAGCTTATGGGCTACTCAACGATGGGCTACTCAACTAGCCGATCGAGCTGAAGACGAGGCTAAAGCCAAGAGGGCAAAGCTGAGGGAGACAGAGTATGCTTTTCACACGGCTATAGATAGGGCCCAGGATCGTGTTTTCTATTACCCAGCTCAGTTCCAAGGTTTACCATGGTATGTGGTGGACCGAAGGACACCCTTTCGAGTGATGGAAGAGGAGCGCAGAGAGGCTGTGCGACGTATTAATATGCCTAGGCAGTAGAGTTTTTGTTTATGTGTTGCTTTTTGTAGTAAATAATGTAAATCCCATAACTTGAGATAAGAATGGGATGAGTTAATAATGTAATCCTGTAACTTTTCCAACTCAGGAAGGATAATGTAAATAGCAGAAATGCTATCTAATTGATGTTTTTAAACTACGAGTAATTAATAAAAGAAGTTTATTGAGAAGCTATGTGTTCTATGTGAATTGAATTGTTTAAAACGTTTAAGTATAAACTTGAATATTCAAAGAAAGGATCTAATAATAATACTTCTTAATAGAAAATGCCTCTTAGAAGAAGACCAACACGTCAAAACCCCTGAGGGTTCGACGAACAACAACAATAACGATGGGACAAATCCCAACTTGATTCAGCAGTTGGTGAACCTATTAACAGGAGCTCTTGTGAATCAGCCGCAAGTACAGGGTACTACGTTCAAGGAATTCAAGGCAGTAGGACCGCCTGAGTTCAAGGGATCGACAAACCCTATCGAGGCCCAGACGTGGGTGATGGAAATGGAGAAGGTCTTCGACGTAGCGAGAGTAGGTGAAGACCAAAAGACAGCGTTTGCGACTTTCATGTTAAAGTCAGATGCTAGCTTCTGGTGGCAGGCTAATAAGACCAGAGAGGGTGAAGGAGTCATAACGTGGGAATGTTTCAAGGAAATGTTCTACGAAATGTACTTTCCAGTGAGTTCGCAGGACCAGATGGAGGTCCAGTTCCTATAGCTTAAGCAGGGAGGGATGACGGTATTCGAATACACCGCGAAGTTCAATGAACTGGCCAGGTTCGCTACTTACCAGGTCAGTACTGATGCTAGGAAGGCAAGGAGGTTTGAGCGGGGACTGAAACCCTGGCTCTACAGTAAGGTCTCCATGTTCCAGCTGAACATATTTGCAGCTGTGCTGGAGAAGGCTATACTGGAAGAAGGAGGAAGCGACGCGGTGACGAAGATCAACCAAGACAAGAAGAAGAAGAATGAGATAGAAACAAAGGCTGGAGGTAGCGGCGCTATCAACCAGAAAAGGAAATGGAACGACAACACCTCTACTGGGAGTCAGCAAGGAAGCCAGTAAAAGAGGAAGTTCGAAGCATGTGCTACATGCGGTAAGAATCACACTGGCGTGTGCATGAAGGGGATGCGGGTGTGTTTCAACTGTGGTCAAGAAGGCCATATTGCACCTAATTGCCCGAACCCGAAGAAGGGAGCTTGCTACACATGTGGATCCAAGGATCACATGGCTCGCAGTTGCTCTAAGAAGATGACGGTAGGGTCAACAGGGAGCAGAGGAAATGGAAGCGGCAGTACCGTTACTATCGATGCACCATTGCAGGCTGTTCGACCCACTGCCCGGACATTCAATATGACGGTGCAGGATATTATGTAATCAAAGGATGTGGTGTCAGGTATTATTCCGATCAATAGTATAAATGCATATGTATTATTTGATTTGGGTGCTACTTGTTTATTCATATCTGATGATTTTGCTAAAACCCTAGACTTACCTGTAGAAGAGTTAGTTTACCACTTGAATATAGAGATTGCGAATACGGAGGTCATTCCTGTTAGGTTCATTTATAAGAACTGTAGATTGGACATTAAGGGTCAGGAGCTGAGGGTAGATTTGATTCCTATAAAACTTGGGAAATTCAATGTTATACTGGGTATGGATTGGTTGTTCAATCATGGGGCGATAATCAACTGTCAAAAGAAGTCGGTAAACCTTACGACTCCGTCGAAGATAGTATTCTATGGTAGCAAATCGCCTAGACAAGCGAGTTGTCTGACGGTTATACAATCCAAGAAACTTTTGACGCAAAGTTGTGTAGGATATCTAGCCTACATAGTAGATACGCGTAAGGAAAGCCCGAAGGTGGAAGAGATATCAGTAGTTAAGGAGTTTGTGGACGTATTTCCGAGCGACTTGCCAGGACTACCGCCAAATAGGGAGACAGAGTTCGTGATCGATTTAGCACCGGGAACTGCTCCAATTTCGAAGGCTCCTTACCGAATGGCTCCAGTGGAGATGAAGGAATTGATGGTTCAACTACAAGAATTGCTGGACAAGAAGTATATTCAACCGAGCGTTTCGCCGTGGGGAGCGCCTATATTATTCGTGAAGAAGAAGGATGGATCGATGCGTCTTTGCATTGATTACAGGGAATTGAACAAAGTTACGATCAAGAATAGGTATCCTTTACCTAGAATCGATGACTTGTTTGATCAACTGAAGGGTGTGAAGTATTTCTCAAAAATTGATTTGAAAAGTGGATATCATCAGTTGAAGGTGAGAAGGGAAGATATACCGAAAATGACTTTTAGGACTCAATATGGCATTATGAGTTCTTGGTGATGCCATTTGGTCTCACGAATACCCCAGCTGCATTTATGGACTTAATGAATAGGGTGTTTAAGCCATTTTTGGATAAGTTCGTAGTGGTGTTCATAGATGACATCCTGGTTTATTCCAAGACCGAGGAGGAACACGCTGAACACCTAAGGCTGACCTTAGAATCGCTGAGACAAGAGAAGCTTTATTTGAAATTCTCGAAATGCAAATTTTGGTTGGAACGTGTGCAATTTCTTGGCCACGTAATTTACAAGGATGGTATTTCGGTAGATCCGTCAAAGGTTGAGGCTGTAATGAATTGGGATCAGCCGAAAATGCCGTCTGAAGTGAGGAGTTTCTTGGGATTGGCAGGTTATTACAGGAGATTTATCCAAGACTTTTCCAAGATCACAACTCCGTTGACGAATTTGACTCGTAAAATAGTTAAATTTGTTTGGACGGAAAAGTGTGAGGAAAGTTTTCAGGAACTGAGGAAGAGGTTGAGTACTGCGCCTGTATTGTCTTTGCCGGATAGTACGGGAAATTTTGTAGTATATAGTGATGCCTCACATAAAGGATTAGGCTGTGTGTTAATGCAGAGCGACAAAGTCATTGCTTATGCGTCACGTCAGCTGAAGGATTATGAGAAGGGGTATCCGACCCATGACTTAAAATTGGCGGCAGAAGTATTTGCTCGAAAGATATGGAGACACTACCTTTATGGGGAGAAGTGTGAAATATACACAGATCATAAGAGTTTGAAGTATATCTTCACCCAGAAGGATCTGAACATGCGCCAGAGAAGATGGTTGGAACTGATCAAGGACTACGACTGCGAGATACTTTACCATCCGGGTAAGGCTAATGTCGTCGCCGACGCTTTGAGCAGAAAAGGTCGGGAGAAGCTGAATGTGTTAACTGATTAGGAATAGTTGATAGAACAGATGGCTAAGTTAGAGCTGAAAGTGAAGTATCCGAAGGGATCGGAGGAGATGTTATTTAAAGTAACTGCTGGTTCTACTCTAGTAGACAAAGTGAAAGAAGCACAACTTCACGATGAGGAATGTGAGAAGATTCAGAAAAGAATAACCAATGGCGAAGAGTTCAAGTTCAAGATCGATAACGAAGGACTGTTACGGTTTGAAGGGAGAATCTGGGTACCGCCAGTAACAGAAGTCAAAGAAGATATTTTGAGTGAATCTCACAGTTCTAGATATTCTATTCACCCTGGGAGTACGAAGATGTACCAGGATCTCAGGTAGCATTTTTGGTGGCCGAATATGAAGAGGGACGTTGCTGAATGCGTTGCGAAATGTCTAACGTGCCAGAAAGTTAAGGCAGAACACCAGAGACCAAGTGGGTTGCTACAACCGTTAGAAATTCCAGAGTGGAAGTGGGAGCACATCACGATGGATTTCATTGTAGGCCTTCCAGCAACTCAGAAGGGATTTGATGCGATATGGGTTATAGTGGATCAACTGACAAAGTCAGCCCACTTTTTACCAATCAGGATAAAGTACAACTTGGATCAGTTGGCGAAGCTGTATGTGAAGGAAATCATTTCTCGACACGGTGTTCCTGTGTCGATTGTGTCTGACAGAGATCCACATTTTACGTCAAATTTCTGGAAACGTTTGCAAGAGTGTCTGGGAACGCAATTGCAAATGGGTACAGCATACCATCCTCAGACTGATGGCCAGAGCGAGAGAAAGATTCAGACGCTTGAGGATATGCTAAGAGCTTATGTGATGGACTTCAAAGGAAGCTGGGATGATTATCTACCGTTGGTGGAGTTCGCCTACAACAATAGTTGTCACACGAGTATCGGCATGCCGCCTTACGAAGCGTTATACGACAGAAAATGCAGAACTCCCTTGTGTTGGGATGAAGTCGGTGAACGTCAACTGTTGGGACCAGAGCTGGTACAACAAACCACCAAAATTATAAAGCTGATCAGAACGAGATTAGTTGCTGCTCAAGACAGACAGAAGAAATATGATGATTAACATCGCCAAAATAGAGAATTTTTACCAGGAAGTTTTGTTTTCCTGAAAGTATCTTCCTGGAAAGGGAAGATTAGATTCGACAAGAAGGGGAAGCTGAGTCCCCGATTTATTGGACCTTTTGAGGTACTACGAAAGGTGGGAGAGGTAGCTTACGAGGTTGCGTTACCTCTGGAGCTCGAGAATATACATAACGTTTTTCATATTTCTGTGTTAAGACCTTACAAGCACGACTACAAACATGTAATAGAATATGAGCCTTTACAATTCGATAAAGACTTAACATATGAAGAACTGCCTGTTCAAATAGTTGATAGAAAGGAACAAGTGCTTAGAAATAAAGTGATACCTTCTGTTAAGGTAATCTGGAGGAACCACAGTGCTGAAGAAGCTACGTGGGAACTCGAAGACGTTATGATGAAAACTTATCTGCAATTATTTGCTTAGTTTTATGTAACCCTTATGTACTGATTCTGGGGACAGAAACCTTTTAAGAGGGGAAGAATGTAATAGGCGAGAATTTTTTTTATGTGTGATTCTTGGGACAGAATCCTTTTAAGGAGGGAAGATTGTAACGATTGAGATTTTATATAATAATTTTAAATATTTATTGAGTTAAATAAATATTTTGTGTGATTAATTTATTGAGTTGAATAGATAAATTATGTGATTTTGTGGAGTGATTTAATTAAGTGTTATATATTAATTAAATGAATATTTAATATTTAATTTAATTGATGTATATTAATTTTTAGTACAGTTCTAATTTAATTGAGATAATTAAATTAGATGAATTATGTGTTAAGTGTTACATGATTTATAATTAGCGAGTAATTATAATTATGCGGCAATTTTTATGTGATTAATTGATGTTGGATTTTAATTGATTAAATTAGAATGTTAGAGATTTAATTAATTAAAGTGTAACATTAAAGTATGTGTTAAAATAATTTATTAAAAAAAAGGGTTTTAAATTAGTTTTAACCAAACAAGGTCCTTACTTTTGTTTTAAAAGGCTTTTGCCAAACAGGGCCCTTGCACTTGTTTTAAATCCATTTTTACCAAATGATGCCTTAACACTAAAATCTGTTTTATTTAAAAGGGTTGCCAAACAAAGCCTTAGACTTTTTAAATTCAAATTGTGTAACTCATGTATTAATTATAATATTTATTATATGGGTTAATTATTTGTCAGTTATATGTATATATGATATATGTATAATATATGTATATCAATAGTTTTACGTTAGTTTTAGAACAAGAGTTAGTCAGAAGAACAAACAGAGAAAAGATAGAGAGAAAAGGAAGAAGAGAGAAGAAGAAGAGGACTTTGAAAAATCCAAAGGAAAGCTTTACACCATTATCTTCAACTTTTCTCCTAGCTTTAATCAAGAGGTATAATCCTAACTTATAGTTTAGAAATTATGTGTAAATATAGTTCTCTGTAAATATGAATTGTTATGAAAACTTTATAAATATGAATTATATGTATATTTTGTGTTTATAACATGCTTAGATATGAATTCTATGCTTAATTAATGGTTTAGTCCATATATATGTGATGAATGTGAGGAGTCCATAATCATCAGTGAGTTAGTGAAAGTATTTTGAATATATATATATATATGTATATAGTTTTCTTTTAAAATCAAAGTAATTCATGTTTGATTGTTCATCTTTATTTAAATTAATTGTAGATGATGATAGCATGTTTAAGAATTGATTTGCTGTGATTGAAATTGGGTGAATTGGTTTAAAAAACAAAAGTGCAGTGTTCAATTTCATGAAGAACACTTATCTATGGCTTTTCTTCAAAAATCATGAAATTGATTGTTTTGATTATGTGTTATAATGTTTATGTATGTTAGAATCATGTTAGAAGTTTTAAGTTTATGTTTTCTATAAATTTTTATGAATTGTATGAACTGGAATTAGAATTTTGTGTCGAGAAATAAGCCAAATTGGCTTTTTCTCTGCACAGTTCGAGAACTTAGTTTGCGTTCGCTGGAAGGGGCCCGCCCCGGAGGGCCAATCAAAAGGAAAACCCAGCCTCGGCGGGGGGGGGGGGGGGGGGGGGGGTAGGGAAAAAGGAAACTAGTTTTCTTTTGTATTTTGTAAAGCTAATTTTATGTAATAACTTTTATAGCATGATTAAACCTATATTAAAATGCTAAATGACTATTAATAAATTATAATAATAAAATATAATTTATGATTATAACTTTGAATAATTATAATTAGAGTAAAGGTTTAATTTAAATTATAATTTTGTTAAATTATAATGATTATAGTTGATTAATTTTAATCAAGTGAATGATAATTTTAAATTATAATTTATGTAATTATAATAAATGTATGAGTAATTATAGATTATAATCTTGTGTATTATAATTCAATATTAGCATGATTAATTATAAATTATAATTTGTGTAATTATAATTTAGTAAATGTATGATGTAGTTAATTAATTATAAATTATAATTTATTTATAAATTAATTAAATAAGATGTGATTATAATTTGAGTAATTATAATTAGATTAAATTATAATTCATTTAATTATAATTAATGTGAAATACATAATTATTATTTGATTTAATTATGTGAGCATGCCTATGTGATGCAATTAAATTATGTGGTTATTAATTATTAACTTAATAATTAAATAAAAATGGGTTAACCTAGATGGGTTAACTAATTATGTAAATTAGTTACGTGTTAACTAATTTAGATTATTGTGATTAAATATATATGTGTAGGAATTTTTAGAACGTGATTTTATTAGTAGCTTGCGCTTGAGGTAAGTTTTCTAAACCCTGATCTTGTATTAATTTTTATGCAAGTCTTTTATCCCTGAACTCGTTAAATTTTATACAAGTTCTTTAAGTTCATATATTCATTGTTTGAGATTGTCCTTTTTATTCTGCAATTTACAAGTATTTAATTTAAGTTCCTGATTTAATGTGATCTTGACTTATTGTTCAAGCAAGGTCTATATATTCTTTTTAAATGCTTTAAGTTTAATTCTAAAGCATATGTTAATTCATAATTCTTTTATTTATGAATTATTCTTGATTGTTATAAGTCGATTCAACTATTCCTTAGTTGATGAACGTTGAATTCTAAATTACCCTTTTAAGCTTATTCAAACCATACTTCCTTTGGTGCGGACTTGTATTCAAATACTGAGATGAACAACTCTATTTACTAGGGGAGGTTACCATACAGAAGCGTTAAATGTAGTGCACGTACATGGTACAAAGGGCTGATCCCCCTAAGTACGAGTTGAGGTTCATAATCTTAATGACTGTTAATGGTTTTAAATAAAAATGCTTATAACCTAGGACAAAAGTTTAAGGTCTTACGACCCTCAGATGAATTCTATATTCGAATTTTTAATATTGATAGAGAATTATTATTCAATTCTTTATCGTTGTGAAAGTAAAAGTTATTCAAACCTTTTCAAAGATATTCTTATATGTCTTATATATTGTTGTATTCCAGTGAGCTATTGTTTGCCTCACTCTTGCATTAAATAACCATTGCAACTAAGGTTGAAAATGTTGATGCCCCGTCAACGAGTAAAGGCAAAGGGAAGCTAAAAAAGTGAAGGCTTGTTTAATTTATTTTGAATGAAGTTGTAATCAGACTTTATGTGATATTTTTATTTTTCGCAGTTAATGTTATGTCAAGGTTAGAGTAAACCCTGAGATTTATTTTGAAAAGTTGTAATCCTTTTTATAAGGAAGATTTTATTATTTATAAAGGTTGTAATTTACTTTGCAATTATTTTATTATTGGGTAGATGTATGTTATATTTAGAAAGTAAATACCAAATCATGTGGAAATGAAGTACCCGGATTTGGGGGTGTCACATAAAAACTTTTCTCCATCAATTTAAAATCTTTACTCCACCGTTTCATTACTTAATCATTCTATCAATCTTAAAAAACATCAATGCTTTCTATACCATAACCTTTCTATACCCATATTAGTTCATCAAACTTGCCACACTTTGGAAGTTCAGGAACTTGCCACAATAATATGAGTTTAAGAACTTGTCCTAGCAATACGTAGTCAAAGAACTGATCAGAGATTGCCCATATGCTTAGGGGTTCAAAACATACATACGATTATGAGTAACGAACTAACCATAAGTATGAGTTTTAAGAACTCGTACCTAATCTTAATATCATCTAATCTAAGCTTAATTTTTTCTAACCATCAAATATAATATGAGAAGAAAATCACCTTTTCGTCATATATATATCGATAGCGCGACACCAACCTTCCAACGATTATCAATATGATAAACCAAGTGTAAGCACAAAATTCCTGCCCATACAGAGGTTTGTACAACTCAGCCACCACATGAGTCCTCAGTTGAAATCCCACTTAATTATATCTTACTCATAACTTCTCGCCCTATACTCGATATAGACTTCTGTATCCCATCATTCATAACTCCTCGCAAGTTAATCTCTTACTATATCATAGTACATTCTCGTTATAGCATCAAACTATAACTATTCAATCATTACAGACCATATGTCTTTACAATTTTAAAAGATCACGCCGTGATCTTATTCTATAATCATCTCCCTTATGATTATTTTCTTATCTCATTATCGTTTGTTTTAAAAACTTCTTATCTTTACCTATCCTCATGTCATATCATGATTTCATTATGCTTTTAGTATTATAGACTCTGTCTATTCATCGTTATTCATCATCTTTATTATTGGAGTTAGGCAACTCCTGATTCTTATCTCTATATCTCTTCAAGATTCTTCTTTGAATCTTCTTGTTTATTAAACAACTCTTCCTTTAAGAATTTCTAACTCATTCATATAGCTCAATATTTTATTCGAGTTTACTCCTCATCATTCTAATCTTCTTCTTATAAAATTTCTAGGACTTAACTCATCCTATACTTCTACGTATGTGAAAAGAATTACCTTTTTATTATACGTAGCTTAAACTTAATTTTTTATAATCTAAGGTCATAGCCTAAGGTACTCATTCCTAAGGTGTATAACCTATCACCTTTGATACCAACTGTAACGACCCCAAAATTCATACAATACAATTCTCATTCTTGATCGTTAACAATACATCGAACTTCTAACTTTACATCATTATTAGATGATACAATCATTAAAAATGCAGAATATTTAAAACTTTTATAAATTTCTTTCTTTATTGCCCTAAATCGTAACCTTTACATCACATCTCTTTGATTCAATTCTATATCATGAATCGTTACAACTAAATGACTATACAATGTCTTACATTACAATTATTATCCTTATACATCGGATAACTCAACTTTACAGCTTTAGATCTACATTACAATCAAGATATTAAATGTATTTCTCATAAAACATAAGTAAGCTTCTTGAATTACTATTGAACTCTAACATTCAACTAGCATTTATCATTACCTTGCCTCCTTGACCTGCAAAAATGGTTATTTGCAAGAGTGAGCTCGACAGCTCAGCAAGAACTAACAGTTTTCATGCATCACGTAACACATAATTAACATGCTCAACATACATCTCATAAACATTAAAGTAACATGGCATACATGCTTTAATCACATAACAAATATAAAGATTGAGTTCCTTACTCAATCAACATTCTTAAATCAATCAATATAGTCATAAATTGACTTTAACATTTCATACATGCAACATATATAACATAGCATGCTCTTTGCAATACATTTTAAGACAGTTCATAATATTATCATGTTCACATAGAAAATAGGAACCGAAAGACTTGCCTGGCTCGTAGATTATCAATTACCGAAAACAGCTTATAATTATCTGCTTCATGAATCCTACATAACGTATTACCATACACATCAACTATTAGTCACCTAACAACGCTTAGCAATCGCTTAAGTAAATTCTACTTTACACTTCATAATTATCTCTCATTTATTTGACACACACCATCAAATTATATGTATAATTAACAATATAAGTTAATTATCACATAGCTAATTCTCATAGTTAGTTAACCAATTTAAGTTAACTCATTCCTCTTTAACTATTAAGTTAATAATTAATTACCACATAATTAATCACATCACATAATCATATTACATTATCACATAATTAATAAATTAATAATTACATACTCATATTAATTAAATCGTAATTTAAAAAAATTATAATTTAAATTACACATTCTCCTCAATTATAATTAATCAAATTATAATTGTATTTTATATTAATTAAATTATAATTTCAATTAAACATTTATTAATCAAACTCAATTTATGCATTAAATCATAATTAAACCAATTATAATTTAAATTAAATCAAACTATATTCATTATAATTTAATAAATTATAATTTAAATTAAACCTTTACTATAATTATAATTATTCAAATTATAATTACACATTATATTTTATTAATATAACTCATTACTATAATTTTAGCATTATAATGCATGCTTGTAATGTCATCAAATTACCACATAAACTTAGCTTTCATAATATGAACCAAAAGCCACATAAAAAAATAAACAAATTTTATTTTCTGCATACCCCCCGCCGGGGCCGGAGTATTAGGCTTAGCAAGGCCCGTCGGTGCCGGCCCCCTGCAGCGGCTCCATGTTTGTTCGCGAACTGTGCAGAGAAAAAGTCAATTTGGCTTATTTCTCCACACCAAATTCAAATTCCAATCAACATAATTCATAACAAATTTTTAGAAAACATAAATTCTAAACTTCTAACATGTTTTAACATATTTAATCCTCAAAACACATAATCAAAACTCTTAATTTTGAAAAATTTGGATAAAAACTATTTTCTAGTGTTCTTGATAAAATTGAACACTGTAAGTTTATTTCTCAATCAAAACATATAATTCCACTCACAATGAATTTGTTTCTTGACAAATAACAAGAATCCAAAATCAATTTGTACAACAATTAATAATAAAACTTATGTTTTTGATTTTTAAAGAAAACTATATATTTTCAAAATACTTTCACTGTCACTTTTGATGAACATTAATTTTCATGTTCATCATGTCTTCATGAATTAGACAACTCAATTAAGCATATAAATCAATTATAACCATATATGAACACAATTTATAAATGAAATTCATGTTTATATAATTTTCTTGTTAATTCACAAACAAAGAGAACTAATACTCATGAAGAATCATAAAAACATATTTAAAAACAAGGAATTGAGATTATACCCTTGTTGCTTTGATTAGGAGAACAAGATGAAGATGATGATGGTGAGGTGTTTGACTCTCTCAAACTTCTTCTTCCTCTACCTTCTTTCTCTGTTGCTCTTCTCTATATCTTTTCTCTGTATTTCTTTCTTCTTTGTTATGTTCTAACACTGACTATTTTCTCTAACTCTTCTAACTAACGTAGTTTAAACATATAACTAATATAATATATATTATATGTATAATTATATAATATATAACTCCCAAATATTTAAACCACCCAATTAATACCATAATTGCAATTAATATATATAAGTTACAAATTGAATTTTAAAAGCCCTAAAGCTTGTTTGGCAAAACAAGTAATTTTAAAAATAGATTTTTAGTAGTTAAGGCTCTGTTTGGCAAAATGAGTTTAAAACAGGTGCAAGGGCCTTGTTTGGCAAAACGGTTTTAAAAACTCTTTTAATTCTTTTAATAAATCATTTAACACATATTTTTAATGTTATACTTTAATTAATTACATCTTAACATTCTAATTTAATTAATTAAAAGTTAACACCAATTAATCACATAAAAATTGTCACATTATAATTACTTGCTACTAAACTACTACTAGACTGACTAAGGGAATCTCATCCCATCATCCCGCGCTCCACTGCGCTCTTGTACTCCAACTGTGCTATATAAGCAACCAGCTCTCGGCTCATAGTGTGTAGGGTCTGTCCCTGCTCTGCCGGGTAGTGTTACACACCATCAATCACCCTCTCAAAAGCTGAACGGAACACATACCCCATCTTGTTCATCTTTCTCTTCTTGCACTTGACCTCGTCCTCTAGGTTGTCAGCTCTCTCATTGGACGCTTCCCACTTCTCCTCGAAGTGTATCCTATCCATCACCTCCAATTCTAGTTGAGTACGGAGTGCCTCTTTCTCAGTCTTTTCACTCAATTCTCTCTGTTCTACTTCTTCCAGCTTCCTTGCCAGATTTATATTTCTTGCCACCGACCTATAGAACAGAGTCCCCATCTGGATCCCTGCCTCCCTACGGTAGGCAATCTCCACCTCTAACTCCTGCATGGCCAGCTTCCTCTGATGGTCTTCGTCCCTCAGCTTCTGGAACTCAGTCTCTCTCTCATGGGCCTCGGCCTCCAGCTCCTGAACCCTGCAGTCTAACTCTAGGATCCGCTCCTCATACTCTCCTAGCATCTGCTTCTCTACAGTAGCCTCATCAAAGTCCTCTACTGGCTCATCCTCCATCGGCTCCTCCTCTGGATCAGACTCTATCTCAAACTTGTCCTCGTCGTCAGACTCGAACGGTGCAATAGCTTGCACTGGTGTAGCCTCTAGAGGTGCCTCGTATACTACATGTATATCCCTAGGCTCCTCCTCTGTCACTTTACTAGGTACACCTGTGTCTGTCATCCTATAATCACAAACACAAGACAAACAAACAGCAACTCCATTAGAATGTTAAATAAAACATAAGTTCATTGTATAAAATGAAGTTACATTTCATAACAGACTAAGCTTCTCAAGGAAAACTCTACATGAGTTTTATCTCCTTCCTAACTTTTAGTTCGCCTAAGTTATAGTCTAAGGACACTCGTTCCTAAGGTTTATAACTACGGCTCTGATACCAACCTGTGACGCCCCCAAATTCCAGGACCGCCACTTGGTCTCTCGAATTCGGTTCATCACGTGCTCATGGTAATACATCACAATAATAATAACTAAAAAACACACATCACAGCGGAAAATCTATTCTAGAATAATTTACAATGATTTATTATAATTATTCCCCCAAGTCTCGCAACCTACAGTACTTAATAGATTACATAATAATATCAATTAACGACTTATTACATAACCTAACTTAAGCTTAAACATTATCAAAACCAGTCTTACTACATCATCTTAATACAACAATAAAATATTTAAAAACATAAAAGAGACAAGCTAGTTGGTAGCCTTGCCCTTATCAACGCCCGAAGGTTCGCCCTGCTCTGCCTTAACTGAAATGTTTTAGGGAAAGCAAGAATGAGCACAAATTGCCCAGCAAGTAATATACAATAAGGGTAAGTGATATAATCCTTAATTTTCGAAAGGGTATAACAAAGTTTGATAGTTCAAGGATAACAAGAATATCAACAATTTTCAATAATAGTCGCTAAGGACAGAATAATATCAATATGATTCAATAACAAATCAATTCAAGATTTTCAAGATAACTGAATACTAAGCAGTCGCTAAGGATTATGAACTTCTACTAGAATTAACAGTAATACACTGAAAATCCAACAAAAACAGGTACAACAGGTGATCAGCCTAAAGCACCATCGTTATGCATAACAATCAATCATACTCAAGTGCGCGCGTCGGTTCTCCGATAGTTATATTTTGTTCTTCTCAGTCAAATACAAGATCCCGCACTAATCAATTGGTTTGGGTCGCTTTTCAACAATATAAGTCTAGCCGAATCAAGTGGCATAGATCTCAACAACTATAAATTTAATTTCAAGATTTAAGTCCGAAGAATATAGTTCGACTTTTATCTTATTCATGAAGTATATGATTCATAATATCTGAATTTAATCTCAAGAGTTTACTTGTTTAACAATAATAGCATAAGCCAATTGAATGTTCAATAAAGAGTAGAGTTAGGAACTTGCTTCCCACGTTCCTTGATTACAATAAACACAAAGGTCTAAGATACTTGCACTTATAAATGAGTGTAAGTAAGGAAACTTACACTTTAAAAGAGTGTAAGTTAGAGAACTTGCCTTTAGCGTAGTTTATTCACGAAAAGCAAATCAACACTTTTGATTTTCTATCGTAATTACAGTTACGTATATATATGATATTCATTAGTCATATAATTTAACTTTATATCTCATCTCGTACATACGATAATCACATAAGCTAAGTCTTAACCTAGCTACACAGTTATATAGAATATAATTTCTATCCTTAACTTCCTCTTTTAGAGTTTAAACACATTCTCATATCATATAATATCGCAACAATTAGCAAACATACTCGAATATTATTAGTATCACATAAAACCACAATCAATACTAAATATATTTCATTTTTAGCAATGTAGGCATCATATAAGCTATCTGTCCAAAATTAGATTATCAAACTGCATGGCTTCTGATTCCAGGCCGTCGCAGCTGCGCCATGGCTAAGCCTAGGTGCAGCGCAGCCCTCTGGCTAAGCCAAGGCTGAGCTGTGCCTTATGGTTTCTGTGACAACCCGAATTTTTAAAAATTATTATAATAAGAATTTAATAAATAAAATTCTTATTATGAGATGTTTTGAGTTTGGATATGTGTATATATGTGGTAAAGTATATGATGTGGTGAAGTATATGATGTGGTGTGAATATAGAAGATATATATATATATATATATATATATATATATATATATATATATATTCATAGGTTGGAGGAATGAGGTTTAGTAGTTAATTTATTTTAGCTATTAAAGAAGGGAAACGAAATTGTTTGAAAAGGGAATTAAGTTAATTAAGTTGATATTATATTATGGAATAATATAATTTGATTATTATGCCTTGTTGGCACTATAATTGTTATGAATTTAATTTCATAAATGATGTGAGTAATTCACTTAATGAAATAATGAAGTAATGTGAATATATTTGTTTTAATAAAATGAGAGAGGAAGGTATGTTACCTAAAAATGTAATATTTTAATGTAATTTGATTGAGAATTTCGTAAATAGTTATGATAATTATTGAGTAAAATAAATATTTTAGTTGAGATATTTATTAAATAAAGTAAATACTTGATGGAAATTATTATGGAATAATTTATTCATGTATGATGATATTAAGTAAATTGATGATAAACAATTTTATAATCGGTGCGTATTTTATTACGCTAATGGAATGACAATGCTCTAATTTAATTTAATTAAATTAGAGGATGAATGATTTATTAAATAAATTTATTATGTTGATAAAGAGTGATTTGATAAATTAAGTGATTAATAAACTCAATGTAACTTAATATGAAATTTTAAGGTTGGTTTGGTTATGTGTGACAAATGTGCCATATAATAGAGGAATATTAAAATAAAATAAAAAGAGATTTTGGGTTCTAGCCAAACATAGCCTAGAGACAGAAGAGAGGAATAGAGAAATTTGGGTTCTAACTAAGGGCTAAGTAAATATACGTAACTTATTTTTCTAAACTTAAGAACACAGAAGAGAGGAATAGAGAAATTGAGAGAATTCTCTGTAAATTGAGAAGAAAATTCTGAGAATCAAAGAAGAGGAAGAAGATTAATCAAGCTTCTCTAATCATCTAGCTAATCAAAGGTAAACAATCTAGTTTAAATTTCGAGTTCTTAGTTTTATTTTCTAAGTTCTCTGTAATTGAAGTTCTATGGTTAATTTGTTGAGAAATTAGTTTTATGTGTATTGGGATTACATAATCTATTATATGTTGTCTATAGATGATTTTTGAAGTATCAAATTCATGAAAGCATGTTTGAAAGTGAAGAATTGGAGTTTTGGTTTTTATATATATTATATGGTTTGTTTTGGAGTCAAAATTGGTTTTGAATTCATACTATAAACTGTAAATTGATGATGGATGTTGTTAATACGTTGAAATACAAAAACAGCGGAAGTTAAACGGATCGATTTGGTTGAATAACGAATCCGTGGTGAATGAATTCGCTAAATATGTGTAAAATATGAAAAAGTAGCATGAACACTAAATTGGAGCGCTTATAAGGAATTGTTAATGTTTTTGAAGTGTTATAATTATCATATAGATGGGTAGTTCAGTGTTTCACAAATCCATAGAGTCGAAAACAGACTTAATCGGATGTGTATAGCTTGATTTATGAATATGGGATGGAAGAAAGGGTTAGGAAATTCGACAGAACCACAAACTGGAAAGAAAAATCACGTAACAGGCTGCCAGGGGCGCAGCTGCGCTGCCCCCAAGGCTGTTTGGGGCGCAGCTGCGCCGGGAGGGAAATTCAGTATGGGACTGTTTTGACCTCCTGTGGTAAAATGGCCATAACTGTTTCATACGGACTTGGATTGAGGTGATTAAAGATGATCCGGAACTAGAACGAGTAGACCTACAACTTTCGTTCTTTAAGTTTTTCAATTTGAGGTCGTTAGTTAGGGTCAAAATGGTCATTTTTGGGACTAATGTATTTTTAGAGGCAATCGGGGGGCGTCGGGCATGCACGTATGCACATGTAATGCTCCCGACCATGTAAAATGATGTTCTAACTTCCATAACATGACTATTAGGTATTATAATGATACTTAACATTAACCCTTGAGTATTAGACAATTTGGTTGGGCGTGCTAAGCGTGCACAAATGCGTGTCGTTTGGGCGTTCGAACAGGCAAGTTTGGCGTACAAACGTGCAAGCGTCTCAATGTCGTAACGAGTGTGTATGACCTTGTTTAATATTATATTTTTAATAAGAATGAAATATTATAGAGTAATGTAACCCAATATAGGAGCATGAAAATCACATGCAGAAGAGGCGAGTTAGGCGTGTGACGTATAAACGTCGAAACGCCATGTAATGTGGTAATACACTTAAATAGTGTTTCGATTCTAATGTAACGAACATTATTATATATGAAGTGTGGTTAATATAAAACCAATAGGTAGTCCTAGCAGGACTTAAACACTTGAATGAATTTCGAATATTATTAAAAAAGAAATATAGTGGGATATAAGTCGAAAGTTAACACCATCAAATTGAATGTTGTGTATTGATAATAGGAAGGGTTATGAGATGTAGAGTAAAGTTTACATTACAACTAATGTGCATTGCTATATGACTAATAATTAATGTGCATGATTATATAATTGTGTAGGGCACGTGAAGTGCAGATATCTGTAAGCTGTTAAACTGTTATTGGTAAACAACGATCAAGGCAAGTCTTTCAGTTCTTATTTTCTACGTGAATTTGATGATGAACTGTTTTAAATTATTTTGCAAATAGCATGATATGTTGTATATGTGTCGTAAGCATGAAATGTTAAAGTCAATTTATGACTACATTGATTGATTAAAGAATGTTGATTGAGTAAGGAACTCAATCATTATATTTGTTATGTGAAGTAGAGCATGTATGCCATGTTACTTTAATTATTATGAGATGTATGTTGAGCATGTATTTATGTGCTATGTGATGCATGAAAGCTGTTAGATCTTGCTGAGCTGTCGAGCTCATTCTTGCAAATAATCACTTTTGCAGGTTAAAGATTCAAGGTAACGCTATTTGCTACTTGAAAGAAATGAATCAGATGTAATGCATGAAGATTTATATACTTTGGCTAAATTGTTATTGTTTTGGACCCTGTTTAAGGTTTCAGATAATGTATTTGATAATGTATGATGGTTAACAGATGTTGAGTTGTAAAGTTTAAATGTTACCCGATGTATAGGGGTTATTGAAAGTGGTTGTAAGTTTTAGTTTATAATAACTCTGACGAAGCGATTCATGAAATAAGGTTGAATCAAAGTTATGTAATGATAAAGGTTGAGATTCAGGGATAATAAAGAAGGAATAATATAAAAGTTTTAAATATTCCGTATTTTTAGTGATTGTATCATTGATTAATGATGTAAAGTCTGAATAAGGATGTATTGTTAACGACCGATGTCGAGAGTTGTATTGTATGAATTTTGGGGTCGTTACAGTTGGTATCAAAGCCGATAGGTTATACACCTTAGGTAAGAGTACCTTAGGCTATGACCTTAGACAATGAGAAGTTAAGTTATGTACAACGAAAGGGTGATTCCTTTCACATACGTAGAAGTATAGGATGATTTAAGTCCTAGAAATGTTATAAGAAGAAGGTGAGAATAACGAGGAATAAAACTCGAATAAAATGTTGAACTTTATGAACGAAGTTAGAAATTCTTAAAAGAAGAGTTAATAAATAAACAATAAGATTCAAAGAAGAATCTTGAAGAGATATGAAGATGAGAATCAAGAGTTACCTAACTCCAATAATAAAGATGCCGAATAACGATGAATAGACAAAGTTTATAATATTGAAAGCGTAAAGGAAGTCATGATATAACATGATGAAAGGAAAAGATAAGAAGTTTTAAAACAAAACGATAATGAGATAAGAAAGAATCATATGGGAGATGATTATAGAATAAGGTCATGACGTGATCTTTTAAAGTTGAAAGACATATGGTCTGTAATGATGGAATTGTTATAGTTTGATGCTATAACGAGAATGTACTATGATATAGTACGAGGTTAACTCATGAGGAGTTATAAATGATGTGATGCGGAAAATTCGTATCAAGTAAAGAGCAAGTTATGAGCAAGATAGAGTTAGGTGGGATTTCAATTGAAGAATCATGTGATGGCTGAGTTGTACAAACCTTTGTATGGGCGAGGGTTTTGTGCTTGCACTTAGTTTATCACATTGATAATCATTGGAATGTTGGTGTCGCACTACCAATGTATATGTGGTGAAAAGGTGATTCTTTTCTCATGTGTATATTTGATAGTTAGAGACTATTAAGATTAGTAAGATGTTATTAGGATTAAGTGAGAGTTCTTAAAACTCATACTTATGGTAAGTTCATGACTCATAATCATATGGTATGTTTGGAACTCCTCAGCGAATGGACGCCTATGGTCTGACTAGGAAGTTCTTAAACTCATATTATTGTGGAAAGTTCCTGACTTCCAAAGTGTGGAAAGCTTGATGAACTATATTGGGAATAGAAAGGTTATGGTGTAGGAAGCATTGATGTTGTTTAAGGTTGATAGAATGATTAAGTAATGATGGAGTAAAGATTTAATTGATGGAGAAAGTTTTATATTCTAAATCTCCTAGCTTTGCTAGATTTTCAAAATTTATTGACTTCGTGCTGATGTTGCACTTCTGTTTTCTTGAAAAAAACATTGGATCAAATGATGGAACCAATGATTTTTTTAAAAAAATAGTGCTATTATTCACATGTCTATGCTAATTGC
This sequence comes from Panax stipuleanatus, assembly GCA_020205555.1. Lineage (NCBI taxonomy): Eukaryota > Viridiplantae > Streptophyta > Magnoliopsida > Apiales > Araliaceae > Panax > Panax stipuleanatus. The sequence goes on from CM035122.1 coordinate 27,010,353, forward strand.
TTCAGCTAGACAAAAATAATTTTAAATTTTCAAAATGTATTTTATGTGTTCTATGCATCATTTGATAAGGTGTAAAGACAATAATCGAGGAAGTTATCAATGCAGTTAAACCTAGTGTTGGTTGTGATCGTATGATCATCAGCCCACTATGGTATGATGTAGTATAACGACGTCATGTAATGACGAAATCCTCAACGTACCATTATTACGGTACGGTATCAGGATATTATAAAAAGATTCATTTATTTTTAGTTTCCTTAAACTATAAAAAGAACAGAGGATTTATTTACTTTTAGTTTCTTTAAAAAAAAATTGAGTTGGTTAAAGATGTATATATATATATATATATATATATATCTCAATTGATGTCCGAGTTATTGCTAGAAATCTATGCTACTTGATTCAGCTAGACGAATATTGAAAGATGTTCATGAAATTCAAGCGTTCTTTGTCAAACTATACCAAACCAAATTGTTTTGGTGTGGATTCAAATGTTAAAAAGCTGAGATGAACAACCCTATAAAAGGGGGGCAAGTTATCAGAGACAATGGTTCCGAAAGTAACGCATATAGTCGTTACGATGTTAAGATGTAATACGTTGTGCACGACGTAGGGGTACGATAGGCTGATCACCTAGAGTACTTGCAGAGAGTGTTTTCAGTCTGTGTGATTGCTAAACATTCTATTAAAGATGGTTTATAGTGGTGATGTACTATTAAACCTGGAGAAGAGTTCAAGGTCTTATGACCCCTCAGCGTGAATTGAAATCTTTTAAATTCCTGTTATTCATATCGCTTCCCAATTATTGAACAATTGTGGAAGATTCTTATTATTCTGAAGGTGAAAGTGGCAAGAGTGATATTCCCTAGAAAGAAATAGTTGTGGAACACAACAAGTTAGTGAATAAGATTAACGTAAAATCTACTTTGATAGATTGAATGAATGAAGATTAATAAAAATTTTGAGGACGAAATTCTTAGAAGAAGGGGTGAATGTGATAACCCGAATACTTATAAGATAGTGAATTATGAAGTATATGTCTTCGACGAGTAAAGTATATGGTAATGATCCTTAGAAAGGAAATGAGCGAGTTAGAGAATATATAATATTTGAAATATAATTGTGTTTACCTGAGGTTATGAAATAAAACCTAAAATTTGTTGAAGAATTGAATGTAGTAGAATATATATGTATAACCTATACTAAGGTAATGTGTTGAAGTTATTCAACGATAAATGTTTTTAAAGAGATTTGATGAAAACCTGAGTAAGGTAGGGTTTCGGTGATTCCGAGGACGGAATCCTTATAAGGAGGGAAGGATGTGACAACCCGAATTTTTAAAAATTATTATAATAAGAATTTAATAAATAAAATTCTTATTACGAGATGTTTTGAGTTTGGATATGTGTATATATGTGGTAAAGTATATGATGTGGTGAAGTATATGATGTGGTGTGAATATAGAAGATATATATATATATATATATATATATATATATATATATATTCATAGGTTGGAGGAATGAGGTTTAGTAGTTAATTTATTTTAGCTATTAAAGAAGGGAAACGAAATTGTTTGAAAAGGGAATTAAGTTAATTAAGTTGATATTATATTATGGAATAATATAATTTGATTATTATGCCTTGTTGGCACTATAATTGTTATGAATTTAATTTCATAAATGATGTGAGTAATTCACTTAATGAAATAATGAAGTAATGTGAATATATTTGTTTTAATAAAATGAGAGAGGAAGGTATGTTACCTAAAAATGTAATATTTTAATGTAATTTGATTGAGAATTTCGTAAATAGTTATGATAATTATTGAGTAAAATAAATATTTTAGTTGAGATATTTATTAAATAAAGTAAATACTTGATGGAAATTATTATGGAATAATTTATTCATGTATGATGATATTAAGTAAATTGATGATAAACAATTTTATAATCGGTGCGTATTTTATTACGCTAATGGAATGACAATGCTCTAATTTAATTTAATTAAATTAGAGGATGAATGATTTATTAAATAAATTTATTATGTTGATAAAGAGTGATTTGATAAATTAAGTGATTAATAAACTCAATGTAACTTAATATGAAATTTTAAGGTTGGTTTGGTGATGTGTGACAAATGTACCATATAATAGAGGAATATTAAAATAAAATAAAAAGAGATTTTGGGTTCTAGCCAAACATAGCCTAGAGACCCTTTGTATTTTCTAACTGCTGAGACTCTAACTAAGGGCTAAGTAAATATACGTAACTTATTTTTCTAAACTTAAGAACACAGAAGAGAGGAATAGAGAAATTGAGAGAATTCTCTGTAAATTGAGAAGAAAATTCTGAGAATCAAAGAAGAGGAAGAAGATTAATCAAGCTTCTCTAATCATCTAGCTAATCAAAGGTAAACAATCTAGTTTAAATTTCGAGTTCTTAGTTTTATTTTCTAAGTTCTCTGTAATTGAAGTTCTATGGTTAATTTGTTGAGAAATTAGTTTTATGTGTATTGGGATTACATAATCTATTATATGTTGTCTATAGATGATTTTTGAAGTATCAAATTCATGAAAGCATGTTTGAAAGTGAAGAATTGGAGTTTTGGTTTTTATATATATTATATGGTTTGTTTTGGGGTCAAAATTGGTTTTGAATTCATACTATAAACTGTAAATTGATGATGGATGTTGTTAATACGTTGAAATACAAAAACAACGGAAGTTAAACGGATCGATTTGGTTGAATAACGAATCCGTGGTGAATGAATTCGCTAAATATGTGTAAAATATGAAAAAGTAGCATGAACACTAAATTGGAGCGCTTATAAGGAATTGTTAATATTTTTGAAGTGTTATAATTATCATATAGATGGGTAGTTCAGTGTTTCACAAATCCATAGAGTCGAAAACAGACTTAATCGGATGTGTATAGCTTGATTTATGAATATGGGATGGAAGAAAGGGTTAGGAAATTCGACAGAACCACAAACTGGAAAGAAAAATCACGTAACAGGCTGCCAGGGGCGCAGCTGCGCTGCCCCCAAGGCTGTTTGGGGCGCTGCTGCGCCGGGAGGGAAATTCAGTCCGGGACTGTTTTGACCTCCTGTGGTAAAATGGCCATAACTGTTTCATACGGACTCGGATTGAGGTGATTCAAGATGATCCGGAACGAGCACGAGTAGACCTACAACTTTCGTTCTTTAAGTTTTTCAATTTGAGGTCGTTAGTTAGGGTCAAAATGGTCATTTTTGGGACTGATGTGTTTTTGCAGGCAATCGGGGGGCGTCGGGCATGCACGTATGCACATGTAATGCTCCCGACCATGTAAAATGATGTTCTAACTTCCATAACATGACTATTAGGTATTATAATGATACTTAACATTAACCCTTGAGTATTAGACAATTTGGTTGGGCGTGCTAAGCGTGCACAAATGCGTGTCGTTTGGGCGTTTCGAACAGGCAAGTTTGGCGTACAAACGTGCAAGCGTCTCAATGCCGTAACGAGTGTGTATGACCTTGTTTAATATTATGTTTTTAATAAGAATGAAATATTATAGAGTAATGTAACCCAATATAGGAGCATGCAAATCACATGCAGAAGAGGCGAGTTAGGCGTGTGACGTATAAACGTCGAAACGCCATGTAATGTGGTAATACACTTAAATAGTGTTTCGATTCTAATGTAACGAACATTATTATATATGAAGTGTGGTTAATATAAAACCAATAGGTAGTCCTAGCAGGACTTAAACACTTGAATGAATTTCGAATATTATTAAAAAAGAAATATAGTGGGATATAAGTCGAAAGTTAACACCATCAAATTGAATGTTGTGTATTGATAATAGGAAGGGTTATGAGATGTAGAGTAAAGTTTACATTACAACTAATGTGCATTGCTATATGACTAATAATTAATGTGCATGATTATATAATTGTGTAGGGCACGTGAAGTGCAGATATCTGTAAGCTGTTAAACTGTTATTGGTAAACAACGATCAAGGCAAGTCTTTCAGTTCTTATTTTCTACGTGAATTTGATGATGAACTGTTTTAAATTATTTTGCAAATAGCATGATATGTTGTATATGTGTCGTAAGCATGAAATGTTAAAGTCAATTTATGACTACATTGATTGATTAAAGAATGTTGATTGAGTAAGGAACTCAATCATTATATTTGTTATGTGAAGTAGAGCATGTATGCCATGTTACTTTAATTATTATGAGATGTATGTTGAGCATGTATTTATGTGCTATGTGATGCATGAAAGCTGTTAGATCTTGCTGAGCTGTCGAGCTCATTCTTGCAAATAATCACTTTTGCAGGTTAAGGATTCAAGGTAACGCTATGTGCTACTTGAAAGAAATGAATCAGATGTAATGCATGAAGATTTATATACTTTGGCTAAATTGTTATTGTTTTGGACCCTGTTTAAGGTTTCAGATAATGTATTTGATAATGTATGATGGTTAACAGATGTTGAGTTGTAAAGTTTAAATGTTACCCGATGTATAAGGGTTATTGAAAGTGGTTGTAAGTTTTAGTTTATAATAACTCTGACGAAGCGATTCATGAAATAAGGTTGAATCAAAGTTATGTAATGATAAAGGTTGAGATTCAGGGATAATAAAGAAGGAATAATATAAAAGTTTTAAATATTCCGTATTTTTAGTGATTGTATCATTGATTAATGATGTAAAGTCTGAATAAGGATGTATTGTTAACGACCGATGTCGAGAGTTGTATTGTATGAATTTTGGGGTCGTTACAGTTTCTGTCCGGTCATGCAAGCCAATCAACACCACATAGCATATAAACATATTAAAAGATACTTTTATATTTGTACAACCTTTCCTCGTTTCAAATATATGTGATATGGATTCTAAGTCAATACTTTCAATAACTTAAAGCCATTCAAGCATATGAACTCATATGGTCTAACATGCTCGCTTTTTAAACACATAAGATATTCATATAACTTGTATTAGGCATGCTCATGAGTACTCGTATCGTATATATGTAGCTATCATTGTTATTATCTTGAAAACATGCTTCGTTTACGCTAAACCTTAATCACGGCAACTAATTATGGTATATATACATGCATGACACATGAATGAGTCTAAGAGTACTATCACATGTGTCCATAAATATCAAAATTTAAATCTCCATGTATCGTGTCAATGCTCACGTGCAAAGCTTGTATTTCCATTAGTAAATCTTACTAATAGGGCCTAACATGTTCATGCTTCCTTACGAACCATATAAACACAAGTTAAGGGTTCATTCATGCATTTCAAAGTTATCTAAACATGCTCATAACATCAGAATGTATATATAGCATTTACATGATTATATCCACCTTCAAACTTACATTTTTGTTAAGAATGAGCACTAGTTAGGTTCACATGTTCATATCTTATTACGGTACCAATATAGATAAGCTAACATGCACTTCATGTGTCTCTAGGTGGTACTAACGTGCTTGAAAGGTCAGTATATAAACATGGCACGCATAATATCGAGTTCACTTCTAAAGTTCTAAATTCATTTCAAACTATACGCTTTTGGTAACCATACATGCTAATATAGTATAACATGCTCAAATTAGATCAATATACTTATATATATACATTACCCATACTTACATACTTGCCTAAGCTTATAGTAATTCATTACACTTAGCAGCTTTTTAAACAGAAGACAAAACTGCAGCAGGGTGCCGGCGCAGTTGCGCCGCATCCCAGGCTAAAACCTGCGCAGCTGCGCCACTACTGGTTCGCACCAGACAGCAGGCAGCCACGGCAGTTTCTAGCCCAACTCACGAAATTACTTCACGAACTTGATTGTGATCAGTCACATTGTCTCATTAACACATGTATACGACTATATAACAACTAAATAAACATCCTTTAATCCAATAGCAATCTAATTCATCATAGTCAAGAATTTGGATTTTGACAGAAAATAGAAATGGAGTTTTGACAGAAATGAAAATGAAGAACATGAATCATGGGATTATACCTTTGCTATGAATTAAGCTTGCTGCTATCTCAATAACACTGATATATATATATATGCTCTCTAGTCTCACTTAGCCAAAATGCTCAGCAAAAGAAATGTGAAGGAGATGAGGCTATATTTATAGAACTCCCATTACACAGACAAGGCAATTACCTACCATTTCAAACCAACGGAAAATTGAATTGCAGGGAGGTTACAAGGGGGTTGGTAATTAGTTGGTAGATGAAATCATGAGAGCCACACCCTTCTTCATCATTTGCTAGCCTATGTTGCTGAGTTTAAGGAAGAATAGGGGAGTAGGATAGCTTGTATATTTCACGTGAAGGAGAAAGTGACTCCCCCAGCAAAACAATCCTCAGCCTTCTTGCAACATGCATATATACATACTTAGGCTATATATATATATATATATATATATATATATATATTCATACTATATATTTAGATTATAATTAACATTATAATGTAAGTCACATGCTTAATATATCAAGGTAGTAGATGTGATATGGTAATGTAACATATATATAATCCATGTACATTTATTAATACCGGATATAATCTACTCGGATATAATCGCATCACATTATCTCCTTTATTAATTTCATTATTACATTATATAAATAATCATCAATTATTATTTATATACATGATACACTATTTTAATGTATACCCACACATCATTTGTCACCTACACATATCATAACATATAGTTTCATAAATCTTAATATATGGTCACACTACACTTTACATTATGCATAACATATAGTTAGTTACTATACATTTAATTCGCCTGCTTGCATATAGAAGTAAATGATTTACTTATCTTATTAATTAATTTAATAATAATATCAATTAATCCATTGCTCATTAATCAATGCAATTATCAATGTCCACAATAACTGATTAACACTTACATGAATAAATGTAAATCTTATTATACTTATAAATGCGTCGATTATTATTATTATAATATATTTCACACTAATAATAATAACATATTATTAATTAATCACCATTAATATTTTATAACAATTAATTAATATTCTGCAATAACAGTTAACAATTAATATAGATTAATTGTTTACTTAATAATTCATTCGTTAATTATTATAATCATTAAAAATCCTCATCACTGTGCCACACAAGGCATTTCATCGAGTTTATTATAAACTCCATATTTTTCTCAATTGTCATAAATATTCAATTTAATATATAATTGAATTAATTATTCTCACAACACAAAATCATTTATATTTCAAATAAATTCTCATATCCATTAATATATTTATTTAATAATATTAGGAAATTCTCGGGTATTACCGTAGCTTGCATGTTACACACGTGAAGGAGAATGGGTCTCATATAATGGGACAAGCCAATTTCAATCTCAGCATTCTAGCAATTGTACAATGAAATGTTATAACATATATCATACATGAAGGCTATTACATATATATTCATACTATATATTTAGATTATAATTAACATTATAATGTAAGTCACATGCTTAATATTTGAAGGTAGTAGATGTGATATGGCAATGTAACATACATATCATCCATATGCATTTATTAATACCGGATATAATTTACTCGGATATAATCACATCACATTATCTCCTTTATTAAATTTTATTATTCCATTATATATATAAATAATCATCAATTATTATTTGTATTCATGATACATTATTTTTATGTACTCTTCACATACAACCGTCGCATAGGCATCATGATGTATTCATAACACATAGTTTTAATATGTACAATCATATAGTATAATTTAAATATACTTGCACATAACAATTAATATAATCTTATTATATTAATAACTTATTTGTTTCGTAATGTCAAATAAATAAATTATTCATCTTATCAATTAATTAACAATATTATTAATTAATCCCTTCCTCGTAATTATTAATAACACTTAATTAATAATCATAGGATTAATTATCGCATGAATATAGATCTTATTATATTTTTGAACACGTTACTTATTATTATTATATTATTTGCAATAATAATAATCCCCACATCATCAATTAATTATCATTAATATTCTATAACAATTAATTAATATTCTACGATAACAATTAACAACAATTAACAATTAATTAATTGTTCACTTAATAAATCCTTCGTTAATTAATATATCTCATCACTGTGCCACACAAGGCTTTCACGAGTTTATTATAAACTCCATATTTTCCTCAATTATTATAATTACTTAATTTAATATAATTGAGTTAACTCACAAAATCATTTATATTCAAATAAATTCTCAATTCCATTAATATATTTATTCAATAATATTCAGAAATTCTCAGGTATTACAGATGCCCATAATGGGACTTTGATGGAGCCTCCACCTGATGACTAGAGGGTTAGAGATCGTATTCTTAGGCGATTATTTCTGGTGATCATCAGGGGTTGCTTTGTAGCAGACAACTCATCTACTGTGTCCTTCGCCCTGATTAGCGCCACCCGGTATGTAGAGCACCTCAGTGACTTTGATTGGGGTTCTTACACCTTTGCCTATTTTCTCCAGGGCATGCGCATGCTTTCGGAGTCGACAGAGGATTGGTTAGGATTCTACCCATTTCTGCTGGTGAGTACATCTTTTTTGTACCTTTTTGATTTCAGCATTTATATTTGTCAGTCTTGTTCACCGAGGACTTTTGATATTGACATGGCCAGTTCTGGGCATTTGAGAGGCTTCCCTGCCTACGACCCGTTACTGCAATAGGTCTGGAGGCCTATCCTCGAGGACGGCGTTGGCATCACTCGACTTTGACGGAGGTCCCTGTTGCTAAGGGATTTACTTATGCTAGCTTATAGTTGTAGCTTTTGACGGCTGGATCAATCTCCTAGACGTCATATACCTCCGAGTTTTTGACCGTCGGATTCGAGGGAAGCTTTCCCACTGGTCGAGAGTTTGTATTATCGACCCGCAGTGTCCTGATTTTGACATAGGGAGGCTAGGAGCTCTATTTGGGAGAGCGTGCCATCAAGAGTATTACAAGTGAGATCCGCATTCCCATTGTTCCTCCTGCTTGGCATCATTGGCTGTTGATCATGCCACTGACAGAGATTCCCATGGAGGGCATAGATGGCTTTACCCTATCAGAGGGTCCGTTCAGCCAGGAGGCATTTAGAAGATGGTGGAGCCCTTGCACTATTGGAGCGCAGACTCGTGCTACCCAGTTTATGGCAGACATGGTGCAAGGGTCCATGAAGATGACGGACTGGATAGCTTGCCTCAAGGAGACAACTCATTTAGACCAGATTACGGATCTGACCTGGGAGTTGGATAGAAATTGCTTTTTCATCAGGCACCTTGGCCGAGATCCGTTAGAGGCATCTTCTTTTGACCCGTCCAGCTCAGGAGCAAGCCCCTCCTCAAGTCCATTTACCAGCAGTTTTACAGGGGTAGATCCTCCTTTATACCGCCAAGAGATGCCTGATGACCACAGTTTTGTGTCCACAGCAGAGATGGAGCAGGTTGATCACCTGGACGTGGACTATCTGGATCTCTTCTGATAGCTATGGCAGCTATATTTTTGGTCAGCCACTATTTTGGCTATTTGGAGGTTGTGCCATCATTTTTGATAGACCACTGTATTAGTTGGGTGGTGGTGCCTCATTTCCCTGTATTCTTCTCATCACTTTGTATTATCAGACATGGATGATGCCCGCAATAGATAGTTTATTATAGATATTTTTGTCATTTCCTATCTATTGCATCATGTTTATACTTGTCATCATGCATGTATTATGTCATATGTATGCATTTAGACAGATGAGTTCAGATTTAACCCCTGGATGGTCTTGTGGTACGGTGATACAGATGACGTCATCCGTCGTGAGTCGTATTGAGCATTTGCCACAGTCTGAGGTGGCTTTATCATTGAGGTCGTGGTTCGAGAGCCTGCCCTTCTCAGATAGAGGGACAATAGACCAGATGTTAGGGCATTCGCTGGCCCTTGCAGATTTTTAGGTGCCATATGGGTTTGTAGATGGTATATTATCCTGCTGGATACCCGAGAGGCAGGTGTTCAGATTTGGGCGACATGAGTTGACGCCGACTCTGTAGGAGTACTAGCTGATTACCGGTTTGGCTTTGGACTTACCGTGCACCCAGACTGCTATTAGTGATATGCGGAGACCATTCATGCGGATGTTTGGTCTTCGCCAGAGGGTAGTTGCTGATGAGAGCGTAGCTGGGCGTGTGATCTCGATTGAGTTTTTGATCGATCATTTTGGCGAGCTTGATAGCTACGATCGACATGTCGGGGATTTTGTTATTTTAGCAGAGGCGTGGCATCTGGCCAGGGTAGATATTCTGCTGATGTGCATTGTGGAATAGGTCTACATACCGCTGCGCTTAGATCATCTGGACGTGGGATTGATAGTTGTTGTATTGGCTCTTAGATAGGGTAGTACCATTATCCCGATGATATTGGCTGAGATGCTGCGGTCAGCCACCAACCCATAGGTGTTCTTTAGGGGTAGTTCGGTCTTGTTGTACATATGGCCGATGTCTCATATCCGACCAATTGGATCTTTTCGGCATCATGGGTATTATTTTTTCCATGACATATCTATGTCCTACTCCTTTCAGCCGACAGAGTGTACCGATGCAGAGACATGGTCGGCCTTTTTGTCAGATATTGATCATCCGTTCGTGATTTTGCCATGGTCAGGGCTAGCATCACCATATAGCTTCATTACTCGTGCACCAGGCATGGTTTACCTACCCCTAACGGGTTTAAGGGGGGTGACTACTTATCATCCCCTAGCTGTTATGAGCCAGTTTGATTAGTTCCAGAGTTTGCATCGATTTGAGGGGTCTGCTGATCATAGGATGTTGGCATCGTCTATGTCATCAGCTGATTTGATTAGAGTATATGAGTATTGGACTCATAGAGAGAGAGCTGAGTTCTTCAGTAGTCATCCGAACCGTTCTCCAGAGTATTCTGCATGGCTAGAGGCAGATATGGCAGCAACAACATTTGTTCCTTCAGCTCCTATTGTAGATTCAGATGAGGAGGAGCCTATGGAGGATCCTGAGTCTCCCACTGAGGATGAGCTATTCATAGGTTTTATAGCTGCTTTGGTTAGCGACCCACCAACTATCCCTATTGGCACAGATCCGGCTTTGGCAGATTCATTATTCAGGATGACTATTAAGCTGGATTCGGCTAGAGCGCAGATGTTGGCCACTTTATCTGGCAGAGATATAGCTTTAGCTGAGAGGGACGCACTTCGAGTTGCTCATGATGCTGGGTTGATAGAGAGAGAGGAGCTCCGATCTGCCAGAGATGCTGTGACACCCCCAAATCCGGGACCGCCACTTGGTCTCTCGAATTCGGTTCGTCACGTGCTCATGGTACTACAATGATAACTAAAATCACACATTCACAGCGGAATATCTAATTTAAAATAATATATAATGATTTATTATAATTATTCCCCCAAGTCTCGCAACCTACAGTACTTAATAGATTACATAATAATATCAATTAACGACTCATTACATAATCTAACTTAAGCTTAAACATAAACAAATCCAGTCTTATTACATCATTTTAATACAACATTAAAATATTTAAAAACATAAAAGAGACAAGCTAGTTGGTAGCCTTGCCCTTGCCCTTATCAATGCCTGAAGGTTCGCCATGCTCTGCCTTAACTGAAATGTTTTTAGGGAAAGCAAGAACGAGCACAAATTGCCCAGCAAGTAATATACAATAAGGGTAAGTGATATAATTCTCAATTCTCGAAAGGGTATAACAAGGTTTGATAGTTCAAGGATAACAAGAATATCAACAGTTTTCAATAACAGTCGCCTAGGACAGAATAATATCAATGTGATTCAATAATAAATCAATTCAAGATTTCAAGATAACTGAATATTGAGCAGTCACTAAGGACCATGAACTTCTACTAGAATTAACAGTAATAAACTAAAAATTCAACAAAAACAGGTACAACAGGTGATCAGCCTAAAGTACCATTGTTAGGCATAACAATCAATCATACTCAAGTGCGCGCGTCGGTTCTCCGACAATTATATATTCCCTTCAAAGAAGGTTGTTCTTCTTAGTTAAATACAAGATCCCTCACCAATCAATTGGTTTGGGTCGCTTTTCAATAATATGAGTCTAGCCGAATCAATTGGCATAGACACTTTCACAATATTCAAGAACAATACTAAGTTCAGCATGAATAATAGCTTTAATGAAATAATAGTTCAAGTATGCTAATTCAATTCAAACGATTAAGTAGGAAACTAGTTCGCAATATATAAGGATAGAATACTTGCATTCAAAGAGATAAGGTTTAGATACTTGCTTACGATATCCGTTGAATAAAGTAATGCAAGGGTTTAGGATACTTGCCTTAAGCGTAGTTTATCCTCGTTAAGTAAATCAACACTTTCAAATCCCTATCGTAATATAGTTACATATATATGATATTAATTAGTCATATAATTTAAACTTAACATTTTGTCTTCGAATATACGATCAACACATAAGCTAAGTTTTAACCTAGCTATACAGTTATATAGAATATAATTTCTATCCTTAACGTTCCTCCTTTAGAGTTTAAACACATTCTCATATCGTATAAGATCGCAACAATTAGCAAACATGCTCTAATATCATTAATATCACATAAGACCACAATCAATACTAAATATATTTCATTTTAGCAAGTTATGGCATTCCCTTAAGTTAACCGTCAAAATCGGGTTCAAATATCATTATATAATATCACGTATCATGTATTCATATTTAAAGGATACTCTCATGCTTGTATAACTTTTCCAAATCCAATCATACATGGTATAGGTTCTTAAGTCAATACCTAAAGCCATTCGAGGACACGAACTCATAAGGTCTAACATGCTCGCTTTTTAAACACATAAGATATTCATATAACTTGTATTAGGCATGCTTATGAGTATTCGTATCGCATATATGTAGCTAGCATTGTTATTATTTTGAAAACATGCTTCGTTTACGCTAAACTTGAGTCACGACAACTAATCATGGTATATATACATGCATGATACATGCATGAATCTAAAAGTACTATCACATGTTCAAAATTATCAGATTCTCACTCTCGTCATAACATACCATGGTTTACGTTCAAAGCTTATACTTAATTAGTATAGTTCATTAATAAGGTCTATCATGTCCAGGCTACCTTATGAAACCTATATATGCAAGTTAACATGTATTACATGTGATTCTAGGTCATGCAAACAGGTTTGGAAAATTAGTACCTCAATGTGTCACACACATGTCAAAGTTTGTTTTATAAAACTTCCATTTTCGTTCGAAATGTTAACTAGTGAGTCCATCATGTGCATGTTATACTATGAAGCATATACATACATGGTATCACATTCTTCATGCATTTCTAGGTGGTACTAATGTGCTTGCATGGTCAGTATACAAACATGGCATACCTACATATCAAGTTCATTTCTAGAGTTCTAAATTCATTTCAAACTAAACGCTTTCTTTGGTCATGCAAGCTAATATAATACAACATGTTTACATCGCCTTAATATATTCATATACATGTGTTACACAAGCTAGCATGCAATCTTAAGCCAAATCAAACCATTAGTACTTAGCAGAAAATAAGCAGAATCAATTAACCATTCCCAGTGACCTGCGCAGCTGCGCTGCGCCACAGTATTAAATCGGTGCAGCTGCGCCGTGTCTGGTTTGTATCAGGAGGCAGCCGACAACGGCAGAAACTAGGCCAAACACAAAATTTTCTTCACCAGTTCGTATAAAATCAGTCATATAACAGTTTGGACATGCTTATATGGTTATATAACACTTAGGCAAGCATTCTATATCCCAATTACACTTTAATTTGGCATGATCAAGAATCTAAGAAATTGCAGTACTGAAACATGAAATGAAAATGAAGAACATGAAGCAATCTTATACCTCTGCTAGATAATTTAACTTGTTGCTACCTCACTCCCTTCTCAATTTATATTATATATGCTCTCAACTTATCAACTCAAGCAAAATCTCAGCAAGAAAATTATAAAGAGAAAGGGCCATATATATAGCAAAATAAAAATCCAGACAAAGCCTTTTTCTTCCAAATCAAAACAACGGATTGAAGGATTGCATGCTAGATAAGAGGGAGTTGGTAATTTGTTGGTGATCTCCACTATACTGCCCACTCCCTTCATGATCATGATGGCTAGAATGCTGAGTTTCAGAGAAGAGAGTAGGCTAGCTTCATGATGCATTTCACGTGTACAAGGATTGTGTTTGTCAATATGGGCCAAGCTTCTAAGTATCCAGCATTTTGCAACATGAAGTGTATTAACACTAAGGCCATATATACATATATCATACACTTAGGCTATTACATATATATTCATACTATATATTTAGATTATAATTAACATTATAATGTAAGTCACATGCTTAATATTTCAAGGTAGTAAATGTGATATGGCAATGTAACATACATATCATCCATGTATATTTATTAATACCGGATATAATTAACTCAGATATAATCACATCATATTATCTCTTTTATTAAATTTTTATTATTCCATTATATATATAAATAGTCATCAATTATTATTTATATTCATGATACACTATTTTAATGTATACTTACATACATATTGTCACATAGGCTATCATGTAACTCCCATAATTCAATAAGCCTTACCATATAATAGTGTTATATTACACTTCACATAATACATAGTTAGCTAATAAATGTTACATATTTAATTCGCATACTTGCACATAGAATTACTCATCTCATTAATTAAATATTAATTAATAATATACACACATCCTTCATCAATCAATATAATTGTTAATCTCCATAACAATTTAATTAACCCTTATATGATTAATTATCACTTTAATATAAATCTTATTATATTTATAAACACGTTGCTCATTATTATTATTATATTTCTTGCAATAATAATAATCACATATTATTAATCAATCACAGTTAATATTCCACAACAATTAATTAATATTCTACGATAACAATTAATTAATATTCTACAATAACAATTAATATAGATTAATTGTTCGCTTAAATTAATATAATCATTCTTATATTATGTCACTGTGCCACACAAGGCTATCAACGAGTTTATCGCAAACTCCATCAATTTCTCAATTATTATAATTATTCAATTTAATATAATTAAATTAATCATTCTCATAACACAAACTCATTTATATTCTAATAAATTCTCATTTCCATTAATATATTTATTTCATAATATTAGGAAATTCTCTGGTATTACAGATGCAGCTGTTGTGGAGAGGGATGAGATTCGCTCAGCCAGAGATGCAGCTTTTGCTGAGATCGAGGACACTTTGATTGCTAGAGACGCAGCTTTTGCGGAGAGGGATGAGGTTATAGCTTCCTGTAATTTCCACATTGCTGACAGCACTACCCTTCGATCTTATACTCACGGCCTGGTTACCAAGATGAGTACATATATTGATGACCACAGTGCCACACTGCAGATGACTGTGGAGGTTTTAGGGCGTATGGAGGCTGAGAGTATTACATTAGTAGCTGCTCCTCCATCTTCTAAGAGAGATGCCATGGTCGCATTGCTGGCCCGCTTATCCTTGGGTTCATAGACTAGCTTTATTTTTCATGCACAAACTAAATCAACCATTTTTGTCATGTACAGGGCATTATGTATATATCAAACAATTTTATATCAGAGAAATATGTTTTTGATTCACTTCCCTGTTTGGAGATGTATTGTCATTGCTGAGTGATTACCACTTCTTTCATGACTCGCGGTTGTTGATATATCTTGAGCTTTTCATTGATGGACTGACAGTTGAGATGTCAGGGAGTATCTCAGATGGGCCTGTTGATCAGGGTAGCCTGATAGGACTTAGCTTTTATATGTCTTTGGTGTCTTGGAACAGGTTTTAGTGAGGTTTTTTATTTTTCTTGAAGGTCAAACCGCGCCGTAAATGGCTGCCTACGTACTCCCGGGTTGAGGGAGATCAGGTCATTCGTAGTTCTGGCTTTGTTTGAGAGAGGTTTGAAAAGCATTTTCTTGGGTTATGAGTTTGGTTTGATTAGTTTTTGAGTTTGTATTTGGTTTGACCGCACCAGAAATGGCTGCCTACGTACTCCCGGGTTGAGGGAGATCAGGTCATTCGTAGTTTCGGCTTTCTAGTGAAAAAATCGAACCTGATTTGACTAGTAGGACCCGGATACGGGTATACATGTGCTTCAGACATAGTTCTTTTCACTGTATCTGAATTAATGAGTTGGGGAAATTCGTTCCCGTCCATTTCTTATAATCTGATAGCTCTTCCCGCCAACACTTCTTTGACAATGAAAGGGCCTTCCCAATTAGGGGCGAATTTTCTTTTAGCTTCGTCTTGATTGGCCAAAACTTTCTTCAGCACCAAGTCATTTTCTTTGAATTATCGCATTCGGACCTTCTTGTTGTAGGATCGAGCAATCGTAGTTGATATAACTGTCCGTGGAAAATGGCTGTAGCCCTATTTTCATTAATCAGAAATAGTTGGTGATATCAGTCTTGCAACCACTAAGCTTCGTCTATCTGACCATCGATCATCACTCGTAAGGATTCCATCTCTACTTTTATGGGGAGGACTGCTTTTATGTGATAGACCAATGAATAGGGAGTAGCCCCAGTAGAGGTGCACATTGACGTCCTGTATGCTAATAGGGTGAGAGGCAGCAGGTCGGGCCATTCTTTATGATTGGCGGACATTTTCTGTATGATCTTTTTGATGTTCTTGTTGGCTACTTCAACCGCACCATTCATCTTGGGCCAATAGATGACGGAAATGAGATGCTTGATGTGAAACTTACTGCACAGCTCCTTCATCATTTAATTGTTCATGTTCTTGGCGTTGTCTGATATGATCACCTCCGGTTGTCCATATCGACAGACGATATTGTTTCTGATGAAACCACTGATGACCTCTTTCATGACTTTGGGAAAAAAGGCTGCTTCAACCCATTTGGTGAAGTAATCGATCATGGTGAAGATGAATCGATGACCATTGCTGGCTTTGGGTTCCACTAGGCCTATTACATCCATTCCCTACATGGAGAAAGGCCATGGTGAACTCATGTTATGCAACTCATTTGGAGGAGCGTGTATGGCATTTCCATGTACTTGGCATTGAAAACATCTTTTGACGTGATAATCACAGTCAGCTTTGAGAGAGATCCAATAATGACCGGTTCTTAATATCTTCTTGGCCAGCAGATGACCGCTCATGTGTGGACCACAAACTCCACCATGGATTTAATCCATCAGTCTCTGGGCTTGTTCTTTATCAAGGCATCTTAACAGGCCTATTCCAACATCTTTTTTGTAGAGGGCATCTCCGCTTAGATAGAACTTCATAGCCATCATGTGAATCCATTTTCCCTCAGATTGGCTTGCTCCAGCGGGTGTAGATCCATCTCGTAGATATTCCTTAATGTCTTGATACCAAGGCTGATTGACAGGAGGTATTTCATCTAATACTTCTCCAATGTAATTCCCGTATATCAGGGCTTTCTGAATTGTGAATTTTATTTTGGGAAACCAACTCCTATCGGATATGCGGATTAATGAAGCCAACGTTGCCAATGCATCATCGAAGTCATTCCTACCCCGAGGAATATGGCTGAAAAAAATGTTTTCAAACTCCATGGATATTCTGATGACCTACCGATGATAGGGCAACAAATGCAGTTCCTTGGTGTGATATGCCCTAGTGGATTATCTAATGACCAACTCAGAGTCTCCAAAGACCAGTAGGTGTTTGATACCCGTGGATTGGGCTAGTTTTAACCCCATTATATAGCCTTCATACTCGGCTGTGTTGTTGGTGTTGCCAAATTAAAGTTCAGTAGCCACAGGATATTGAACTCCCGTACCAGAGATAAGAACTGCCCCAGCTCCGGCACCTTCCATGTTTACTGCTCCATCAAAATACATTTTCCATTGTTGGACTGTATTCTCTTGTTGGAGTTGTTGAATTGTCGTGATTCCATCATCTGGGAAATAAGTCTCTAGGGGCTCGAACCCTCTTGAAGGTGCTTCAGCTAATTGATCTGCAATGCCTTGACCCTTGATTGACTTCTAAGTCACATAGACAATGTCTAGTTATTGTAGGATCAACTGCCATTTGGACAGTCGACAGTTCAACATTGGCTTGTTGAATACATACTTGAGTGGATCAATACGGGATATGAGGTATATCGTGTGCCTATGGAGGTAATGCTATAACTATAGACACTCAAAATTTTCCTTGCCCCAATACTAACCCCATAAGAGGTCAAAACCATCAATCAATCCAAATCCGGCCACCAATGCCGGTCCTTCAACCAAAATCTGACTCTAAATATCAGTAATCAAGCCCCGACAGTTAATCGGACCATCAATCAAGTTTTGATAGTCAATCGGACCATCAATCAAGTTCTGACAGTTAATTGGACCATCAATCAAGTTCCAACAGTCAATCGGACCATCAATCAAGTTCCGACAGTTAATCGGACGATCAATCAAGCTTCGACAGTCAATCGGACCATCAATCAAGTTTCTACAGTCAATCGGACCATAAATTAAGTTTCGACAGTCAATCGGACCATCAATCAAGTTTTGACAGTCAATCGGACCATCAATCAAGTTTCGATAGTCAATCGGACCATCAATCAAGTTCTGACAGTTAATCGGACCATCAATCAAGTTCCAACAGTCAATCGGACCATCAATCAAGTTCCGACAGTTAATCGGACGATCAATCAAGCTTCGACAGTCAATCGGACCGTCAATCAAGTTCCTACAGTCAATCGGACCATAAATTAAGTTTTGACAGTCAATCGGACCATCAATCAAGTTCTGACAGTCAATCGGACCATCAATCAAGTTTTGACAGTCAATTGGACCATCAATCAAGCTCCGACAGTCAATCAGACCATCAATCAAGCTTCGACAGTCAATTAGACCATCAATCAAGGTCCGATAGTCAATCGAACCATCAATCAAGTTCTGACAGTCAATCGAACAATTAATCAAGTTCTGACAGTCAATCGGACCATCAATCAAGCTCTGACAGTAAATCAGACCATCAATCAAGTTTCAATAGTCAATCGAATCATCAAGCTCAACCTCGGTTTCAACCTAGGAGGTACCAATCAACCCTGACCTCAATATCGAGACATGTCAAGCCATCTCCGGTCTCAATCTGGGAAACACATTTCATCCCTGGCAGCAACCCGGGAAGTCAAACTCGACCCCGGTCTCAACCTGGGAAGTGCAGGTCATCCCCGGTCTCAACCCGGGACGTCAGGTCAACTTCAGACATCAACCTGAAGCATCACAACAACTCCAGAGCAAAACTTGGAATGACCACGTCAGCCTCAAAGATAACCCTGAGGTCAAAAGACTCGACTAGGATCCAAGTCTTGGAATCGGCTCACGGAAGTCAACCAGCGACCATGCCAACACTACAGGCAGCCCCAGGAGAGGTACAACGGTCATTTCATTAACTCCCAACCAACTTGGTCAAACTCAAGTGAAATTGATGCCGCCAAAGTCAGAATGAACCCTAACGACGATCCCGAGTGGCAACTACGCAAGACAGCTCAACGGATAAACTACGGGGAATCAAAGACCTGGTTATGAACCCGTCTTCCTAGACCCGAAAAATGTTTTTTCCAATGTCATTGCAACACTCTCAACAAGAGCTTTCCAGAAAGGTATTGCACGCCTCAAACGAACGCTCCGATCAAAAGTTATAAAGTTTCGATCGGACATCGCATTGCTCGGAGTGCACGTACTTCGAGACGACCAAGCCGGGCACGTGGGCCCCACCTAGGGGAGCTGAAACTCTACCTGTGGCTGCCGTAGGTAGAGTGGAGGCTCCCTGGCCTATAAATAAACGTGCCCCCCATTCATTTCAAAAAAATTCAAAAACGCAGCGAAGCCCTGCCGGTTTGATTTTTTGATTTTTACACCTTTTCTAAACCCAAATATTTTCACTCCAACACGTAGATATACCCATATACTACCAGATATCAAAAAACCACCGGTAGATTTGGACGTTTAAAGCCTACGATTTGGCAAAAAGCCCGTATTACGGTCCATTGTAAGTATTTTTACGATCAGAAAGTCAATACTACTACTTTGCACTGTTTTACACTTGCACACGAAATTTTATTTTCTAAACATGCTCGGAACTTAGTTCTGTGGCCATTTTTGTCAAAAATTAATACATTTTTGTACATAAACTTCGTTTTTAACATTTCTACAACTCGAACTGACGATCCGTCAGCTCTAGTAGCTTCAATGCACTAGCGCACACATTCTGGCGACTTCGCCGGATTGGGTTATCTTCCCATTCCGGGTTTGGCCTTATTCTGTACATATTTAACTGTTTATATACTAACATTTTAATTCTGTCAAGCCCGGATGTCAAATTCGAGGTAGTTTACCGCTTTTATATATATTTACACATATATAAGCGACATTCACCATCACTGGTACTCATATCAGTCCTGGTTGACTACATTTCTGTCAATATATATATTTATATATTTTCAGTTGGCCTGGACTATTTCGTGGTCATTTTACTATTTTTGCACACTTCTCCATACTGGGTGCTTTCCCCAGTCGCTGGGTGACTATTTTTCTATTAATTTCAATTCTGTTAGGCACAGGCGTGAAAACCCATCGCCCTTTTTACTATTTGTATATATATATATATATATATTTTATTTCTATCACAGCCTGGATTATTTCGTGGCTATTTACAGTTTATTTATATATATATATAATATATATATATATATATATATATATATTTCAATTCCAGTCCGGGCTTCCGAGTGAAAACCCATAGCCCTTTTACAGCTTATATATATATAATTATATACATTGCTTTATTCAATTTATTCAACTTCTGCATTTAACATTGATTTGAATATAAATTTGCACTGATTTTTCTGCAGGCGGATTAGATTTATCCAAATCTCGCCAATTCTAGCTTTCAACGGTTCAAAGAGGTCCCGACAGAACCTGGAAGCTATAATGGCTGAGATTTCTTTAAATCTAGATATTTTTATATAGTTTCAGCTTCAAAAGCAACCTCGCATCCCTTAGATCGCTATCTAGTGGGAACGAGACGCTTCGGCCGTGCGGACCGAGATTTACTGAATGATTTCCTAGTTTTGGCTATTTTTGGATATTCATCTATTTCTGTACAAATTTGAACTGTGCAGGTTTTCTAGCCACTCATATGTGAGCCTAGGAATCGTGGGATTCATGATCAAACTGATCAGAATCTGATTCCCACGATGGACAAACTCCGATTTACAGATGTATACTGCCAGTTTTTTTCTGTAAAATGTACATGCACAGACCTTAAAACTGTTATCTGGATTTAAGGTCTTAACATAGTGAAAATATAGATTGTCGTGTCAGTGTCCCTCCGATGGTTTTAATACCTATGAGGAGACCGACAATTTATATTTATGTGGTCAAGGATGCTTCGCAGCCCGATAAATCACCACTTGCATGCATCCTTAAGGCTATAAAGATAAAATCGAAAGTGGCGATGTGCTTCAATTCCTATGTCAGCGTAAGAGTTTGATAAAAAAAACTTTTAAAACATCACTGTCAATTCAATGCAACAGCTTTTGCAAATCAAATTAAATGCTTTTTTGCAAATCAAATCAAAGACTGATTTTTAAAATCAAATCAAACCCTTCGTATATAGGCTCAACGAAGCCTGTCAAAGCTTTCAATCAATCCAAAGGCCCAATTTTTAAATAGCATTCACTCACGCATTCCAGTTTTAAGAGAAATATTGAAAAGATTGCGGTATCATGTTTACACATGAGTCGTGGGGTGCCTAACACCTTTCCCACACTTAACCAAGCCCCCGAACTCAAAACTCCGATTTCAAATATCAAGTTTCGACAGTGTCCAGCAATTGGGCCTCTTTTCAAATCAAACTCGGTTGAGTTGGTACAACCATTTTCAAAACTACAAACTGGCGACTCTGTTTAAATCAAATAGTCGACATATACACATGTTGGCCTCTTTCCTAAAAAACCCTTCAAAACCTTTTTGCAATAAAAAGAATAAGGGTAGAGATAACTTAGGAAGATCGATTTGGGGAAAATCGTGTTATAAATTGACCTGCAATATTTCTTAAATTTTCGAACGTCGACAGGTGGTGACTCTGCTAGGGACAGTAGAGGGCTTAGGCCGCTTCTAATCTTTTCAAATGTTTCCCTTTAAAAACTATGAAATGCATGAAATCCTGCATCTCTATAGTCAATGGATGAGTGAATGTTATGTATGAATGATATGCCTTTACATTGAATGAATGAGAATGAATGCTTTAGTGCTTCACACCCATATTAGTGCTTCGCACAAACTGTTATTGTATGCATAAGCGGTAAGGCCGATGTATGTGAATGTATGTTGTGAGTCCCTCCACCAGGAGGCTAACCCGGTCGGTGATAAGTAAGGACTCTGGGGACGACTAAGTCTCCGGGGCTGCCTCTTGAAAAGGCACTACCCAGATTCGCTCTAGTTGAACGATCGGATTAACTTCCCTTCTAGTAGATTGCTATGATCTGGGAACCTTCATGCCGAAACAAAAGCAGCGAGAGTAACCTAGGATAGGTCAGCTTCTGATCAACCGAATCCGACGGGATGCTTCTTCATACCTTCCTCTTTTAATTCCATGTCAAGTCTCCAATTACTGAGGAGCACAATGTAAATGACATTAATGAAAGATTTACTTTCCTGTCAAATATCATGTCATCCTGCCATCAAAACAACTAACCTCGATTTTGCAGGATAAACTTAAAAAACACACATCATAAATGCATCCGGTCATTACCTACCACAGGGAACTGACACTCCTACGTTTTGGTGTAGGTAGGGAAAAATTGGTCTCATCACCAGATCAAAGGCCAGAAAAGCACACGATCCATCTACGGACATGGCTTCAAGTGCTTCACCAGAATCTACCCATTTGTCTAGGGAAGAGTTCGAAGGATTGAAAAATTAGATAACCGAGCTATCCGGTTTCCTTAGAGAGCAAAGCAAGGCCTTCAAAGAGAAATAATCTCATCCAGAACTAGGTGCATCTGGTAGTGGTGATGGCGGTTAAGATATAAAAAAGGCCGAAACTCAGATCCCTGGACCCCAGAACAAGAATACAATCAACAAAACTCCAGAAATCACCATCCTAGGCAAAGAACAGGAAGCTGGTAACCTTCTCAAGAAAATGCAACAAATGGAAGAAACTCTCCGGTCTATTAAAGGGACTGGGGCGTTTGGCAGTGTGAATTATTCTGACCTCTGTATATTCCCCGGGGCTCCTTATCCTGGGAAATTTAGAACTTTCGAGTTTGAGAAATATGATGGGTTGGGAGATCCATACACACATCTGAAAGTTTTCATTGGAGAACTCGGATCCTATGTTCAGGACGAGAAACTTCGAATGCAACTATTTTAGAAGAGTTTAACTGGAGAAGCCAGAGCCTGGTATGCCCGTCTGGACAACTCCATAATCCATAGTTGGGAAGAATGGGCCCATGCCTTCCTCAGCCAGTACAGTTTCCAATCTCAACTATCTCCAGATTGGTATCAAATTACCAAAATCAAGAAGAATAACATTGAATCATTCAGAGAATATGCCCAACGATGGAGACGGGTCGCAGCACAAGTCACCCCCGCCATGACAGAATCTGAAATAATCATGACTTTCATCGATATTCAAGAAGCTCATTATTATAAAAGGGTCCTAGCAGGCATAGGAAAACCTTTCTCTGAAATGATCAAACACGGCGAAATCACCGAAATGGGACTCAAGTCCGGGAAAATAAAGACCTAATAGCACTTAAAGATGTTGCTGAGCATATCCAATCCAAAAATTACAGGAGTAATCCCCTGAGGGTCCATAAAAAGAAAGATGAAGAAGTTTCCTTGGTGTTACAAGGACAAAATTCAAGCAGTAATTCGAACAATACGCCCATTCAAAGGAGGAACTATACCCCTTTCCAAGTTGCAACACAGCCTTCAAATCCTTCATTCCAAAAAAACATGGAGGTTAGATGTAGAAGGACTTTCACCCCACTAGGGGATTCACTCGAGAACGTCTTCAAACTTCTGACAGCTCAGAAGAAGATTGGCCAACTCCTTCCGCCAACTAACACTAATGCAAGGAACTTTGACCCTAGCAAGAAATGTGCTTATCATTCCGGATCACCGGGCCATGACACTCAAGACTGTTGGCCCCTCAAGCATAAAATCCAAGATTTGATTGATGGCGGGGAAATTGTGGTCGTAAAGCCAGATCAATCGCATGTCCAAGATAACCCTCTCACACAGTACAAGGAGGAGAATGTCAACATGATCAACACTTCATGTGGAGAAGGATCCAAATACCTCCGCTATGTTAAAGAATCAACTCAATCCAACAACATCAGCCCAATGAGTTGGGTGGATTTTGAAAAACAATTTCTGATAAAGCAAGAAATAAAGTATATCAAGGAACAAATCGAGCAGTTGGCTGAATTGGTCGTCTACCAACATCAACTCACCAGAAAGATGTTGAAGCAAATCCATCAATCTATTGACAGTCGCTCTCCTCCAGTGGAAGTTAATTCTAATCAAGATCATAGCCGGACTGATAAGGGGATCGAAGAAGCAAGTGTTCAAGCAGGTAGGAAGTTCCTATTTCAAAGGAATTTCACCAATTTGAACCAGTCAATGGAAGAAATCCTGCAAATGATAATCAACGAGGGAATGGTTGAAAACTTGCTACCTCCGCTTAACCCTGAATCCAAAAAATTCAAACCTGACCAAATATGTCAGTACCATTCCAACTCTCCCGGCCATGATATAGAAGAATGCTGGGCACTTCGTAACCTAATTCAAGACCTGATTGAGAAAGGTGACCTAATCAGAGGAAATCAAATCCTCGACATGACAGATAAAGATAGCCTCTAGATCCCCGATGCATGGTATCAGGACACAGTGGCTGTCATATCCTGCGATAAAGAATCAATCATCACACCCCTGGTATTGACAGGTAAAGGGGTCCAAGACAAATAAAATCCTATAAAAGTGGTTGCACCTCAGCCTCTAATTTTGCCCATCAGACCTCAATATCCAATCCTCAGTCTGAAGAAGGTCCCATGGGACTACGGGGACATTGAAAGCTCTACTTCAAATAACATCTCCATCCTGTCAAAGGGTAATCCATTGTACCTGCCTCAACGGGTGATTAAACCAGTTACCAAAGCAAAAAAAAGGTGGCTAAAGAAAAGATACAAGAGTTCCTCAAAAAGATGGGACATAATGAAATCAAGATATTGCAAAGCTTGAAAGACGCACCCAAGAAAATATCCATCCTGGATTTGGTCATATCATCAAAGGATCACCGTAACATCCTAGTGAAGGTACACGGTAGACACAAAGAAATTCTGTCATCTGATAGAACATATTTTCAACAACAATGTGATTTTCTTCACAGACGATGATATCCCTGCAGAGGGAAGGGGCCATCAGAAGTCCCTACACATAGCTGTTATGTCCTCCGGATACGTGATCGGAGGAGTGCTCATTGTTGGAGGATCTTCCCTCAACATTTGTCCATATGACACGTTGGAAAGAATGAAGATCAATTCAAATCGGATCAAAGCCAGTCACATGGTTATCCGGGCTTTCGACGTATCTCGCCGCCAGGATATGGGGGAAATTAAGCTTCCTCTAGAGATTGGCCCACATACCTTTTATGTATCTTTCCAGGTGCTCAACATAGCCACCGGATACAACTTATTGTTGGGCAGGCAATGGATCCATATGGGTGGGGCTGTTCCATCCACCCTCCATTAACAACTCAAGTACATTATCAATAGCATTCTCATCACAGTGAATGCCGAACCAGAATACCCTACCCACATACATGGGGACATGCCAGTGATTAGCCTGGATGCCGGGATTGAGCCTGCAAGTTTTCAAGCTCTCGAGGTGAGCGATATTAAATATCTACTGATTGGGCACCAGCCCTGAAGCCTAAAATTTCCACTGAAGTAATGATAGTGGGCCAAGAAATGATAGCTGCAGGTTTCCAGCCTGGAGAAGTGTTAGGAAAAAATAAGCACGACATTAAGATGCCAATTCAAATCCCAATTTAGATGGGAAGAGAAGGACTGGGATTTTCATCAGGGTCAAATCACCGGAATCCACACAAACATCCCAAAGCGCAAGCCTCCACAATTCTTCTCCCAAACCTCACAAATGCCGGATGGGTTAAACCTACAAGGAAGATCCCCACGGGGACATCAGCCATGCTATTTCCTTCAATCATACCTGTCCATGAAAGGAAAGCCCTCAAGCCTGAGGCTGGTAGCAAAAGGAAAAAGAAAAGATCCTGTACGAAGGACGAAACCCGTTTGCTAACATGAAAGTCATTATCAACTACGAGGGGATGAATGATGAACTCCCAGTTAGTGATGATGAGGATTGTGCTCACTTTACTCGCAGCAAACAGAGGAACAATCCACAGAAAAGCCTCGGCCATATCCTAAAGGATGTCTCAGTTGTCAATCAAGATGAGATGGACGAGCACACTTCCAGCATCATCCTTATCCATGAGGATCTAACACTAGACAATTGGAGCAGTGTCCCTTGCCTCAGTCAAAAAGGGTAAAGGGTCAGACAGTCATTCTGCCCTTAATCATGCTTTCATTTACTGCTTACTTTTGATTGCACAGCTGGAGCAGTTACTTTTGTCATGCTTTACAAATGCTATATGTATTTAAGCAGCTTGTATATATTAATGAAAGCATTTTTATTTTTAGGACCCAAGCATTGGATATGTGTGTCTCTGCTGATGAGATGCCAACCTGTTAACATAACTCCAACTATGATGCAAGATTGAGCTTCGACTTGACGGATCTTGTTCAAGAGGAGGAAGATGATTATGACGGTGCCAGAGGAGATCAAGGAATGGGTCGAAGACAAACCTAAACCAAACCTCGACCAAACCTTCACCATCAACATAGGAACCTCCAAAACCATCAAAGAAATCCAAATAGGTTTAGACCTCACCTCAGATCAAAAAGCCGACCTGATCGAACTCCTAACACAGTACGAGGATGTATTTGCATGGTCGCATTAAGACATGATCGGTCTATCCACAGACATTGTAATCCATCGAATACCCATCAAAGAATGGTTCAAACCAATCAAACAAAAGCTCAGACGATTGAAACCTGAGTGGAATCTCAAACTCAAAGAAGAAATCATTAAGCAATTCAAAGCCAGGATCATCATGGTATTAACCTATCCCGAATGGCTATCAAAAATAGTCCCCATACCTAAACCCGAAGGGAAGGTACGAGTCTACGTGGATGACCGGGATCTAAACAAAGCCTGTGTCAAGGATAATTTCTCGGTACCTTTTATCCACATCCTGATTGACAATACTGCGCAGTACGACATGTATTCCTTCATAGACTGCTTTGCTGGTTACCATCAAATCATGGTTGCTGATGAGGACCGGGAGAAAACAACTTTTATCACTCCTTGGGGAACGTTTTGCTATCGACAACTATCCTTAGGCCTCATCAATGCCGGAGCAACTTATCAGCGAGCCATGATGGACCCTCTTTCATAATATGATGCACAAAGAAATAGAAGTTTATGTTGACGACATCATCATCAAATCTCGGAGGGAGGATGATCACATAAACCATCTAAGGAAGCTGTTCAATAGGTTGCGCAAGTACAACCTCAAGCTAAATCCCTCTAAATGCGCTTTTGGCGTCAAAGCTGGCAAACTGCTACGATTCCTGGTGAGCAATCGGGGCATTGAGTTAGACCCTGCCAAGATCAAAGCCATTTCTGAAATGCTCGTGCCTCGTACGGAGAAGGATATACGAGGATTCCTAGGAAGGATCAACTTCATAAGTCGATTCATTTCCCAGCTCACAGCAACCTGTGAGCCCATCTTCAAGTTGTTAAGGAAGAATTCCTCCATCAAATGAAATGAGGATTGCCAACAAGCCTTTCTTGCCATTAAAAAGCAGCTTGTCGAAGCTCTTATTTTGGTACCTCCAAGGGATGGAGTCCCCTTATTCATGTACTTGTCCGTCAATACCAATGCCATGGGCTTTATGCTATGACAGAAGGATGATAGTAGCAAAGAAAGAGCTATCTACTACATCAGCAAAAGATTCAGCAGTGGGGAACAAAAATACACCCTGATCGAGAAGACATGATGTGCATTAGCATGGGCCGCCATGAGGTTGTAACACTATTTATATAGGCACACGACGTATCTCATATCCTGTATGGATCCACTCAAATACGTCTTAAATAAACCAATGTTAAATTTTCGACTGTCCAAATGGTAGTTGATTCTACAGCAGTTCGACATTGTCTACGTGACTCAGAAGTCTATCAAAGGCCAAGGCATTACAGATCAATTAGCAGAAGCACCTTCAAGAGGGTTCGAGCCCCTGGAGACATATTTCCCAGATGATGGGATTATGATAATTCAACAACTCCAGTCATAGAATACAGTCCAACCATGGAAAATATATTTTGACGGAGCGGTAAACAT
Source organism: Panax stipuleanatus (assembly GCA_020205555.1). Classification (NCBI taxonomy): domain Eukaryota; kingdom Viridiplantae; phylum Streptophyta; class Magnoliopsida; order Apiales; family Araliaceae; genus Panax; species Panax stipuleanatus. Next base: position 27,039,066 of record CM035122.1, read on the forward strand.
GGAAGGTTCCGGAGCTGGGGCAGTCCTTATCTCTGGTATAGGTGATCAATATCCTATGGCTACCAAACTTCAATTTGGCAACACAAACAACACGGCCGAGTACGAAGGCTGTATACTGGCGTTAAAACTAGCCCAGTCCATGGGTATCAAACACTTACTGGTCTTTGGAGATTCTGTGTTGGTCATCAGACAAACCAACGACAAGTATCTCACTAAAGAACTGCATCTGCTGCCCTATCATCGGCAAGTCCTCAAAATGTCCCAGGAGTTAAAAGCAATAACCTTCATCCACATTCCTCGGGGTCGAAATGACTTTGCTGATACACTGGCAACGTTGGCTTCATTAATCCGCATATCCAACAGGAGCGGGTTTCCCAACATCCAGTTCATAAATCAAAAAGCCCCAAAATACGGGAAGTACATTGGAGAAGTATCAGACAAAATACCTCTTGTCAAGCAACCTTGGTTTCAAGACATCAAGGAATACCTTCGTGATGGATCTACACCCGCTGGTGCAAGCCAATCAGAGCAAAAACGGATTCTCAGAATGGCCATGAAGTTCTATCTGAGCGGAGATGCACTTTATAAAAGGGATGCTGGAATAGCGAGCAAGCCCAAAGACTAATGGATGAAATCCATGGCGGAGTCTGTGATCCACATATGAGTGGCCATCTGCTAGCCAAAAAGATAATCAGAACAGGACATTACTGGATCTCGCTCAAAGCTGATTGCGATGATCACGCCTAGAGATGCTTTCAATGCCAAATATATGGAAATGCCATCCACACTCCTCCAAATGAGCTGCATAACATGAGTGCACCATGGCCTTTTTCTATGTGGGGAATGGACGTGATAGGTCCAGTTGAACCCAAAGGCAGCAACGGTCATCGGTTCATCTTCACCATGATCGACTACTTCACCAAATGGGTTGAAGCAGCCTATTTTCCTAAAGTTACAAAAGAGGTCATCATCAGTTTCATCAGAAATAATGTTGTTTGTCGATATAGATAGCCGGAGGTGATCGTATCAGATAAAGCCAAAAACCTGAATAATCAAATGATGGTAGAACTGTGTGCCAAGTTCCACATGAAGCATCTCAACTTCGTCATCTATCAGCCCGGTGCTATCGGAGCGGCCAACAAAAACCTCAAGAAGATCATGCAAAATATGTCCGCCAATCACAAAGACTGGCCTGACTTGCTACCTCTCACCCTGTTAGCCTACAGAACGTCAATGCGCACCTCTACTGGGACTACCCCCTATTCACTGGTCTATGACATGGAAGCAGTCCTCCCTATAGAAGTAGAGATGGAGTCTTTACGAGTATTAATAGATGCTCAGATGGACGAAGATCAATGATTGCAAGACCGATTTCATCAACTGTCCCTGATAGACAAAAAAAGGGCCACAACCATTTTCCACGGTCGGTTATACCAGCAAAGGATCGCCAGGTCCTGCAACAAGAAAGTTCGAATTCGGCAATTTAAAGAAAATGATTTGGTGTTACAGAAAATCCTGGCCAATCAGGATGAAGCCAAAGGAAAATTTACCCCAAACTGGGAAGGCCCTTTTATTGTCAAGGAAGTGCTGACAAGGGGAGCCATCAGGCTACAGGAAATGGATGGGAATGAATTTCCCCAACTCATCAATTCAGACACTGTGAAAAAGTACTACGTCTGAAGCACATGCATACCCGCATCTGGGTCCTACAAATCGAATCAGGTTCAGCTTTTCACTAGAGAAGCCTAAACTAAGAATGACCTTATATCCCTCAGCCCAGGAGTACGTAGGCAACCATCTATGGTGCGGTTAAATCAAGAGAAAATCCAAAGAACTTGCAAATTCCAGCATCAAATTCCAAAGCTCACCGACCCAAATTCAAACCCCAGATAAATTCTTTTCAAGCCTCTTCCATTAAACCACCAGAACAACAAATGACCTGATCTCCCTCAACCCGGGAGTACATAGGAAGCCCTCTACGGCGTGGTTTGACCTTTAAGAAAAAATAAAAAAATGGAAGACCAGTTCCAAGACACCGAAGACAAATAAAAGCTAAATGCTGTCAAGTTGTCCGGCTACCAGACTCATTTAAGGAACTCCCTTGACACCTCAACTGTCAGTCCATCAAGGAGAAGCTCAAAATGCATCAACAACTGCGAGTCATGACGAAAGTGGTAATCACTCAGCGATGACAATACATATCTAAGCAGAGAAGTATCTCAAAAATATATTTCTATGATATATAAACTGCTTTATATACATAGTTCCCTGTACATGACAAAAATGGCTAATCTAGTCTGTGCAGGAAAAATAAAGCTAGTCTATAGACACAAGGACAAGCGGGTCAGCAATGCCAGCATGGCATCTCTCTTTGAGGATGGAGGAGCATCTGTAAGAGTAGTCCACTCAGCCACCATTTGGCTAAGAACATCCATAGTCATCTACAAGGTGGCACTGTGGTCATCAATGTAAGCACTCATCTCGATAACCAAACTATGGGTGTAAGATCGGAGAGCAGTACTATCAGCAATGTGGAAATCAAGGGAAGCTATAGCCTCATCCCTCTCTTCAAAAGCTGCATCTCGAGAAATCAAAGTCTCCTCAATCTCAACATATGCTGCATCTCTGGCTAAGCGAACCTCATCTCGTTCCACAATGGCGATATCTAAAGTGGAGCGAAGCTCCTCCCACTCAATAAATCCAGTATCCAAGGCGGTCCTGAGACCATCCCTCTTAGAAAAAGATAAATCCCTGCCAGATAGGGCAGCCAATAGCTGCGCTCTAGGTGAATCTCTTTCAAAGGTCATCCTGAATAGAGAATCTGACAAAGCTGGATCTGTCCCTGTGGGCATAATCGGGGGATCACTAATCAAAGCTACTGCCAAATATGCGAACAGCTCATCCTCAGTAGGAGAATCGGGAACCTCTATGGGCTCCTCCTCGTCAGAATCCGCAAACAGAGATATATGAAGCTCTGCTACTGCGACTGCGGTCTCTGCCTCTAACCATGCAGAATACTCCGAAGAATGACTCGAATGTCTACTGGAGAACTCAGCCCTCTCCCTGTAAGTCCAACACTCATAAACTCTAACCAAGTCGGCCAGTGACATCGATGAAGCCGACATCCTCTGATCAGTAGAATCCTCAAAATGGTGTATACTCTACCACTGATCAAACTGCTCCATAACTGCCAAGGGATGATAAGTAGTCATACCCCTCAATCCTGCCAAAGGTAAATAATCTATGCCATATGCATGAGTAATGAAGCTGAATGGGGTCACCATCCCTAAGCATAACAAAACTGCGAATGGATGCTTAACACCCGATAAAAATGCTAACTAGGACTCTAAGTCGACGCAATCAGGCGGATAAAAGGAGTAAACTGAGGATATCTCGTGGCTAAAATAATAGGCATGAGGTCTAAATGACCTAATCTGTCGTATGTGTGACATCAACCACATATACAGCACTACCGAGCTACCCCGAAAAAACCCCGTTGGATGGGTACTGCAATAGGTGAGCGACCTCAGAGTCTCCGCCAAGATCATAGGGATAATGGTACTCCCCTATCTAAGGGCTCTGACTACAACAACCAATCCCACATCAAGGTGATCTAAACGCAATGGCATGTAAACATATGCCACGATGCACATCAGCAACATGCCTATCCTGGCTGTCTGCCACTCTGCAAAAATGACAAAATCCCTGACGTGACGGTCGTAGCTATCAAGCTCACCATTGTGCTCTATCAAAAAGTCAGGGGAGATCACATGCCTTGAAATGATCTCATCCATGACTATGCTCTGTCGAAGACCGGACAGTCGAGTAAACTGTCTCCGCATATCACTGATAGCCGTCCGAGCACACGGCGACTCTAAATCTAAGTCAGTAAATCTCTGGTACTCCTCCAGAGTAGGCGAAAGCTCACATTTCCCAATGCAAAATAACTGTCTCTCCGGTACCCATAAGGGTAGGACGCCATCAATAAAGCCGTCTGGAACCCTGAAATCTACAAGGGCCATCGAATGCCCCAACATCTGGTCAACTGTCCCCCTAGCTGGAAAAGGCAGACTATCATACCATGATTGCAACGATGCAGCCACCTCTGATCGTGGCAAATGCTCTATACGGCTAACTGCAGACGTCGTCATCTGTATCACCGTATCAGAAGACCGTCCAGAGGTCAAGTTAAATCGCAGCTGTCTGAATGCATACACATAATACATGTATGATGACAATGATATAAACATGATGCATCAGATAAAGATGACAAAAATATCTACAACAAGTTATCTACTACATACATCATCCCTTTATCCTGGTACAAAGTGAAAGGAAAAATACAGGGAAATGGGGCTCCACCACCCAGCTAATAAAGTGGTCTGTCAAAATGATGGCATAGATGCCAAATAGCCAAAACAGTGGCTGACCAAAAATATAGCTGCCATACCTATCACAGGAAGTCAAAGACCTCCGTATCAAATTGATCGACCTACTCCAGATCTTCTGTCTGCACAAAGCTGCTGGGATCAGGCATATCTGGGTCGTATAAGGGAGGATCTGCCCCTGTATAACTACTACTGAATGGACCTGAAGAGGGGCCTGCTCTAGAGCTGGATGGGTCAAATAAAGATGCCTATGATGGATCTCGGCCAAGATGCCTGATAAAGAAATGAGCCTGGTCTAACTCCCTGGTCAGATATGCTATCTAGTCTGCATGAGTAGGCTCCCTAATACAAGCTATCCAGTCCGTCATCATCACGGACCCCGGCACCATGTCTGCCATAAAATGGATGGCACGAGTCTGAGCCCCAATAGTGCGAGGACTCCATCAGCTGTAGAAGGTTGCCTGGCTGTATGGGCCCTCTGATAGATCAAAGCCGTCTATACCCTCCAAAGGGATGTCTGTCAAAGGCACTAAAAATGACCAATAATGCCAAGCAGGAGGAGTAATGGGAATGCGGATCTCCCCTGTAACGCTCCGAATGGAACGCTCTCCAAGATAGAGCTCCCAGCCTTCATCCGTCAACATAGGGACTCTGCGGGTCGATAAAACAAACTCCCGACCAGTGGGGAAACCTCCATCAAATCCGACTATCAAGTGCTCGAATGTGTATGGCGTCAAGGTAACCGAGCCCGCCGTCAAAAGCTCCAACTACAGACGGGCATGAGTGAATCACTCAACAATAGAGACCTTCGTCAAAATAGAGTGGTGCCATCTCAGTCCACGTGGATAGGTCTCCAGACCTAATGCTGAAATGGGTCATAGGTAAGGAAGCCTCTCAAATGCCCAAAGCTATCCATGCAAATATCAAAAGTCCTCAGTGACCAAGACTGCCAAAAGTAAGTGCAGAAATTAAAAAGGTACAGAAAGATGTACTCACCAGCAAAAACTGATGGAATCCTATCTAAGCCTCTGTCACATTCTCCGAAAGCAAGCGCATGCCCCAGAGAAAATAAGTAAAGTTATAGGAGCCCCAATTAAAGTCACTGAGGCGCTCTACATGCTGAGTGGCGCTAATCAAAGCAAAGAATATCGTCGATGAGTTGTCCGCCATAAAACAATCCCTGATGATCGACAAAAACTATCGCCTCAGAATGCGATCTCTAGCCCTCCGATCATCAGGCAGAGGCAACTACAAAGTCCTATCCTGGGCGTCTATGCTCAAGGGATCAGATCAGACTGCCCGACCCTTGAATGCCGACTGAGGAACTCCCAACAGGGATCTAACTGCGGTGGGTAAAATGTCAGACACGACAGACACTGTCTTACACTCAAACTCAATGCCAGTGATAAATCTCCAGTCCATAGGAGTCATCATCACCTCGCAATCAAGCAGATGAAGGGACTGAGTCTGGTGAAACTAGCGCTCAGACAAAGCCCTCATATACCCCCAATGGGGAACGGCGGGGCAGGATCGAGAAGAAGGCCTGAAATCCCCAACCATCCACGATCTCCCTATAATCCTCGTGCAGAGTCTGATAGAGGGAGTGCACACTAAACCAGTTCTCTTGTGGCTGTGTCAAGCCAGGGAGTTGCATCAAAAATCAACCCATGTCAAAAACTTGTGCCCCGAGAATGGCCAGAAGATGAGAAAAGAGTCCAGATAGAAGAAAGACTTCAAGTTACCTCGTTGGCCTAAAGATATCTTGAAGGATGGCGACTGAAGTCGCCCAGCAACTCTTGTGTCGGCACAGCAACGCCCCAGACCTCCGTACATTGAACCTGAGCTGGAACAGGAGCAACAAAAGCAGCCTCCTCGTCATCAATGTCAATGGGCTGCTCATTCTGTACTGGACGTATCCTGCTCTCTACTAATCTGCGAGGCATCCTAGCTGGACGGGCCTATGGGACGGCAGAAGCCCTCCTCTATCTAACACCTGATGAAACCAAGGTAGAACTGTCAGGTCTATCGCGATCCATCCCATACACCAGTACTCGAAATCACCTCAGATAGGGTGTGGTAAGCCTAAAACCTGTGGCTTATTAATCAATCAATCCAGCATACATATCTAAGTCCTAAAACATGTATGGGTCTGTCAAAAATACCCCGTATAGTCAAAACTGCATGTTTTCAAAATCCTAGAAGCTCAAAACCTGCATTGGGTCAGTAATAAACTCCCCACAAAGTCAAAAATGCATGCTTTTCAAAATCTAAGATTTTGGAGAAATTTCACCAGTCTCCTTTATAAAATGGACTGTCCACATGCACATAGGCATGTCTAGGTGGCCATTCAGTAGCACACCTACCCAAAAAAATAGAAACAGTTCATATCTATCCAAAAAAATCAAAAACCAGCCTCACATGGTCTCCAAAATACCATAGGCATTTTTAGTTGAAAGTCCAGGCTCACTAGGCCTCAAAAAGGATGATTAAACCGATCAAAAAGTTGAAAAATTGACTGTCTCAGAACCTGATTTTTCTTACATCCAAACGTGCATTATAGTAAAATATGTATACATATGTAGATAGAAAATTTTTCACAAGTCATATAGACATACATTTTCCAAACATTACGTTTAAAAGCACCCTAGGCGGTTCACGTGCTTTAAACAGTTAAAAACTATGAAACAAGGATGAAAAACGTTACCTGCGCTACGCTGAACGCGTAGGAACTGACGGATTCAGAATTCGACTGCCAGAACTCCGTAGATCTGAAAAAGAAGATCGAAAATCCTTTCGCTGCTCAAACGGGAAACTGGTAAAATGAAAATCCCACAGCACATTAAGTAGCCCAGGTGGCCGCAGTTCCACCTGCTGCTGCAGCACTTCCACTTGCGACAGCCCAGGTGGGTCCCACAAACCACCGGCCGGGTTCGGTTCGAGTCAAAACGGAGTTTAAACGGGTTGCCGAATCAAATCTGAAGAGAAATCGCTACGCGATTGAGCGGTTTATCTTGAAATCCTGCGTTCAAGCAGTGCAATCCTGACGAAAAGGGAAACACTACAGAGACTTTGACATTAATCTCGGAGCTATGTCCGAGGATTAACAAATTAAATTGCAAAAGAACTGCGCAAAAATTGCGTAAAACTGCCAAAAACTGCCATTTCCAAAGCAGTTTCAGCCGTTGGCTCAACCCCAGTGAAGTTCGGGTTCCAACCGAAGCAGTTTCAGTCGTTGGCTCAGCCCCAGCAAAGTTTGGGTTCCGACCAAAGTAGTTTCAGTAGTTAGTTCCAGTCCAGTGAAGCATCGGGTACTGACAGGTGACAACTCAGCCGTTGGTTCCAGTCCAGCAAAGCATCGGGTATTGACCGGTGACATTTCAGTCGTTGGTTCCAGTCCAGTGAAGCATCGGGTACTGATCAGTGACAATTCAGCCGTTGGTTCTAGTCCAGCGAAGCATCGGGTACTGACCGGTGACAACTTAGCTGTTGGTTCCAATCCAGCGAAGCATCGGGTATTGACCGGTGATAACTCAGCCGTTGGTTCCAGTCCAGCGAAGCATCGGGTACTGACCGGTGACAACTCAGCCGTTGGCTCAACCCCAGTGAAGTTCGGGTTCTGACCGAAGTAGTTACAGCCGTTGGGTCAACCCCAGCGAAGTTCGGATTCTGACCGAAGCAGTTTCAACCGTTGGCTTAGTCCCAACGAAGTTGTGTTTCGACTGGAACAGTTTTAGTAATTGGTTCCAGTCCAGCGAAGCATCGGGTACTGACCGGTGACAACTCAGCCGTTGGTTCCAGTCCGGCGAAGCATCGGGTACTGACCGATGACAACTCAGCCGTTGGTGCAACCCCAGAGAAGTTCGAGTACTGACCGAAGTCAATTTTAACCTTCAGATTAGTCTCATGAGATGTCGAGAGATGATCTACGGTTGAGAGTCATATAATAATCCATCTTCACAAAGGACACATGATGGAATCTGTTATGCACATCCTCAAAGAAGATCATTGAGGTAGTATCAATCCTGGCCACTTCCACAATACCTACAAAGCTATCGCAGAAGACGTCATTCCCAGCAGATCAAGACGGGAAAATATGTGATAGCTCACCCCCTCAGAATCTACAAAGCTATTGCAGAGGACGTCATCCCTAGCAAGTCAAGACGGGAAAAGTTGTGATAAATCATCTTCAACAAACTCATCAGAGTCAAACAAATTATCGTGAATGATGTCATCCACCGCCGAGAATGACAAAACTGGCTCACGATAACTTCCTAATACCATCAATGGCTATACCGGATAGCGTCATCCCCAGCAAAGTGATAACGCACACAGCCAAAAGTAGCCCCATTTTACTCCAAGACGCCCAGTTTTAAAATGGCTCTGTCACTCTTTATTTCCAGTGTCTAATAATCTTTATCCTGTCCATTCCACCACGTTACATGGACATGATAAAGAGGGGAATCTGTAGACACTCAAAATTTTCCTTGCCCCAATACTAACCCAATAGAAGGGCAAAACCATCAATCAATCCAAATCTGCCCACCAACGCCGGTCCTTCAACATAAATCTAAATCCCAATATCGGTAATCAAGCTCCGACAGTATATCGGACCATCAATCAAGTTTTGACAGTCAATCAGACCATCAATCAAGTTCTGATAGTCAATCGGACCATCAATCAAGTTCCGACAGTTAATCGGACCATTAATTAAGTTTCGACAGTCAATCGGACCATCAATCAAGTTTTGACAGTTAATCGAACCATCAATCAAGTTTCGACAGTCAATCGGACCATCAATCAAGTTCTGACAGTCAATTGGACCATCAATCAAGCTCCGACAGTCAATCGGACCATCAATCAAGCTCCGACAGTCAATCGGACCATCAATCAAGTTCCGACAGTCAATCGGACCATCAATCAAGTTCTAACAGTCAATCAAACCATCAATCAAGCTTTGATAGTCAATTGGACCATCAATCAAGTTCTGACAGTATCAAGTTCCGACAGTCAATCGAACCATCAATCAAGCTCTGACAGTCAATCGGACCATCAATCAAGTTCCGATAGTCAATCGGATCATCAAGCTCAACCCCGGTCTCAACCCAAAAGGTACCAATCAACCCCAACCTCAATATCGGGACATGTCAAGTCATCTCTGGTCTCAATTCGGGAAACACAGTTCATCCCCGGTAGCAACCCGGGAAGTGCAGGTCATCCCTGGTCTCAACCCGGGATGTTAGGTCAACTTCAGACATCAACCTACAGCATCACAACAACTCTAGAGAAAAACCTAGAATGACCACGTCAGCCTCAGAGACAACCCTGAGGTCAAAAGACTCGACTGGGATCCAAGTCTTGGAATCAGCTCTAGGAAGTCAACCAGCGACCATGCCGACACTACAGGCAGCCCCGGGAGGGGTACAACGGTTATTTCATCAACTCTCAACCAACTTGGTCAAACTCAAGCCAAATCAATGCCGCCAAAGTTAGAATGAACCCTAACGACGATCCCGAGTGGTAACTACGCAAGATAACTCAACGGACAAACTGTGGGAAATCAAAGACCTGGTTACGAACCCATTTTCCTGGACCCAGAAAATGTTTTTTCCCATATCATTGCGACACTCTCAGCGAGAGCTTTCTGGAAAGGTATCGTACGCCTCAAACGGAGGCCCCGATCAAAAGTTAGAAAGTTTCGACAGGGCATCGTATTGCTCAGAGTGCATGTACTTTGAGACGACCAAGCCGGGCATGTGGGCCGCACCTAGGGGAGTCGCAGCTCTACCTGCAGTTGTCGTATCTCTATATACAGCTGCCGCAGCTCTACCTACGGCTGCCACAGGTAGAGTGGAGGCTCCTTGGCCTATAAATAAACGTGTCCTCCCGTTAATTTCAAAAAAATTCGAAAACGCAGCGAAGCCCTTCCTGTTTGATTTTTTGACTTTTATACCTCTTCCAAACCCAAATATTTTCACTCTAACATGTAGATATACCCATATACTACCACATATCAAAAAACCACCGGTATATTTGGACGTTTAAAGCCTATGATTTGGCAAAAAGCCCGTATTGCGGTCCATTGTAAGTATTTTTACGATCAGAAAGTCAATACTACTACTTTGCACTGTTTTACACGTGCACACGAAATTTCATTTTCTAAATATGCCCAGAACTTAGTTCCGTGGCCGTGTTTGTCAAAAATTAATATATTTTTAAACATAAACTCCGTTTTTAACATTTCTACAACTCGGATTGACGACCCGTCAACTCCAGTAGCTTCAATGCACTAGCACGCACATTCTGGCAAATTTGTCGGACTAGGTTATCTTCCCAGTCTGGGTTTGGCCCTTTTCTGTACATATTTAACTATTTATGTACTAATATTTCAATTCTGTCAGGCCTGAATGTCAAATTCGAGGTAGTTTACCGCTTTTATATATATTTACGTATATATAAGCGACATTCACCATCACTGGTACTCATATCAGTCCTGGTTGACTACAATTTTGTCAATATATATATATATATATATATATATATATATATATATATATATATATATATTGACAGTCAGCCTGGACTATTTTGTGGTCATTTTACTGCTTTTGCACACTTCCCCATACTGGGTGCTCTCCCCAGTCACTAGGTGACTATTTTTCTGTCAATTTCAATTCCAATATGGGCACAGGCATGAAAACCCATCGCCCTTTTTACTGTATATATATATATATATATATATATATATATATATATATTTCATTTCCAATCCGGGCTTGCGAGTGAAAACCCATCGCCCTTTTACAGCTTATATATATATAATTATATACATTGCTTTATTCAATTTATTTAACTGCTGCATTTAACATTCATTTGTATATGAATTTGCATTGATTTTTCTGCGGGCGAACTAGATTTATCCCAATCTCGCCAATTCTAGCTTTCAACGGTTCAAACAGGTCCCGACAGAACGTGGAAGCTATAATGGCTGAGATTTCTTTAAATCTAGTTATTTTTATATAGTTTCAGCTTCAAAAGCAACCTCGCGTTCCTTAGATTGCTATTTAGTGGGAACGAGACACTTCGACCGTGCGGACCGAGATTTACTGAATGAATCCCTAGTTTTGGCTATTTTGGATATTCATCTGTTTTTGTACAAATTTAAAATATGCAGGTTTTTTAGCCACTCATATGTGAGCCTAGGAATCATGGGATTCATGATCAAACTGATCAGAATCTGATTCCCACGATGGACAAACTCAGATTTACAGATGTACCCTGCCAGTTTTTTTTATAAAATGTACTTGCACAGACCTTAAAACGATTATTCGAATTTAAGGTCTCAACATAGTGAAAATATGGATTGTCGTGTCAGCGTCCCTCCGATAGTTTTCATACCCATGAGGAGACCGACACTTTATATTTTTGTGATCGAGGATGCTTCGCAGCCCGATAAATCACCTCTTGTATGCAGCCTTAAGGCTATAAAGATAAAATTGAAAGTGGCGATGTGCTTCAATTCTTATGTCAGCGTAAGGGTTTGATAAAAACAGCTTTCAAAACATCATTGTCAATTCAATTCAATAGCTTTTGCAAATTAAATTAAATGCTTTTTTGCAAATCAAATCAAAGACTGATTTTCTAAATCAAATCAAACCCTTCGTATATAGGCTCAATGAAGCCTGTCAAAGCTTTTAATCAATCCAAAGGCCAAATTTTCAAATAGCATTTACTCACGCATTCCAATTTTAAGGGAAATATTGAAAAGATTGTGGTACCGTGTTTACACGGGAGTCGTGGGGTGCCTAACACCTTCCCCACACTTAACCAAGCCCCCGAACTCAAAACTCCGATTTCAAAGATCAAGTTTCGATAGTGTTCAGCAATTGGGCCTCTTTTCAAATCAAACTCGGTTAAGTTGGTACAACCATTTTCAAAACTACCAACTGGCGACTCTATTTAAATCAAATCGTCGACATATACACATGTTGGCCTCTTTCCTAACAAATCCTTCAAAACCTTTTTGCAATAAAAAGAATAAGGGTAGAGATAACTTAGGAAGATCGATTTAAGGAAAACTGGGTTATAAATCGACCTGTGGTATTTCTTAAATTTTCCAACGTCGACAATAACCTCATTGCGGCCCATGCTAATGCACAACATGTTTTCTCGATCAGGGTGTATTTTTGCTTCCCATTGCTGAATCTTTTGCTGATGTAGTAGATGGTTCTTTCTTTGCTACAATCATCTTTCTGCCCTAGCATGCAGCCCATTGCATTGGTATTAACGGACAAGTACATGAACAAGGGAACTCCATCCCTTGGAGGTACCAATACTGGTGCTTCGATCTATTGTCTCTTGATGGCAAGGAAGGCTTGTTGACAATCCTCATTCCATTTGGTGGAGGAATTCTTTCTTAGTAACTTGAATATGGGTTCACAGGTTGCTGTGAGCTGGGAAATGAATCGCCTTATGAAGTTGATCCTTCCCAAAAACCCACGTATCTCCTTCTCAGTTTGAGGTACTGGCATCTTAGTGATTGATTTAATTTTGGCAGGGTCTTGCTCGATACCTCGATTACTCACCAAGAATCCTAGTAGCTTGCCTGCTTTGACGCCAAAAGCACATTTGGCGGGATTTAGCTTAAGGTTGTACTTGCGTAACCTGTTGAGCAGCTTCCGTAGATGGTCGATGTGATCATCCTCCCTCCGAGATTTGATGATGATGTCGTGCACATAGACCTCTATCTCCTTGTGCATCATATCATGAAATAGGGCCATCATGGCTCGTTGATACGTGGCTCCTGCATGGATGAGGCCGAAGGATAGTTGCCTGTAGCAGAAGGTTCCCTAGAGAGTGATGAAAGCTGTCTTCTCCCGGTCTTTTTTAGCAACCATGATTTGATGGTAATCAGCAAAGCAATCTACGAAGGAATACATGCCGTACTACGCTGTATTGTCGATCAGGATGTGGATGAAAGGCAACAAGAAGTTGTCCTTAAGGCAGGCTTTGTTTAAGTCCCGATAATCCACGCATACTCATACCATCCCTCCGGGCTTAGGCACGGGGACTATGTTTGAAAGCCACTCTGGGTAGGTTGATACCATTATAATCACGGCTTTGAATTATTTAATGCCTTCTTCTTTGACTTTCAGACTCCATTCAGGTTTCAATCGCCTGAGCTTTTGTTTGACTGGCTTGAACCCGTCTTTGATGGGCATTCGATGGATGACAATGTCAGTGGACAGGCCAATTATGTCTTCATGTGACCATGCAAATACATCCTGGAACTGTGTTAGGAGTTCAATTAGGTCGGCTTTTTGGTCTGGTGTGAGGTCTAAACCTATCTAGATTTCTTTGATGTTTTTTGAGGTTCCTATGTTGACAGTGGTGGTTTGGTCGAGGTTTGGTTTGGGTTTGTCTTCGACCTATTCTTTGATCTCCTCGGGCACCTCATAGTCATCTTCCTCCTCTTGATCAATATCCGTCAAGTCGAAGTTCTGTTCCACATCAAAGTTGTAGTCACTTTGACAGGTTTACATCTCATCAGCAGAGACAAACACATCCAACGCTTGAGTCCTAAAAACAAAAAGGCTTTTATCTTAGATATATACAACTGCTTAAATATACATAGCATTCTGTAAAGCATAACAAAGTTGCTGTTATAGCTGTGCAATCAAAATTAAGCAGTAAATGAAAGCATGATTAAAAGGGCAGATTGACTATCTTTGCCCCTTTACCTTTTTCGACCGAGGCAAGGGGTACTGCTCCAGCTATCAAAGGTCAGTTCCTTATGAACCAGGATGATTATAGATTTGTGATTATCTATCTTGTCTTGGATAATGACTAAGACATCCTTTATAATAAGGTCGGGGCTCTTCTTTGCACTGCTCCCTTTTTCCTTCATGATGCGAGGAACTTGAACCTCGTCTTTGCTATCTGGGATCTCATCATTCATCCCATTGTAGTTTATGATGACCCTAATGTTAGCGAATGGATCTCGTCCTTCATACAGGATCTTTTCTTTTCCCTTTTCGCTATCCACCTCAGGCTGGAGGGCTTTTCTTTTATTGACGGGTATGATTGGAGGAAACAACATGGCTGACACCACAATAGGGATCTTCCTCATTGGTTTTACCCATCCAACATTAGTGAGATTTGGCAATAGGATGGTGGACGCATGAGCTTATGCAGATTCCAGTTGATTTCCAGGGATGAGAATCCCAATCCGGCTCTCCTAGTTTGACTCGGGATTTGCACGGGACTCTTGATACCTTGTTGATTCTTTCCTAACCCTTCTCTAGGTTGGAAACCCAAAGATACCATTTCTTGGCCCACCGTCATTACTTCGGTGGAGACCTTAGGCTTCAGGGCTGGTGTCCTGATAGGTAGATACTGCGTATCACTCACCTTTAGGGCTTGAAAACTAGAAGGTTCAATCCCTGCATCCATGCTGATCACTGGCATGTTTCCCTGTCTGCAGACAGGGTATTCTGGTTCCGGTATTCTGATTTGGCATTGACAGTGATTAGGTTGCCATTGATAATATATTTGAGCTGTTGATAATGGGTGAATGGCATTGCCCCTACGATGTGAATCCATGGCCTACCCAACAACAAGTTGTATCTAGTGGCTATGTTGAGCACCTGAAAGGATACGTAGAAAGTATGTGGGCCAATCTCCAAGGGTAGTTTTATTTCTCCCATAGATTGGCATCGCGATCCATCGAAAGCCCGGATGACCACATGACTGGTCTTGATCCGGTTTGGGTTGATCTTCATTCTTTCCAAGGTATCGTAGGGACAAATGTTGAGGGATGATCCTCCGTCGATGAGCACTCCTCTGGTCACATACCCGGAAGACATCACAGCTACATGCAGGGACTTATTATGGCCCGTTCCTTTTGCAGGGATATCATCGTCAGTGAAGGATATCACATTGTTGTTGAAAATGTGTTCCACCACATGACGGAATTTCTCGGCATCTACAGTATGTGGCAGATGGGCTTCTTCTAGTACCTTCACTAGAATGTTACGATGATCCACTGAGGATAAGACCAAATCGAGGATGGACATTTGCTTGGGTGCATCCTTCAGTCTTTGCACTATTTTGATTTCATTGTGTCCCATTTTGTTAAGGAACTCTTCAATTTTCTCATCATCCACCTTTGCTTTGGCTTTGATGACTGGTTTAATCACCCGCTAAGGCAAGTATAATGGATTGTCCTTTGGTACAACGGTGATGTTGTTTGAGGTGGACCCTTCATCGTTCGCATAGTTCTATGGGACCCGCTTCAGACTGATGATTGGATACTAAGGTCTAAAGGGCAAGATCAGAGGCTCGGGTGGGGCCACCTTTACAGAACTTTGAATTTCCTCGACCCCTTTCCCTGGTAGGACTAAGGGTGTGAGGGTAGATGATAAGTAGGTTTTATACCTACTTATTGTCTATCAACTTGCTAGGAATTATAGCTTAATCTCTGGTATTTTAGTGTCTTTTAATGTGTTTTATCTTTGTTTTATATATTTTAGTCAGGAAACAATTTTGAAAAAGAATTGGCAAGTATGGCATAAAAAGGCAAGGTGTTAGCATGGAATTGGCAAAAAGGCAAGGTGGGATGGCATGGAGATGGACTTGGGATGAGGTGATGATACAGGCATGTGCAAATGGCCTCAAAGCAGCAGAAGTGAAGGAGATAGAAGCAGCAAAGAAAGCACAAGGAAACCAACAATACACCAGAATGCACCAGCAGGAAACAGGACCTTGCGTCGCAGCGCCGATATAAAAAAGAACAGCCGCAAGCCCGCGCCAATGTGCAGTCCAGAAAGACTCCTCTGGAGAAGCGCTCCGGCACCCCAAATGTACTACGGGGCCGCGTGGCCACGTCGGTCATGAAATTAACTTTTTACTTATTTTTCTGCTGAGTGTATATTCTATATAATGGGTGTATTTGCAAGAGACGAAAATTAATCATTCATTACCAGCATTCATTACTTAGTTTTAATTCCTATTTTATAGGGTTAGAGAGCTAAGGAGGGCTTTGGATCTTCACTTCTTCTCCCTTCTAGTTCTAGTAGATTTCATTTCTAGGGTTTCATATTGGGTTTGATTGTGGTCTGAACTTGAGCTTGAAAGATTCAATTGAAAGGAAAACCACAAGATTTGCATTTTCCATCTCTCTTACTCTCTTTACTTTCATATTTACTTCAATGCTTTGCTCAAATCCCAGAATGGTTATTGGTTCAGAGATGAACTAACTACCATTATGGGATTCTAATGAATCTTATTGCTTAGTCTAGCTTTGTATGCCTCATTGATATGTATGATTAATTATATATGGGTTGCCTAGCATGGTTGTATGTATTTAATAGATGCTTGATCACCATCTACTGTAATAGTTTATATGGAATTGAAAGAGGAAGTATAAACTTAGATTTTGCCATGCTAGCATATGTTCGTGAGATTTGCATGTGATGAATTTTATGATTCGTAATCCGGATAGACATATACCGGCTTGCCATATGTAGCCAATTGGGAGCTTGCACTTAAATCGATATTGCTTGTAAATCACATAAACATATAGTGATTTAGGTTTTATTGACGTTCATGTGAATTCTATCTTTTTTGTGGATTTTATATGATATGGATTTGGTTTATTGAAAGATAGCCATTTCTCACATTCGTGCTCTCGACTAGCAATCGTAAATAATTAATTATACTTGACATAAGGTATGTATTCTAGACGATGCAATAGGTGAAGTTAGAATCCCATATTTCTCCAATTTAATTCCAACCGTTTGTTAAATAGTTAATTTTAGTTTACAATCATTTTAGATATTAAACCACACTTTGATACTCGTTTGAGCAGCTGAAGATAACTAAAGAATTGTTACATGATAGTTTAAACCTAATTTCTTTTCTCCGTGGGAACGATCTTTACTTATCACATTTTTTACTTGTTGACCGTGTATGCTTGCACCCGTTTGTGCCCGTTTTGTTAACACCGAAATGGCGCAACAAGTTTTTGGCGCCGTTGTCGGGGACTAGTTTTTAGTTTTAGTACTATTGACATCAATTTTTGTTAGATTTGTCTGACTTGAACAAATAACTTCTTATCTTATTTCTAACTTATTTTTATTTGTGTTCCAGGTACTTGTGGTTAGTTTATTCACACTCGAGCAACCAATTATGCATTGGTGCCTCTATAAGATAACATTAATGGCAGAGCTTGGAGAGCGAATACCCGAAATACTGACACACAAGAGAACCTTGAACAACCAGAGCAAATGGCAGCCGAAGAACAAATGGCTGAGAATAGAGCATTGAAGGACTACTCAATACCAAAGATCAATGATCTGCAGTCCAGCATAGTCAGGCCTGTAATAGCTGCAAACACTTTCTAGATCAAACCAGGGACACTTTAAATGGTTCAGAATACAGTCCAGTTTGGGGGTGCAGCTACTGGAAGATCCTAATGAGCATATCCTTAGCTTTATTGAGATATGCGACACATTCAAATTCAACAATGTGTCTGATGATGCTGTGAAGCTTCACCTATTTCCCTTCACCTTGAGGGATAAAGCGAAGAGTTGGTTGTATTCACTACCATCAGCCTCATCACTACATGGGAGGACTTAGCACAGAAGTTCCTCGCCAAATTCTTTCCTATGGCCAAAACAGCTCAGATGAGGAGTGCCTTCTCTCAGTTTGCACAACAACATTGGGAATCATTATATGAGGCCTAGGAACGTTACAAAGAAATACTCAGGAAATGCCCGCATCGCGGAATGCCGAATTGGATGGTGATAAGTTCATTTTATAATGGTTTGGGATGACAGTCGAGGCCGATCATCGACGCCGCATCAGGAGGAGCTCTATGGGCCAAGGACTATCCGACAGCATATGACTTAATTGAGACCATGGCGGCCAATGAATATCAAAGTTTAACATCCAGAATGCCTCAACCAAAAGTGGTTGAAGTCTTGGATGTGGATGCCGTCACAGCCCTTTCAGCTCAGATGGCTACAATGTCAAAGAAGATAGACTCCATGGCTAAAAATAGAGTTCCACAAGTTACTTTTGTAGATGAGTTGTGTGCCAGAGCACACCCGACAGACCAATGTGCCATCACTACCGAGTTGATTTAGTTTGTCAGCAACTATCAGAAGCCTCAGAATCAATTGTCGAACTCCTACATTCTAAGCAATAGAAACCATCCTAATTTTAGTTGGACCAACAACCAAAATGCTCAACAGCCTCAACCATCTCAACAGGCTCAACATCCTCAATACCAACCTCCTCAATAACTACAACCATACCAAAATGCTCAACAGTCACAATATCAACCCTACCAACAACAAAAATCTCAGCCACAGCAGTCTCAACAGTAGTATGCCCCGAGACAGTCACACCCACCCGGATTTCATCAACCACAACATCAACACAATCCAGCTCCTAGTCAACAATCAGAGGAGAGAGCTGAGATAAAAGAACTTAAGTTGTTGGTTAAGAGCCAAGCATTGTCTCTAAAAACAGTGGAGACTCAAATAGGCCAAATTGCCAATGCAGTCCTCAACAGACCGCAAGAGACTCTTCCAAGCAGTACGGAGGCAAATCCAGGAAGACGGGATGGCAAGGAACAATGCCAAGATATTACATTAAGGTCTGGGAAGCAGACTTCTAAACTGGAGGCTGGCACGGCTGCGCCCTAGGAAGAACAAAACCTGGCGCGGGCGCACCCAAGTGCAGAAAATTCTGAAGAAATTTGTTTGTTGGGAAAGATGGGGACAAGGCAGTTGAGTCAGATAAGGAGGTATCCACTGAGAAAACCCATGTTCCACCACAACTGGTCTACCGTCCTGCACCATATCCACATAGGATTCAGAAGTAGAGATTAGAAAAACAATTTGCAAAGTTTTTGAAGGTATTCAAGAAACTGCAAATTAACATACCCTTCTCCAAAGCTTTAGAACAAATGTCGAGCTACGCGAAGTTTATGAAAGGGACACTCTCAAAGAAGAAGAAGCTAGAGGATTATGAAACAGTGGCCTTGACAGAGGAATGCAGTGCCGTCTTACAAAGAAAACTACCTCCAAAGCTCAAGGATCCAGAGAGCTTTACGATACCATGTTCTATTGGAGAGTTGTCCTTCAGCAAGTGCCTATGCGACTTGGGGGCAAGTATAAATTTGATGCCACTATCAGTGTTCACTAAGTTGGGATTGCCGGCTCCTAAGCCGACAAGCATATTATTGCAACTAGCCGATAGGTCCATCACCTACCCAAGAGGTATCGTCAAAGATGTGTTGGTGAAGGGAGATAAGTTTATATTCCCTGCAGACTTTATCATCCTGGACTTCGTAAAGGATAAGAACATACTAATCATTCTGGGAAGACCGTTTTTAGTTACCGAGCGAACACTCGTAGATGTATAGAAAGGAAATTGACTATAAGGGTTCAGGACCAATAGGTCACGTTTAATGTCTTCAAGGCTATGAAGTTTGCCATAGATGAAGAAGAATGTTTCAGAATTGATACTGTCAATAGGATACTGCATGAAGAGACTGAACACTTGATGAGCATGGATCCATTAGAGAGTGCTCTATTGGGAGACTCCGACTTGGAGGAGACAGTTTAAAATTCCCATCGAACCACTCGGACATACCGGGCAGTCCAGTGCGACTAAAGCCTTCTCTTGAAGTGGCTCCCACACTTGACCTTAAGCCTCTTCTGAATCATTTGAGATATGCTTACCTAGGGGATTCTTCTACGTTGCCAATTATTATTGCCTCTGCTCTATCATCCGATCAGGAGAGCAAGTTTCTACGGGTTCTAAGATAATTCAAATCAGCTATTGGGTGGACCATAGCTGACATCAAGGGGATAAGCCCCTCCTACTGCATGCACAAGATACTCTTGGAGGATGACAGTAAGCCATCAATATATCAACAATGGAGATTGAATCCAATTATAAAAGAGGTTGTCAAAAAGGAGATCCTTAAGTGGTTAGATTCTGAAATAATTTATCCGATCTCATATAGCCCTTGGGTGAGCCCGGTGCAATGCGTCCCAAAGAAGGGAGGCATGACAGTCGTGACAAATGAGAAGAATGAGCTTATACCTACCAGGACAGTTACGGGGTGGAGGGTCTGCATGGACTATCGCAGACTGAATACAGCTACAAGGAAAGACCATTTCCCTCTCTAGTTTATTGACTAGATGCTGGATAGGCTAGCAGGACAAGACTACTATTGCCTTCTGGACGGTTACTTAGGGTATAACTAGATTGTTATAGCCTTAGAGGACCAAGAGAAGACCACCTTCACGTGCCCATACAGTACATTTGCATTTAGAATGATGTCTTTCGGGCTATGCAATGCTCCGGCCACTTTCCAAAGATGCATGATGGCAATATTCTCTGACATGGTCGAACACAATGTAGAAGTTTTCATGGACTATTTCTCTGTCTTTAGACACTCTTTTGACATTTGTTTGGAGAATCTGGTGCTGGTGTTAAAGAGGTGTGTTGAGACTAACTTAGTACTGAACTGGGAAAAATGCCATTTTATGGTACAGGAAGGTATTATTTTGGGCCACAAGGTTTCTGTGGAAGGTCTAGAGGTGGACAAGGATAAATTGGAGACCATTAATAGTTTACCGCCACCATCCTTAGTAAAGAGGGTCCATAGTTTCCTCGGGCATGCAGGATTTTTTCGTTTCTTTATAAAAGACTTCTCAAAGATCACTAAGCCTCTGTGCAGTTTGCTGGAGAAGGATGTATCATTCATATTCGACGAAGAATGTCTGGTGGCCTTTGAACATTTGAAAAAGAAATTGACTATGGCACCCATCATTACAGCTCCTGATTGGTCTCTTCCATTTGAATTGATGTGCGATGCAAGTGACTTCGCTGTGGGAGTCGTCTTGGGACAATGCAAGGATAAGGTTTTTCATGTGATATACTATGCAAGCAAAACCCTGACAGACGCCCAATTGAACTACACCGCTACAGAGAAGGAGCTTCTTGCAGTGGTATACGCGTTTGATAAATTTAGGTCTTATCTGATTGGCACAAAAGTAGTTGAATACACAAATCATGCTTCGATCAGATACCTGATTAGTAAGAAAGATGCTAAGCCTCGTCTCATCTGGTGGATACTTCTTTTACAAGAATTTAATTTAGAAATTAAGGACAGAAAGGGAACCGAAAACCAAGTGGCTGGCCACTTATCTCGACTGGAGAAACCGGGGATGGACAAAAATGACAAAGTGATGATTAATGAGTCCTTCCAGAATGAACAGTTATTCGTGGTGCAAGGCGAGATGCCATGGTTTGCGGACTTTGCAAACTTTTTGGTGAGCAATATTATCCCTTCTGACTTCACTAGAGCCCAAAAGAAGAAGTTTCTACACGATGTTAGATGGTATAGTTGGGATGAGCCGTATTTGTTTAGGTAGTGCGCTGATAGGATGATTAGACGGTGCATCCTAAAAAGTGAGAAGGATAGCATACTGCAAGATTGCCACTCATTAGTTTATGAAGGTCATTACGTGGTTGAGAGGACAGCCGCCAAAGTACTTCAGGCATGCTTCTATTGGCCAACATTATTTAAAGATGCTTATAACTTCGTCCAGAAATGTGACCGGTGTCAGTGAATGGGCAATATATCCAAGCGAAATGAAATGCCTTTGAATATGATCTTAGAGGTCGAGATCTTTGACGTCTGGGGGATAAACTTCATGGGGAATTTTGTCTCGTTCTATGGAAATCTTTATATCTTGCTAGCAGTGGATTATGTATCTAAGTGGGTAGAGGTGGCAGCCTTACCGACCAATGATGCTAGGGTGGTCTTGCGTTTTCTTCAAAAAAGTATATTCACGCTTCGGGACCCCTAGAGCCATCATAAGTGATAAAGGAACCCACTTTTGCAATCGTCAATTTACTGCACTTTTGGCCAAGTATGGGGTAAATCACCGTATTGCTACGGCATACCACCCCCAAACAAATGGCCAAGCTGAGGTATCGAATCATGAGGTGAAGCGAATACTAGAGAAAGTTGTAAATCCCACGAGGAAGGATTGGTCTCTAAATCTTGACGATGCAGTGTGGGCATATAGGACTGCCTACATGATGCCACTAGGTATGTCGCCATATCAGCTTGTGTATAGGAAGGCCTGTCGCCTCCTCATGGAGCTTGAACACAAAGCCTACTAGGCCATCAAGAAGCTAAATTTAACTTAAAGGCTGCAGGGGAGAAGAGGCTTCTCCAACTTAATGAGCTCGATGAATTCAGAATTCAAGCCTATGAAAACTCCAAGCTATATAAAGAGAAAGTAAAAAGGTGGCATGATCGGAAGATCATGGAAAGGACATTTGAGCCGGGGCAATCAGTGTTGCTGTATAACTCTCGTCTCAGACTATTTTTTGGAAAGCTCAAATCACGGTGGTCAGGCCCCTTCACAGTGAAAACTGTGTTTCCCCATGGTGCAGTGGAGATTTTTGATCAATACCCAGACAAGCCTTTCAAAGTGAATGGACAAAGATTGAAGCATTATTATGGCGGCAGGGTCAATCGAGAGAAGGTCGCCTCGATTCTTTCCACCACTTAACCAATTCAGACAGAGTCTAGCTTATGGACTGTTAATAAGTGCTCGATGGGAGGCACCCAATCATCTCTCTTCTCTATCTCATATAATTCTTGCATCATATTTCTATTTCTCCCTCATGTTTAATTCTGGTTGCATGACTCTATATTTCCCTCTCCCCTGTTTAATTCTAAGCATTTTGAAAAAGTAGACAATTTTTAAACAATTTTGATGATAGAAGCCCATTGCCTATATTTTTGGACATTAGGCATTGTTGCATATATTTTTGGAAACTAGAAGCTCATTGCCTACATTTTTGGACATTAGGCATTTTTTGCATATATTATTGGGATTTAGGAGCTTATTGAACATATTTATGAAGTATTAGTATATTGCATATAAGCACATATAGCAAATTTTTGGGAATTCACATACATATGACTCACTGACATAGCATTGCTAAGGATTTAAGAGTACATACATCTCATATAGGTAAATTATGATTATGGAATCAAGTTACATTTTATTTTTGATTGCTAAGCGTGCAGGTAAGAAAAGTGCTTGAAGTTGCTGCTTAAGCCGTCACATCATTTCTGCAGAAAACAGAAAATTTTTGGCCAGGCTCAGGGCAGCGCGGCTGCGCCAACCTCAAGGCACATTTCAGCGCGCTCGCGCCAATGTTGAGAATTTCCAGAGTGTTCTTGACCCGCGTGGCTGCTCCCCACAAAGAGCACCAAGTCGCGCAGCCCCAAAAAATGGCAGTTTTAAAATTTGACAAAACCGTTTCCAGCCCTATTCCTATATCTAATGTGATCGGCCTCCATTCTCAAACACACAAAGCCCTCTCTACTCCTTCGAACTCTCGTTCTCCCAATCCTATTCTCAACAAACCAAGCCCTAATCATTTCCACAAATCTCCCTTCTCCTTCATATATCAAAATTTTGCCCTTTAGAAATCCAAGCCCTAGCCTCCTCTTCTATTCCATCCATTCAATTCAAGTTCGTTCAAAGTTAGGGTTTTGCAATACAAGGTGCGGATTTACTAAGAGGCAATTTTAGGGATTAATCTTCAAGTTCAAGGAGGTTGTGTTCTATCGGGCAGAGATACAAGTTTGGGGGTATTCTTCAACAACCATCATCAAGGGTTTGCACATCAAATTTTTTGAAAATCATCAATGGGGCCAAAACGTGCAAGTTTTGCAGCTCCCGCATCGCCCGCTCGTAGTGACTAAGGCGACGACAAGGTGGATTTGACTAGGTTCCTTAGCCTGGATGCCCAATTAGTATACTATCGAATTACGGCCAAGACAGTTTTAAAAGATAGGGATTTGAAGCCGGCGAGAGTGGATGGGCAATTGCTTGCCATGATCCGAGAGATGGGTTGGCAAGAGGTCTGTGCAACACTGCCACCAGTGCCGTTGGCCATTGTTTGTGAGTTTTATGCCAACGCCGTTCGGGGCCAGACCGTCGACTATCGCCCGACAGCGATCCGTGAGGTGTATAACTTGCCTCCAAACCCGACTGATCAAGTGAATTGGATGGAGGCAAAGCGATTTAAAACTGACCTAGACCAGTTGCTCCTTGATTTGGGTGCTCTAGGCACGAAGGGGAAATATATGGCGGGCATCGATGAACATACCACTTTCCCCGCCTCGGGTCTGAACAAATAAGCTAAGGCATGGAACCTATTTTTATGTGCAAATCTTATGCCATCATCTCACTAGCACGAGATTACAGCTGAGAGGGCGATCATTCTTTGGGGGATCATCACTAGGAAGTATATTTATGTCGGCCATTTGCTCAATCAGAATATGTTGTGCTTTATGAGAGGCAGTACCACTGGGTCGATTCCACAAGCATCAGTTGTGGCTCATCTCTGTTCTGAGGCCAGAATCGACTAGGATGATGAGCAGGTCCAAATGCCGAGTGGGGACGTCAATCATGCCACTATTAAGAAGTTTGAGGATTGGCTTGGGGGTACAGTACACCCGAGAGGAAAAGGGTTCATCCTGCCGCCTCCTCCAATAGTTCCCCCACCATAGCCACAGCCATCAGAGGCCACTGCCCCTCCTCCAGCCAGTGACATACATCAGGATCGCAGGATTAGGCGATTGGTGAGGAGGATGGACGCATCGCACGACAACTTCGCAGCATTTGCCAATTGTTTATCACGTTCGCTGGCTAAAGCGTTTGCTCAGCAAAGGACGATGTTGGAGTGCCCTGTATTTGGTTCTGCTATGCCGTACCCACCGCCAGATTCACCACCCGAGGAGGGTGGCAATGCCGATAAATAGGGGAGTTTTTCCTGACCCTTTACTTCCAATATGGACATTGAAAATTTTAAGTTTTGGTGTATTGGGTGTAGTTAGTAGTGTAGTTTCATATAGTTTATAGCATATAGTTTTATTGCATGTTTAGGTTGCATAGTAGTTGCATTCTAGTTAAATTTTGCATAAAAAATTTGTAGTTTTTTTTATTTTGTTTATTTATTTGTGTTTAATTGCATTGCATAGCATAATCCCATATGTGTTTAGCCTGTTGAATTCCAGTCTGGCCAATGATGACATTGGAGTTTGATAGATTTTTGAACTTAGTGGTTAACTTAAGCTCAGTTATATTTTTATACATGATGTAATCTATATATGTTTCTTTGATGTTACCAGATAGCACAGAATTGTCTTTATTTGCTTGTTGGCTAGATTAGCACATGTTTGTCTTCTGAGGTGAAATATTTTATTTTTAATTGCTAGAATTGTGTAATAAAATGAATAATGACCTTAATTACACAGAAATACAAGTTTGGGGGAAAACAGTGGGTATGTATGCAAAACAGAAAAGAAAAAAAAGTAAAAGAAAATAAAATAAATTGAGAAAAAGAAAAAAAATAGAATAAACATTTTAACTAGCTAAGTCTTGTGGCCTTTGATACTCGAGAAAGTAAGCCCTATGGAATTGTCTCTACACCCAGCGCCCTAAGGCCTTTATGGTTTAGGAGTCGTTGGTTGAAAGCTCCATAAATGGGTATCATTGAAAAGCCTAAGAGGGCTTAGTATTGCACAGTCGGGTGTAACCACGGGAAAGCGCGAATATCGCCCTCGTGTGTGAATAAAAGCATAATAAACTCTTGTTGAACCTTAGCTTGTATCTATGTGTTGGTTTGCTCATTGTTTTGTATATATGAAATATTCTTGACTTAAAACCTCAGCTTTCCTTCTTTAGAAGTATAGCATGTGGAATTTTTGCCTCTTTCAAGCTTATTTGTGAAATAGCACACACGCACTGCATCTTAGCAACATGTTGTGATTTCCAGAATGTATGTCTTTATAACTGTAGCTTGAGCTGATACTCTGTTCATTGTTCTTGTTATTTCTTTGAGGCGCTTCTTATTGGAATTCATAACATAGCTGATGCTTTGCGATTCATTTTCATGTAGTTTAGTTACATAGCATGTAGTTTGCATTTGTTTCTATTGTTTTAGGGCTAGCAATAATTCAAGTTTGGGGGTATTTGATAAGTAGGTTTTATACCTACATATTGTCTATCAACTTGCTAGGATTATAGCTTAATCTTAGGTATTTTAATGTCTTTTAATGTGTTTTATCTTTGTTTTATATATTTTAGTCAGGAAACTCTTTTGACAAAGAATTGGCAATAATGGCATAAAAAGGCAAGGTGTTAGCATAGAATTGGCAAAAAGGCAAGGTGGGATGGTATGAAGATGGACTTGGCATGAGGTGATGATAAAGGCATGTGCAAAGGGCCTCAAAGCAGCAGAAGTGAAGGAGAAAGAAGCAAGAAAGAAGCAGCAAAGAAAGCACAAGGAAACCAGCAATACACCAGAATGCACCAGCAGGAAACAGAACCCCGCGCGGCCGCGCTGATATAACAAAGAGCAGCCGCGCGCTCGCGCCAATGTGCAGTCCAGGGAGACTCCTTTAGAGAAGCGTGCGCCCGCACCACAAATGTACTACAGGGCCTCGCGACCTCGCCGATCATGAAATTGACTTTTTACTTATTTTTGTGCTGAGTGTATATTCTATATAATGGGTGTATTTACAAGAGATGAAAGTCAATCATTCATTATCAGCATTCATTACTTAGTTTCAATTCCTATTTTTTAGGGTTAGAGAGCTAAGGAGGGCTTTGGAGCTTCACTTCTTCTCCCTTCTAGTTCTAGTAGATTTCATTTCTAGGGTTTTATATTGGGTTTGATTGTGGTCTAAACTTGAGCTTGAAAGCTTCTATTGAAAGGAGAACCACAAGATTTGCATTTTCCATCTCTCTTACTCTCTTTACTTTCATATTTGCTTCAATGCTTTGCTCAAATCCCATAATGATTATTGGTTCAGAGATGAACTAACTACCATTATGGGATTCGAATGAATCTTATTGCTTAGTCTAGCTTTGTATGCCTCATTGATATGTATGATTGATTATATATTGGTAGCCTAGCATGGTTGTATGTATTGAATAGATGCTTGATCACCATCTACTGTAATAGTTTATAAGGAATTGAAAGAGGAAGTATAAACTTAGATTTTACCATGCCAGCATATATTCTTGAGATTTGTATGTGATGAATTTTATGATTCGTAATCCGGATAGACATATACCGGCTTGCCATATGTAGCCAATTGGGAGCTTGCACTTAAATCGATATTGCTTGTAAATCACATAGACATATTGTGACTTAGGTTTTATTGACGTTCATGTGAATTCTATCTCTTTTGTGGATTTTATATGATATGGACTTGGTTTATTGAAAGATAGCCATTTCTCATATTCGTGCTGTCGACTAGCAATCCTATACTTGACATGTGGTATGTAATCTAGACGATGCAATAGGTGAAGTTAGGATCCCATATTTCTCTAATTTGAATCCAACCGTTTGTTAAATAGTTAATTTTAGTTTACAATCATTTTAGATATTAAACCACACTTTGATACTCGTTTGAGCAGCTGAAGATAACTATAGAATTGTTGCATGATAGTTTAAACTTAATTTCTTTTCTCCTTGGGAACGATCTTTACTTATCACATTTATTACTTGTTGAACGTGTATGCTTACATGCGTTTGTGCCCGTTTTGTTAACACCAAAACTACACAACAATAGACTCCCTATCACAGGATATGACAGCCACTGTGTTCTGGTTCCATACATTGAGGATCCAGAGAGTGTCGTTATCTGGAAGATTGAGAATTTGATTTCCCCTTATCAGGTCACCATTTTCAATCATGTCTTGAATCAGGTTACGCAGTGCCCAACAATCCTCAGTGTCATGGCTGGATGAATTGGAATGGTACTGACATATTTTGTCAGGTTTGAATTTTCTGACTCGAGGGTTCAATGGAGGTAACAAGTCTGCAACCATTCCCTCATTGATTAGCATCTGGAGGATTTCTTCCATTGATTGGTTTAGGTTGGTGAAGTTCCTCTGAAACAGGAATTTCTTACCAGCCTGGACACTTGCTTCTTCAACCCCCTTGTCAGTTCAGGGTTCATGCTCATAAGACCGGCTATGGTCCTGCATGGGATTGATCTCCGATGTGTGAGGGCATTCGATGTCAGACTGGTTGGCCCGTTTTATCATTTTCCTGATGATGTAATGCTGGTAGACGACTAGTTCTGCTAATTGTTCGATTCGTTCCTTGATAGAGTGTATTTCCTGCTCTATCAAGAACCTTCTTTCTGACATTTCCCAACTATCTGGGGTGCTATTGCTGGATGGAGTTGATTCTCCCACATAACGGAGGTACTTGGATCATTCTCCACTTGTGGTGCTGATTATGTTGACATTATCCTCTTTATGTTGTGGAAGAGGATTATCCTGCACATGAGGTTTCTCAAGCTTTGTTACCAAAATCTCTCCATTGTCAATTAAGTCTTTAATTTTATGCTTAAGAGACCAATAGTCTTGGGTATCATGGCCTGGGGATCCGAAGTGATAAGCACACTTCTTGCTTGGGTCGAAATTCCGCCCATTAGTGTTGGTTGGTGGAAGGAGTTGGACAATCTTCTTCTGAGCTGTCAGAAATTTGAATACGTTCTCAAGTGAATCCCCTAGAGGGGTGAAAGTTCTTTGCCACTTGACCTGCATATTTTTCTGAAATGGAGGGTTTGAAGGCTGTGCTGGATTTTGAAAAGGGGTATAATTCCTCTTTTGAATGGGCATACTATTTGACTCACCATTTGGATTCTGTCCTTGCAATACTAAGGATACTTCTTCATCCTTCTTCTTATGTACCCTCCAGGGATTACTCCAGTAATTTCCGGACTGGATGTGTTCAGCAACAGCTTCGAGGGCGGTTAGATCTTTTATCTTCCTAAATTTAAGCCCCATTTCTACCATTTCACCATGCTTGATCATTTCAGTGAATGGTTTTCCTATGCCTGCTAGGACCCTCTCATAATATGGAGCTTCTTGAATGTCGATGAAAGTCATGACTATCTCAGACTCAGTCATGGCTGGGATAACTTGTGTTGTGACCCGTCTCCATAGATGGGCATATTCTCTGAATGATTCAGTGTTCTTTTTTTTAATTTTAGTTATTTGGTATCTGTCTGGAACCAAATGCGATTGGAAGCTATATTGATTGAGGAAGGCATGGGCCAGCTCTTCCCAGCTATGAATTTTAGAGTTGTCTAGGCTGGCATACAAGGCTCTGGCCTCTCCAGTTAGACTCTTTTGGAATAGTTGCATTCGAAGCTTCTCGTCCTCTGCGTAGGATCCGAGTTCTCCGATGAATACTTTCAGATGGGTATAAGGATCTCCCAATCCATCATATTTCTCAAAATCAGGAGTTAGGAGTTAAAATTTTTTCAGGATAACGAGCTCCGGGGAATATACAGAGGTCGGAGTAATTAACACTACCGAATGCTCCAGTCCCTTTGATAGACTGGAGAGTCTCCTCCATTTGTTGCACGTTCTTGAGAAGGTCACCAGTTTCTTGTTCTTTGCTGAGGGCGGTGATTTCAAAGGTTTTATTGGTTGTGTCCTGGTTTTGTGGTCCAGGGATCTGAGTCTCAGCCTTTTCGGTCTCTTGACTGCCACTACTACCACCAGGTATTCCTAGTTCTGTGTGAGCTTGGGCTTGCTTCCCTTTAAGGGCCTTGATTTTTTCTCTTAGAAAATTGGCTAATTCAGATATCTGATTTCTCAGTCCTTTGAACGCTTCTCTAGATACAGGGGTGGACTCTGGTTGAGCACTTGAAGCTATGTCCGTAGATGGACTCTGTGTTTTCTTAGACTTAGACCTAGTGATAGGACCAATTGTTCACCTACAACAAAACGTAGACGTGTCAATTTTCTGAGGTAGATAGGGATAGGATGCATGATGTGTTTTTTTATTCTTATCCTAGAAAACCGAGGTTAGTTGTTTTGATGACAGGATGACAAGAGTTAAAAATTGAAAACTGGACATTGAATTGAAAGAGGAAGGCATGAAGAAGTTTCTCATCGGATTTGGTTAATAAGAGGCTGACCTATCTTAGGTTACTCCCGCTTGGTTTTTTGGCATGAAGGTCCCTAGATCATCGCAATCTACTAGAGGGAAATTAATCCGATCTTTCAACTGGAGCGAATCTGGGTGGTGAATTTTCATGAGCCCTAGAGACTTAGCCGATCCTTAGAGACATTACTTATCACCGACGGGTTTTGCCTCCTTGAGAGAGGAACACAACATACATTCACATACATCGTGCCTTACCGTTATGCATATGATGACAATTCGTGCGAAGCACTAATATGGGTGCGAAGCACTAAAAAAGCATGAAAGCATTCATTCACAATCATTCAATGAAAAGATGCAGCATTCACGCATTCATAAACGTGGAGAAGCAGAATTCACGCATTTATAGTTTTGAAAGAGAAATGTTTGAAAAGATTTGAAAGTGGTCTAAGCCCTCTATTGTCCCTAGCAGAGTCGCCACCTGTCGACGTCGAGAAAAAAATCCGCAAGTCGGGTCACAACCTAGAACTTTTTATCTCTTTCTTAAGTTATCTCTATCCTCACTCTTTTAATTTCAAAAATGGGTTTGAAGGGTTTTTTTAGGAAAAAGGCCAACATGTATCATATCGACGATTTGAACGTTTTACAGAGTCGCCAGTTGGTAGATTTGAAAATGGTTGTACCAACTCAATCGAGTTTGTTTGAAAGAGGCCCAATTGCTGGACCGAAGTTTTGAGTTTGTTTGAAGTTTTGAGTTTGTTTGAAAGAGGCCCAATTACTTGATCTCTGAAACCGAAGTTTTGAGTTCGGGGGCTTGGTTAAGTGTGGGGAAGGTGTTAGGCACCCCACGACTCTCGTGTAAACACGATACCACATCTTTTTAATATTCTCCTTAAAATTGAAATGCGTTTGTGAATGCTGCTTGAAAATTTGGCGTATACTAGATTGATTGAAAGTAGTGCTTTGCTTCGTTGAACCTATATACAAAGGGTTTGACTTGTTTTTTGCAAAATAGTCTTTGATTTGATTTGCAAAAGTATTTAATTTTGATTTGCAAAAGCTTTTCTTTTGATTGAATTGAAAATAATGTTTGAAAGTTGGTGTATCAAATTCTTACGCTACCATAGGAATTGAAGCCTGTTGATACTTCCAATTTTTTATCTTTTTAGCCTTAAGGCTGCGTTTGAATGATGATTGTCCGGCTGCGAAGCATCCTCGACCACAGAAATATACAAGTGTCGGTCTCCTCGTGGGCATGATAGCCACCGTAGGGACACTGACACGACAAACCATATTTTTACTATGTTGACACCTTAAATCCGGATAACCGTTTTAAAGTCTTTTGTATGTACATTTTTATAGAAAAACTGACAGGGTACATTCGTAAATCAGAGTTTGTCCATCGTGGGAATCAGATTCTGATTAGTTTGATCATGAATTCCACGATTCCTAGGCTCACATATGAGTAGCCAATAAACTTGCACAGTCCAAATTTGCACAGAAATAGATATATATCCCAAGAATGCCAGAACAAAGGATTCATTCAGTAAGTCGCGATTCGCACTGCCGAAGCGTCTCGATCCCACTAGATAGCAATCTAAGGGATGCGAGATTACTTTTGTAACTAAAAAATGCCGATTCATATCAAATGAATATTTAAAGCAGCAGTTGAATAAAATGCAAGTAATAGCAATATATACACAGTTATATATAAAAGCTGTAAAGGACAATGGGTTTTCACGCCGGTGCCCGGACGGGAATTGAAATATATATGTGTGTGTGTATATATATATATATATATATATATATATATATATATTTGACAGAAATATAGTCAACCAAGACTGGGAAGAGAACCCAGTGGTGGTGAAGGCTGCTTATATATGCATAAATATATATAAAAGCAGTAAAAAGGCGACAGAATAATCCAGGCCAAACAAAAATGTAAATATACAGAAAATTAGTCAACCAGGGACTGGGAAGATAACCCAGTAATGGTAAATAGTGCAAAAAGCGGTAAAAAAGCCACAGAATAATCTAGGCCGAACTGAAATGTAAATTTACAGAAAAGTAGTCAACCAGGGACTCGGAAGATAACCCAGTAATGGTGAAGTGTGAAAAAATAGTAAAAAGGCCACAGAATAATCAAGGCCGAATTGAAATGTAAATTTGCAGAAAAGTAATCAACCAGGGACTGAGAAGATAATCAAGTAATGGTGAAATGTGCAAAAATAGTAAAAAGGCCACAGAATAATCAAGGCCGGACTAAAATATATAAATATATATATATATATATATATATTGACAAAAATATAGTCAACCAAGACTGGGAATAGAACCCAGTGATGGTGAAAGCTGCTTATATATGCATATATATATATATATATATATATATATATATAAAAGCAGTAACCAACCTTGGATTTGACATCCGGGCTTGACAGAATTGAAAAGTTAGTATATATACAGTTAAATAAATACAAAAAAAAAAAGCCAAACCCGGACTGGGAAGATAACCCAGTCCGACGAAGTTGCTTAAAACGGAAGTGCTAGTTCACTGGAGCTGTTAGAGCTGACAGATCGTCAATTCGAGTTGTAGAAATGCCAGAAATTGAGTTTATGTACAAAAATGTACCAAATTTTGACAAAAACGGCCACAAAATTAAGTTCCGGGCATATTTAGAAAACAAAACTTAATGTGCAAGTGTATAAAAGTACGAAGAAGTAATATAAACTTGCTGATCGTAAAAATACTCACAATGGAATGCTACAGGGGCTTTTTGCCAAATCATAGACTCTATACGTCCAAATCTACCGGTTATTTTATGATATGTGGTAGTATGTGGGTATATCTACGAGTTAGAGTGAAAATATTTGGGTTTAGAAGAGGTGAAAAAGTCAAAAAATCAAACGGGCAGAGGTTCGCTGCATTTTGGAATTCTTGAAAATGAGGGGGCATGTTTATTTATAGTTCAGGGAGCCTTGGCTCTACCTGCTACTACCGCAGGTAGAGGTACGACTCCCCTGGTAGGGCCCACATGTCTGGCTGAGTCGTCTCAAAGTACGTGCACTCCGAGAACCGTGAGGTCGAAGTCAAAACTTTCTAACTTTTGATCGGAGCGTCCGTTTGAGGCGTGCTATACCTCTCTGGAAAGCCCTCGTCGAGAGTGTCACAATGACATGGGATAAAACATTTTTCCTAATCCAGGAAGACGGGTTCATAACCTGGTCTTCGATTCCCCGCAGTTTGTCCGTTGAGCTATCTTGCGCTGTTTGCACTCGGGATCGTTGTTATGGTTTGTTCTGACCTTGATGGCATCAATTTGAGTTGAATTTGACAGAATTGCCTTAGGTTTGGTCAAATGACCATTTTGCCCATCCCAGGGTTGCCTATGGTGTCGGCATGGCCTTTGGTTGACTTTCGGGAGTCGTTTCCAAGACTTGGTTCCCATTCGAGTCTTTTTGTCTGTAGGGTTATCTCTGAGGTTGAGTTGGTCATTCCAGGTTTCCTCCTGATGATGTTGTGAAGCTTCAGGTTAGTTCCCGAAGTTGACTTGACTTCCCGGGTTGAGACCGGGGCTGAACTATACCTCCCAGATTAAGACCGGGGCTAAGTTGACATCCCGAGGCTGATAATCGAGGCTGTGGTTGTCCCGGTATTGATGGCCGGGATTGAGTTGACATCCCAATATTGAGATCGAGGCTGATTTGATGGCCCGATATTGAGATCGAGGTTGATCTGACGGTTCAATTGGAGATTGTAGTTGATTTACTGGCCCGATATTGAGATCGGGGTTGAACTGGAGGTCCGATATTGAGATCAGAGTTGACTTGATGGCCCGATATTGAGATCGAGATTTATCTAACAGTTCATATTGGAGATCGGAGTTGATTTGATGGCTAAATATTGAGATCGGGGTTGGTCTGACGGTCCGATTGGAGATCGGAGTTGACTTGATGGCCCGATATTGAGATCGGGGTTGATCTGACGGTTTGATTGGAGATCAGAGTTTACTTGATGGCCCGATATTGAGATCGGGGATGATCTAACAGTCCGATTGGAGATCAGAGTTGACTTGATGGCTTGATATTGAAATCATGGTTGATCTGACGGTTCGATTGGAGATCGAAGTTGATTTGATGGCCCGATATTGAGATCGGGGTTGATTTGACGGTCCGATTTGGAGATCGGAGTTGATTTGATGGCCCGATATTGAGATCGGGGTTGAACTGGAGGTCTGATATTGAGACCGGAGTTGATCTGATTGACCGGTATTAAGACCAGATTTGAACCGGGGGTCTGGTATTGAGACCAAATGTGATTTGATTGACCGGTATTATGACCGAATTTGAACTGGAGGTCCGATATTGTGATCGGAGTTGATTTGATTGACCGGTATTGAGACCGAATTTGAACTGGAGGTCCGGTATTGAGACCGGAGTTGATTTAATTTACCGGTATTGAGATCGAATTTGATTTGGAGGTTCGGTATTGAGACCGTAGTGATTTGATTGACCGGTATTGAGACTGAATTTGAACTAGAGGTCCGGTATTGAGACCGGAGTTGATTTGATTGACTGGTATTGAGACCGAATTTGAACTGGAGGTCCGGTATTGAGATCGAAGTTGATTTGATTGACCGATCTTGAGACCGGATTTGAACTGGAGGTCCGATATTAAGACAAGAGTTTATTTGATTGACCGGTATTGCTCTCCTACAGTATTAGTAATAGGGAAAGAAAATTTCGAGTGTCTACAACTCTAATTGCAAGGAAGACTATGCTCATATGTTGGGTAGAAAAGTATTATGTGGAGAGTTCTATTTATTAAACATAGATATGGAACATAAGTAGTTTCTCCTTCAGATTTGAGTTGCTATGGAAATATGGTTATTATACATCCGCTAGTTCAACTAGCGGATGGCCTGAATCCAATATTTTCCACCAACATATTAATAGGACTTGGGGGACAATTTGGACCTAAATATTTTATAGTGTCCGCTACTTCAACTAGCGGACAGCGAATTATACATTTAAATCTCAACCCTTAATTTATGTAATGGATAGTAAAGATGTTATTTGCCAATTTCTCATCCATAGCAAATATTTGTTATGGATCATTTCCCTAGGACTATCTATATATATATATAACCACATATATATCATATTATATATATAATAGTAACCTATTATATATATTATATAACATACAATAGGTCATTTTATATCAGGTCACTATATATATATATATATATATATATATATATATATATATATATATATATATATATAAATATAACTTACATCAGGTTTCCACATAACGTGATGCATGACACCTGAGTCTTCTTTTGAAAAAAAAAATCAATGATCCAAGGAATACACTCAGCGAGAAAAAAAAATATGTTTTCGATAAAAAAAATTCATAAAAAATAATTTTATACAACTAATTATGCCCAATAAACTATTTTAAATACATACCTATATATATAAATGGAATCAAAATAATTAATAATTGCATAAAGGTTTCGCTCTGATGCCACTGTTGGGTTTGTAAGAAATCATGGCGCAATCAAATTGCAAAAATTAGCGGAAGCATGGTAAAATCAGAGTTTAAAATTTTCTACAAACTAATTATTCGGATCATCCTTTATGAAAATTATTAATTTAAAACGATAAATAAGAAGTTATGAAATCATACCCTTGTAGAACTAAACTTCCACAGGTACGAGTTCAACTCATTGTTCTTCGCAATCTCATTGAATTTCTGAGATTGATTCCTTCCTCTGATCAACGTTAGCCACCCAAGTGTTTGGCCTCTAGAGGTGATCCACCGAGGAAGAGGAATTGTTCAAGAAGGATGGTGGTTGGCTAAACCCTAGTTTTCTATCCTCTATAGAAAAGGAGTACTCTCCAACAATTGGAATTGCATCAACTAATATCTAACATAATACTCTTCTTATATAGATATTGGTCAACTATTATAATTCTATTAGATATAGGGTTTCATTTAATTAATTAAACTCCTTTAATTAATTAGAATTCGCAACATATTAGGATTAATTAATTAACTAAACTCCTTTAATTAATTTGCCTCCTAATCTTATTAAGACTAAATGAGAGTACTAATATTAAATTAATTCCTAAACTCTTTTAGAAATTAAAATAATAATAATTGTAAAAATATTAATAAGACTCCTTTTATTAATTCATATTTAATATTTCCAAAATATTAAATAATAAACATTAAGCTATTTAATTTATTCTATCACCATAGATTAAATTAATTACACTTAATCCATAACTACGATTATGCAATTATCTTCTTAAATAATTATTCTTACTTTTATGTTGTGACCCTTTAGGTTCTCCATATTAAATCGGTTGTGAATAAATCAATTAGAACAATTATAATCTTATTTAAATAAATAAATAAAAATAATAATCTATTTAAATAAATAATATTTATTCTACAATAGAGATAAGCAACCTTAGCGATCAACGACTTTCAAGATAATATACATTTCAACATTAATCATAAAATAACCCTTAAGTTAATAGTTACCGTACAATTCAATCCTTCCACCATACAATTTCCCAATTAAATATAAGACATGGAATTACTGTCAATTCATATTTTATTTAATTATATGTATTTCGATCAGAAAATACACAACTTCAAATAATACAAATTAGAAACTCCTTTCTAATTTCATTATGCCTTGGCCAAGGACTACTGGGTTGTCATTTAACGAATCACATATGACATATCTCTTCTTTTACTAGAAGCGATAGATTCTTTATTGATCATTCAATATCTTCATATGTAATTTATTACACCCAAGCATACCCTTTGATATACCCAAAGGGTCTTAAGCAATAAGTCAAAGTATAATTCATTACACACAAGATACTATAATGATCTCAAGTCCAAGGATCACTTGTACTACTATCACATTAAGAATTCCTATTGATAGGCAAGTAAAACTCTATTAGGTATTCCTTAGCGAGTCACGTTCAGTGAACTTATTGTCCAATAAGCACCTACATACTTGCTTTAGTGTCTCCACACAAATGATCATGAGATCAATCATCCTCATCCAATGAGCAAGCAACATATGTACCAATCTATCCGGATTTACTAATTCCCTTTTTAGTAATCCAACAATTGAGAACTATTTTAGTTTTAAGCTTCTTAGAATTTAGATCTCATTAGCATGATCAA
Source organism: Panax stipuleanatus (assembly GCA_020205555.1). Classification (NCBI taxonomy): domain Eukaryota; kingdom Viridiplantae; phylum Streptophyta; class Magnoliopsida; order Apiales; family Araliaceae; genus Panax; species Panax stipuleanatus. Next base: position 27,076,707 of record CM035122.1, read on the forward strand.
CATCATGATTCTAAAAGCATTGCTTAAAACTATGTGTTATTTACATATTATAAAAACAGCATCATGTAGATAATTAAATGCCTTTAATAAATGAATACTTTTATTAATAAATAAATAAGATCATTTACAAAGTATATGCTTTATCATCATACATGATAGGGTTGTATGTATACTACTTTCAAAACCAAAGAAAAGACCTGATTGAACTCCTAACTCAGTTCAAGGATGTGTTTGCATGGTCAAATGAAGACATGATCTGCCTATCTATTGACATTGTCATTCATCGTCTGCCCATTAAAGACACTACAAGAAGAAGGACTAATTCTGATGGACTTAACCTCGACGGAATATAATCCGTCGAAACTAATCTAATTTCGACAGAATAATCCGTCGAATATAACTCCCTCGAAAATAAGCTAATCACGATGGAATTTCATCGGTAGTAGAAGACCTTCCCTAGCGCCAAGTTTCCCGCTAGTGCGAAAACTAACTTCGACGAAATTATAGTTATATCCGAGGGAATGTTCGTCGAGGATAAGTTAATTTTGAGGGACTTATTACCGACAGATATTCAGCGAAATTAACTTATAAAACCTAAAATCAGATCAGATCAGGCCCAGTCGCCCATTTCGTTTATTTTCTCTCAAATCTCAACTGTGAAAGTAGTATGCATACAAGCCAATTATGTATGATGATAAAGCATATACTTTGTAACGATCTTATTTGTTTATTAATAAAAGTATTCATTTATTAAAGGCATTTAATTAACTACATGATGCTATTTTTATAATATATAAATAACTCATAGTTTTAAGCAATGCTTTTAGAATCATGATGTTGATCATGCTAATGAGATCTAAATTCTTAGCTAGCTTAAAACTAAAATAGTTCTCAATCGATGGATTACTAAAAAAGTGATTAGTGAATCCGGATAGATTGGTACATATGTTGCTTGCTTATTGGATGAGGCTGATTGATCTCATGATCATTTGTGTGGATACACTAAAGCAAGTATGTAGGTGCTTATTGGAGAATAAGTACACTGAACGTGACTCGCTAAGAAATACCTAAGGGAGTTTTATTCGCCTGTCAATAGGAATTCCTAATGTGATAGTAGTACAAGTGAACCTCAGACTTGAGATCATCATAGTATCTTGTGTATAATAAATTATACTTTGACTTATTCCTTAAGACCCTTAGGGTATATCAAAGGGTATGCTTGGGTGTAAAAAGTTATATATAGAGATAATTATTGATCAATAAAGAATCTATCGCTTCTAATAAAAGAAGAGATATGTCCTATGTTATTCTATAAATGACAACCCAAGAATCCTTGACCAATGTGAATTAAATTATAAAGGATTTTTTAATTTGCATTATTTGGAGTTGTGCATTTTCTGATCGAAAAAATATAATTAAATAAAATAAGACTTGACAGTAATTCTACGTCTTATATTTAATTGGGACATTGTATGGTGGAAGGATTGAATTGTGCGATAACTATTAACGCAAGGGTTCTTTTATGATTAATGTTGAAATCTATATTATCTGGAAAGTTGTTGATTGCTAGGGAGGCTTATCCCTATTGTAAAATTAATATTATTTATTTAAATAGATTATTAGTTTAATTTATTTATTTAAATAAGATTAGAATTATTCTAACTGATTTATTCACAACCGGTTTAATATGGAGAACCTAAAGGGTCACACCATAAAAGGAAGAATAATTATTTAAGAATGTAATGGCATAATCGTAATAATATGTTAAGTGTAATTAATTTAATCTATGGTGATAGAATAAATTAAATAGCTTAATATTTTGAAAATATTAAATATAAATTAATAAGAGGAGTCTTATTAATATTATTCCAATTATTATTGATAAGTGATTTTTATGACCACTTATTCAGATATTATCTAACTTGTTTTGTTGCTTAAACTCAAGTATCATTGTGCCTTTCATGCATTTTTGCTTTCTTTTGTAGATTTCATGTTTTGGGACTCCTCGTGGTGCAATGGGCTAAAAAAGGATAAAAGATTGCCAAAAAAGGCGAGAGGCTAGGCAATGGAATGATGGCATGATGTTGGACCGAGCAAATAAGGATCGAGAAGCTTGGCATTAAGAAGATGGCAACCAAGTGCAGCAGCAGAAGCAAGTGCAGCAGCTAAAAGCAGAATTCAGCAGAGTTGCAGGTGCCGCGCGGCCGCGCCGGGTTTGCAAAGGAGAGCTGCGCGCCCGCGCCGATGTGCAGAGCTAGAGAGCCACTCTGGGGATCGGTGCGGCCGCGCTAGTACGAAAGCCTAAAGTCGTGCGACCGCGCCAGCTTGGCTTGACCAGCAGTTTAACTTTTTATTTTGGCAGATTTTGGCTTGGAGAAGAGGGGGGCTCGACTTCAGATATACAGGGGACTTGTATGCCCATATGAGACATCCATCTTGGCCCTAAGCCCTAGCATAGCTTACTTCTTCTCTTCTCTTTTATATTTTGTCTAGATTAGGGTAGGAGTAGATTAATTCTAGATTTGGTTTATTTAGTTAGATTCTAGGGTTTAATTAGAGAAGAAGATTGAAGCAAGTGATTAGCATCAAAGATCCAAGCTTGGAGGGAGAGAAAAGATTTGCATTCTCTATCCTTATACTCTCGTTGTTATCATTTTGCATTCGGATGATGTTTATTCATATTATGGATGATATATTTGAGTCATTTATGAATTAAACTCTATTTTGAGGTTTCAATGGAACCTTTTGAGTAGTTTACATTGATATGCTTCCATGTTGGTCTATTAATTGCTATGTGATTGACTATTACGATTCATGCTTTAATTGCTTAATTGCTTAGCTACTAATTATTGTGATAACCTATATGGACTTGACAGACGAAATGTGGGTTTAGATCTAATCGTAGTAGCGGGTGATTGTATGTCTACCTGGCGTTAGATGTATGATTTGTGCTTAGGATAGATATATACCGAAGCGCCGCTCGTAGTCAATAGAGAACCTGTGCTTAAACCCTAATTATTTGTAGACCGCATAGACATATAGTAGTTTAGGTAATGTGGTGTTCATGTACGTTCTATCATCTGTGGATTGTATATGATATGGATTACGTTCTATCCGCTAGTGATCTCACTTTCGTGTTCTCGACTAATATTCTGTGACGATTAATTTGACCTAATTGGGAGTATGTTGATTTAGATGAATCATTAGGGGTACCGCTCGTTTAAATAAGACTGAAATGATTATGTGCTAGTGGTTTAGGTGTCTTTTATCAATTAATTCTCCGTGGGAACGATATCTTTACTTACTCTTTATTACTTGTTGATCGCGTATACTTGCGCGTAATTGTCATACTTATATCGGGGCAACAATTATTATTTTAATTTCTAAAGGAGTTTAGGAATTAGTTTAATATTAGTACTCTCATTTATTCCTAATAAGATTAGGAGACAAATTAATTAAAGAAGTTTAATTAATTATTCCCAATGGGTTGGGAAGCCTAATTAATTAAAAGAGTTTAATTAATTAAATGAAACCCTATTTCTAATTGGATTAGAAGGGATGACCAATATCCATATAAGAGGAGTCTTATGTTAGATATCAGTTGATGCAATTTCAATTATTGGAGAGTACTCCTTCTCTGTAGAGAATAGAAACTAGGGTTTTGCCAACCACCCTCCTTCTTGAACAATTCCTCTTCCTTGGTAGATCACTTCTAGAGGCCGAACACTTAGGTAGCTAATATTGATCAAAGGAAGGAATTAATACCGGATATTCAAGGAGATCGTGAAGAATAAGGAGTTAAACTTGTACCTGTGGAAGCTTAGTTCTACAAGGGTATGAATCTAATCTCCTTCTATTTTGTTTTAATTAATAAATGTGCATAAAATATGATCCGGGTAATTGGTTTGTAAAAAAAATTTTAACTCTGGTTTTACTATGCTTCCGCTTATTTTTTGCAATTTGATTGCGCCATGATTTCTTACAAACCTAACAGTGGTATTAGAGCCAAACCTTTATGCGAGTTATTAATTGTTATAATTTGATATATATACTAATATGTGTTTTGAACAATTTAATTGGGCATAATAGTTAGCTAGGAATTACGTTTTTGGAGAAAAACTGCACAATTCGCGAACCAAAAAAACAGACATTGCCCAGCGGCGTTGCAGCGCCTGTCACAGCCTTTACAGTAGCGCCAGCTCCGTGTCCCTGGTGCTGACGTGGCACTGCAGCGTGTGAAGCCAGTACTTCAGCAACATCGCAGCGCCAGCCAGCTGTCTCTATTTTTGGTAACGTGGCGCGGCAGCGCCGGATGCTAGTTCACTAGCGGCACTGCAGCGACAACCCCCCAGAAAATAAATTTTTTTTGTTTAATCAAGATAAAAGTTTTATTTTAATTAAAATTAAAATTAAAATTAAAAGTTTTTTTCTGTAATTCCAGATTAATAAAGGAGTTTGTTAGATTTGGAATTGGATTAAAATAAAGATATTTATTTTATTTGGAATTGGATTTCATGCTAACTAGGATTGCCCATTAAATCTATATCAATGTATATATTAAATATTTTATTTATTGATGCATATGGTGATATGTATGAAAATAAATGGGATTAATTATGGACTATTGACCAATGTGACTAGATTTTATTTTAGTTGAATGCTTGAATGAATGAGTTTTATTAAATGGGGTCTGCGTACCTTGTTTTCTCTAATTTTTCTTGATGTAAAATTCTATCTCCCTTTTATGTACTTTCCATTGACAGCTGATCATTGTTTCTATTTAAATTAAATAGTTTATGTAATAGGACTAGTTAGAATTATCTTTAATAACTGTAGAACAGGGATCAAGGAGCACTTGAAGACTAATTAGTATGAAGCTAGGGTTTAAATGTAATAGTTATGTTTAAATTTAATTCTTGCACTCCTAGGTTTGACCTTTTAGTTCACTTGGTGTGTAACGAATGAGAATTTTATATATGAATTTTATTATTTATTGAATTAAATAAATATTTTAATTAATTTATTTATTAAGTTAAATAAATAATGTATGTGATTACTGTGGAGTATTTTAATTAAGTGAAATATATTAATTAAATAAATATTTAATATTTAATTTAATTGATGTGTAATAATTTTATGGTATAGTTCTAATTTAATTGAGATAATTAAATTATATGAATTTTATGTGGTAATTGTTACATGAGATTATGATTAGCAAGTAATTATAATTGTTATGTGGCAAATTTTAATAGGTTAATTGATGTTAGCTTTAATTTAGTTAAATTAGAATGTTAAGATTTAATTAATTCAAGTGTAACATTAAAAGTATATATTAAAGGATTTATTAAGTAAATAAAAGGGTTTTAAATTAGTTTTACCAAACAAGGCTCTTACTTCTGCTTTAACCTTGTTTTACCAAACAAGGCCTTAACTATTAATAATCTGTTTTTAAAATTAAAGGGTTTTGCCAAACAAAGCCATATAGCTTTTGATTTTCAAAAATTATGTAATTGATATTTGTATTTAGTAGGGTAATAATATATTTGTCAGTTATTATATCCTATAATTATATACGTATTATATCTATATCAGTTTTATAATACATTAATTTAGAAAGTTAGAGTTAGTCAGAGTTAGAGAAGAAAACAGAGAAAGAAAATAGAGAAAAGAGAGAAGGAAGAAGAGAAAGAAGATGCACTGTGAAATCAAGAACAAGAATCATCATCATTATAATATTTGAAAGCTAGAAAGGTAAAATCAAACTTTTAAATTGTTGTTCTTCATTGTTCTTCCTTGTATTCATAGTTTAAGTTCTTTGTAACTTGATTTGTATATGAAATTGTGTAGTATGGTTCATATATGTTTAATATGTGTTATAACATGCTTAAATATGATTCATATGGTTGTTTATATAGTTCAATTCACGTAAATATGATGAACATGAAGAAATCATGTTCATAGCAATTTATAGTGAACTTATTTTGAAAAATAGTCTTTAATTATCAAAATTCATGTTTGATTGTGATATATTATGTAAATTGATCATAGATTATGATATTATATCAAGAAACAAAATTAACATGTTTTAAATTATTTGATTCGGTTTAAAAACAAAGTCATAGTGTTAATTTTCTTCAAGAACGCTTAAAAATGGTGTTTTCTTCAAAATCATGAAATTAAGTATTTTGATTATGTGTTGTAGTGTTAATGTATGTTAAAAACATGTTAGAAGTTTAAGATTTTGTTTTTATAAAGATTCATATGCATTGTGTTAGTTAAAATTGAACTTTGGTGCGAAGAAATAAGCCAAATTGGCTTTTTCTCTGCACAGTTTGCTAGCCGGGGAACCCACCAGCAGGGAGACCCGCCCCAGCAGGGCTTTTGGCCTAGAAACACCCGCCCCAGCGGGTGTTGTTGCTGTTCGAAAATTTTAATTGTGCTTCGTGTAGTTTTTGTGCAGTAGATGACAAGCTAAGTTAATGTGATGACATATTAAGTGTATTAAACAATAAGATGACATATTTTTGACATGTTTAAGATAATTTTAATTCTCATATTAATATGTTATGTATGTACATAGATATTGTTATCATAGGGTATGATTTTGATAGTTTAAAGTGTTATACACGTGTAATATGCATGTTGTGAGTTTAGACTCACGTATGTGGTTAGTTAGCGAGTTAAGTTGCAAACCACGTTGTTAAGTTGAACTTAAGTAAGAAGTTCAACGATTAAACGTAGTGGTTATGAAACTAATTGGTATTGTAAACATAATGTAATATGTAGGATAATTGTGGAAATGATTGTAAATTATAGCTTGCGCTTGAGGCAAGTTTTTTAAACTCAAACTTTACTTGAGCAAGTTGTCTATCCTTTCTTTTATGTTTATGCAAGTCTTCTAATGATACTCTTTTATTGAGCAAGTTTTCTAATAATTGTCTTATTGAACAAGTTCATTATTGAGTTGTGGTTACCTTGACTTAATTGTTCAAGCAAGGTTCATATTGTCTTTCAAATGCTTTAAGTTTATTTCTAAAATATGATTATTAAATATGATGTCTATTATTATGACTTATAGTTAATTTTTAATTCTTTTATTATCGAATTCTAAATTATTGTAAATCGATTCAACTACTCTTTAGTTAATGATAGTTGAACTCTAAATTTCCCTTGAAGCTTATCCAAACCAAAACTTTCTTTGGTGCGGACTTGTTATTAAAATACTAAGATGAACAATCCTATTTAATAGGGGATTACCATGCGAAAGTGTTAAGATGTTTGTGCACAATACATGGTATGAAGGGCTGATCCCCCTGAGTACGAGTTAAGAGTCCATATAGTCTAAAAGACTGTTAAAGGTTTTTAATAGAAATGTTTATAACCTAGGACAAAGTTCAAGGTCTTATGACCCTCAGATGATTTCTATATTCGAATTCTAAATGTTGATGAAAGAATTATTATTCGATTCTTTATTATTGATGAAATAAAAGTTATTCAAATCCTTTGAAATTATTCAAGTTATGTCATTATTATTGTAATATTCCAAGTGAGCTTTGTTTGCTCACTCTTGTAATTAAATAACCCTTGCAGCTAAGGTTGAAAGCGTTGACGTACCATCAACAAGTAAAGGCAAGAACAAGATGAACAAGTGAAGACTTGTTATATTTGTAATATGATTGTAATAAGACATAAGACTTTTTATGTGATGTTTATCTCCGCACTTATTGTTTATGTTAAGGTTAGATAAACCCTGGGATATTTTGACTAAAGTTGTAATCCTTTTATGAGGAAGATTATTATATTTATTTAAGGTTGTAATTTATTTTACATTCTTTATTGTGGGCAGTAGTTGTATTTTATTTAGATAGTGAGCACCAAATCTTGCGGAATTGAAGTACCCGAATTTGGGGGTGTCACATGTAGGTATCAAAGCTTTAGGTTATGAACTTTAGGTGGGGAAAACCATAGGTAGTAGCCTTGTAGGAGATCGAAATGATAGTGATGATAGTTAAATATAATAAACTACCTTATGTGCTATGTGTTTACGTTTAAGTATTCGAAGAGTATCGATTGATATCACGTAATAATTAAACTTTAAAACTTTGTGTCAGGATGACGAACGTTGGAGAGTCTAGTCAGGCTAGAGAGGACATACCCCAGATGCCTAGAGACGAGTAGACCCGAGACGTCCATGTTGTCTGGGAGCAGTTGGTTCTGAGAGAGCTGTCTCCGTTGATCACCATAGCTGGTCAGGAGCATGAGCCAATATCTGACCGAGATGACAAGGATGAGTCAGAGGAGGAGGAGGAGGAGGAGGAGGATCCTGAAGAGGAGTTTCCACCTCACTCGACTAGCACTGTCATGTACGAGGAGATCTAAGACCGCAACGTGGAACTTCATGGTAGAGTTGGAGAGCTTGAAGAACTAAGATAATTTGAATTCTCATATTAATATGTTATGTGTACATAGATATTGTTATCACAGGGTATGATTTTGATAGTTTAAAGTGTTATACACGTGTGTTATGCATGTTGTGAGTTTAGACTAACGTATGTGGTTAGTTAGCGAGTTAAGTTGCAAACCACGTTGTTAAGTTGAACTTAAGTAAGAAGCTCAACGATTTAACGTAGTGGTTATGAAACTAATTGATATTGTAAACTTAATGTAATATGTAGGATAATTGTGGAAGTGATTGTAAATTGTAGCTTATGCTTGAGGCAAGTTTTCTAAACTCAAACTTTACTTGAGCAAGTTGTCTATCCTTTCTTTTATGTTTATGCAAGTCTTCTAATGATACTCTTTGGTTGAGCAAGTTTTCTAATAATTGTCTTATTGAACAAGTTCATTATTGAATTGTGGTGACCTTGACTTAATTGTTCAAGCAAGGTTCATATTGTCTTTCAAATGCTTTAAGTTTATTTCTAAAGCATGATTATTAAATATGATGTCTATTATTATGACTCATAGTTATTTCTTAATTCTTTTATTATCGAATTCTAAATTATTGTAAGACGATTCAACTACTCCTTAGTTGATGATAGTTGAACTCTAAATTTCCCTTGAAGCTTATCCAAACCAAACTTTCTTTGGTGCGGACTTGTTATTAAAATACTGAGATGAACAACCCTATTTAATAGGGGATTACCATGCGAAAGCGTTAAGATGTTTGTGCACAATACATGGTACGAAGGGTTGATCCCCCTGAGTACGAGTTAAGAGTTCATATAGTGTAAAAGACTGTTAAAGGATTTAAATAGAAATGTTTATAACCTAGGACAAAGTTCAAGGTCTTATGACCCTAAGATGATTTCTATATTCGAATTCTAAATGTTGATGAAAGAATTATTATTCAATTCTTTATTATTGATGAAAGAAAAGTTATTTAAATCCTTTGAAGTTATTCAAGTTATGTCATTATTATTGTAATATTCCAAGTGAGCTTTGTTTGCTCACTCTTGCAATTAAATAACCCTTGCAACTAAGGTTGAAAGCGTTGACGTACCGTCAACAAGTAAAGACAAGAACAAAATGAACAAGTGAAGACTTGTTATATTTGTGATATGATTGCAATAAGACATAAGACTTATTATGTGATGTTTATTTCTGCACTTATTGTTTATGTTAAGATTAGATAAACCTTGAGATATTTTGATCAAAGTTGTAATCCTTTTATGAGGAAGATTATTATATTTATTTAAGGTTGTAATTTATTTTACATTCCTTATTATGGGCAGTAGTTGTATTTTATTTAGATAGTGAGCACCAAATCTCGTGGGTTTGAAGTACCCGGATTTTGGGGTGTCACATGGTGGCTCTAGTGAACCATACTAAAATAAAAGTCCATAATCAATCCGGGTAGAATATAGTATTCTATATATATGTGCATGCTAGTATTATATATATATATATATATATATATATATTATATTTTATACAAACATGCTTCGCATGTTTTAATAAAATGACATGTATTATATATATATATATATATATATATATATATATATATATGTGTGTGTGTGTGTGTGTGTGTGTGTGTGTGTGTGTGCATGCATGCTAAACAAGATGAGACTAATAATAGCAAACCCCTCAAAGAAATTATTTTAAGTCTAAATCGTTAAAAGATATTTGGAATATCGAACGTCGCCTTTTAACATGATAAAATTAATAGAGTATTAAATATTTAATATGAGTTTGTTTATCCACAAGGCAAGTATTAAGTATTTAAGATGTTAATTTATCATATTTAATGCTTATAAAAAAATTAAATAATATTATTTTGTTGTACCATCCACAAGGATAATATTTTTCTTTTTTGAATATATGGAAGTGCTAGGTTGGACTTAACTCAGATAATTTGTATTCGGATGTGCTACCTCTTGATCAAAATAATCTGAGTGGCAAAATAAAAGGAGTTATATGTTGATGTAATTGACAAAGAGTTGTCTACCTATTTATTTATATGTGATTTGTTGTGCCATCTACAAGGCTATATATATTTGAAATATGATCCTTATTCTCACTAGCAAATCTTTAATTAGATTTTGCTGAACTATATAAGTGAGGATAATATAGTTTGAAGAAAATAGTGGCAGATAACAATATAAAAATAAGACCTAATTTATTTTGTTATGTAAATTAATTAAATGAATGTTTACTAAAATGTTATCTTTTCACATGCAGAAATTTAAAAATGTTGAAATCACTAATTTCACTGCGTAGCATACTTGATGCTAACAAACTAATCGGACCGATTTACACGGACTGGTTAAGGAATCTGAGAATAGTTCTCACTGCTGAAAAGATTTCTTATGTCCTAAATTCGCCTGTCCCTAGAACTGTTCTAGAAACAGCCTCTGTTGGAGAGATTGCCACTATAGTAAAGTGACCAGATGATGCATCTGTGGCTCAATGCATCATGCTCGTATCCATGAATAACGAGCTTCAGCGTCAGCATAAAAACATTGATGCTCCTACTATGTTGTTTCACATCAAGGAGTTTTATGGTGAACAAAGTAAGACTGCTACATATGAGATATCTAAGGAGCTCTTTCGATCTCGAATGACCGAGAGCACTGCCTTTAAGAGTCATGTCCTAAGGGTGATCAATCTGATTAAACGCCTTGGACAGCTTGGGTTCGTCATGGATGGGGAATTAAGTCAAGACTTAGTTTTGCAGTCACTCCCCGAGACCTTCTCACTATTGTTGTGAATTTTGACATGAATAAGTTGGATGTCAACTTGTTTGAATTACTTAACATGTTGAAAACTGCTGAAGGTCACTTCCCATCTAAGAAGAACCATGTCTTAATGGTGGATGATTCTTCCAAGAAAAGGAAGAGGCCCACGGTATCTTCTGAAAAGAAGAAATAGAAGAAGGCTAAAGGCAATGTGAATAGGAAGGAACAAAAGAAACCTGATCCAGATAGCAAAGGAATGTGCTTCCATTGCAATAAGCCGGGTCACTAGAAGAGGAACTATAAGGATTTCCTTGCAAAACAAAAGTAGAAGAAGCTTGGAGAAGCTTCAAATACTAATCAAGGTTTGTTTATGATTGAAATTAATTTTTCAGAAAGTCAAAATTCTACTTGGGTATTGGATATCGGCTGTGGTTCTCACATATGTAATACTATGCAGCGACTGGTCAGAAGTAGAAAGCTCAACAAGGATGAGGTTCTCCTACGAGTGAAAAATGGAGCAAAGGTTGCTGCATTAGCTGTAGGCACTTATTGTTTAGCACTGCCTACGGACAAGTCCATTAATTTGAATAATTGTTATTTTGTTCCGAATATCATTAGAAACATTATTTCTATTTTTATATTTGCTATGGATGGATTTGACATTATAATAAAGAACAACAGTTGTTCTATTTATAATAGCAATGTTTTATATGGTTTTGGTAATTTGCGAAATGGACTTTACATACTTGACTTGCATAAAAATATATTTCAAATTAAACAAACTATGAAAAGGAAAAGCGATGATGTTAATTATACATATATATGGCATTGTAGACTCGGTCACATCAATGAAACAAGATTATCCAAGTTGCATAAGGATGGGCTCTTAGAGCTATCTGATTATGAATCATATCCAACTTGTGAATCTTGTCTCATGGGTAAAATAACTAAATCTCCTTTTAGTGGAAAAGGAGAAAGAGTTACAGAGTTGTTAGCGTTGGTTCGCACAGATGTTTGTGGACCTATGACAACGAATGCACGGGGAGGGTATTCTTATTTTATTACTTTCACTGATGATCACTCAAGATTTGAATATGTGTATTTAATGAAATACAAATCTGAATCATTTTTGAAAAGTTCAAAGAGTTCAGAAGTGAAGTAGAGAAATAAAATGGCAAAAGTATTAAGATTCTTCGATCAGATCGAGGTGGAGAATACTTAAGTGGTAAGTTTCTCAATTATCTCAAATATAATGGTATAATCTCATAATGGACTCCACCAGGTACACCACAATTAAATGGAGTATCTGAAAGGAGAAATCGAACATTGTTGGGCATGGTTCATTCCATAATGAGTTTTACCGATCTTCCAATTTTCTTTTGTGGTTATGCCCTAGAAACGGCTGCATACCTACTTAACAAGGTGCCTACCAAATCCGCCCCAAAGACCCCATATGAGATGTGGAAAGGGAGGAAACCAAATCTTAAGCATGTTAAGACTTGGGGTTTTTCAGCTTATGTCAAAAAGTTTGAAAATGATAAGCTGCAGACTAAATCCGACAAGTATAGATTTGTGGGATACCCTAAAGAAACATGAGGGTATTATTTCTATCATCCAACTGATCAAAAAGTGATTGTTGCAAAACATGAAATATGTTGTCTTCTTGGAAAAGGAGTTTATCCATAAAGAGGTCAGTGGGAGTAAGATATATCTTGAAGAAGTTCAAGAACCACAAATTACTACGGATCAAAGTCAGGTACCTGACCAAGTGGATGAACCTACTGTACAACACTCTATTTGTAAATCTGGAAGAGTACCGAAGATACCTGAGAGGTATGGATTCGTCATAAAGGATAAAGATGAGGTACACATCATTAATAATGATGATCCATTGAATTACGAATATGCTATGAGTAATAAAGACTCAGGGAAATGGCTAGAAGCCATGAAATCCGAGATGGACTCAATGGATGAGAACTAAGTATGGACTTTGGTTTCGCCACCTGAAGGCATTAAGCCTATTTGGTGTAAAATGGGTCTTTAAAAGAAATACTGGAGTGGAAGGCAAGGTAGAGACCTATAAGACCCGACTGCTTGAAAAAGTTTCAAACAAAGACAAGGAGTTGACTATGATGAAACCTTCTCACCAGTAGCTATGCTCAAGTCCATTATGATTTTGCTTGTGATTGTAGCTTATTACGACTATGAGATCTGGCCAGATGGAGGTGAAAACGGCCTTCCCCAATGGGAAACTTGAGGAAGATGTGTATATGACACTGCCAGAGGAATTTGTTTCAAAGGTTGGAACAAATCAAGTCTGTAAGCTGCAACGATCCATTTATGGGTTGAAGCAAGCTTCTCGTAGATGGAACATCCATTTTGATGAGACAATCAAAGAGTTTGATTTTATCAAAAACGAGGATGAACCATATGTGTACAAGAAGGTTAGTGGGAGCGTTGTTTCATTCCTTGTATTATATGTTGATGATATATTACTGATAGGGAATGATATTCCTATGCTACAATCAATCAAAGTCTTGTTATCTAAACACTTCTCCATGAAGGACTTGGGAGAAGTATCCTATATTTTGGGGATAAGATCTATAGAGATAGATCTAAAAGGATGCTTGGCTAATCCCAAGGAACGTACATTGACTCGATGCTAAAGAGGTTTAGCATGGAAGATTCCAAAAGAGGTCCCATGCCGATGAGCCATATAATACATATCTCCAAGAAACAGGCCCCACAGACACTTGAGGAGAGAGACCGTATGAGTAAGATTCCTTATGCTTCAGCTATAGGATCTATCATGTACACTATGATATGTACTAGATCGGATGTGGCTCATGTACTTGGTGTAACAAGCAGATATCAGTCGAATCTAGGAAGAGAGCACTAGAAGGCAGTGAAAAATATCCTAAAATACTTACGAAGGACTAAGGATGTATTTTTTGTCTACGGTTGGTCTGAATTAAACTCGAGGGCTTCACAGATTCAAGTTTTCAAACAGACCAAGATGACAGTAAATCCATTTCGGGGTATGTGTTTACCTTAAATGGTGGCGTAGTGAGTTGGAAGAGTTCCAAACAACAAACAATTGTTGATTTAGTGACAGAGGCAGAGTATATAGCTGCAAGTGAAGCTGCAAAGGAGGCTATTTGGATGAAGAAGTTCATAACCAAACTTGGTGTGGTTCTTAGAATTGGAGGAGCAGTCCCCTTGTACTGTGACAACACTGGAGCTGTTGCACAGGCAAAGGAACCCATGTCTCATCAGAAATCCAAACACGTGTTGCGTTAAATTTACTTGATCAGGGAGATCATTGAAAGAGGAGACGTCACCTTGGAGCGTGTAAACTCTCAATACAACATTGCAGATCCATTTACTAAAGGTTTAACACAACAGCAGTTTGATCGTCACTTAGAGAAAATGGGTATGAGATACCATGACGATTTGCTTTAGTGCAAGTGGGAGATTGAAAGTAGTATGCATACAAGCCAATTATGTATGATGATAAAGCATATACTATGTAAACGATCTAATTTGTTTATTAATAAAAATATTCATTTATTAAAAGCATTTAATTATCTACATGATGCTGTTTTTATAATATGTAAATAACCTATACTTTTAAGCAATGTTTTTAGAATCATGATGTTGATCATGCTAATGAGATCTAAATTCTTAGATAGCTTAAAACTTAAATAGTTCCCAATCGATGGATTACTAAATAGGGAATTAGTGAATCCGGATAGATTGGTACATATGTTGCTTGCTCATTAGATGAGGATGATTGATCTCATGATCATTTATGTGGAGACACTAAATTAAATATATAGGTGCTTATTGGAGAATAAGTACACTGAACGTGACTCGCTAAGAATTACCTAATGGAGTTTTACTCGCCTGTCAATAAAAATTTCTAATGTGATAGTAGTACAAGTGATCCTCATACTTGAGATCATCATAGTATCTTGTGTATAATGAATTATACTTTGACTTATTCCTTAAGACACTTAGGGTCTATCAAAGGGTATTCTTGGGTGTAATAAGTTATATATGGAGATAATGAATGATCAATAAAGAATCTACCACTTCTAGTAAAAGAAGAGATATGTCCTATGTGATTCGATAAATGACAACCCAGGAATCCTTGGCCAATGTGGAATGAAATTAGAAAAGAGTTTCTAATTTGCATTATTTGGAGTTGTGCATTTTCTAAACGAAATACAAATATTTAAATAAAATAAGACTTGACAGTAATTCCATGTCTTATATTTAATTGGGACTGTCGACGTCGGAAAAAATCTTTAGACAGTTCTTCCTCTTCATAAATTTTGATTGTCTTCTACCCTTGTTTGTCTTATTTGTTTTATGAAGGGTGAAGTTCTTTAGGAAAAGGCCAACATGTATCATGTCGACTGATTTGAAAGGTTTATAGAGTCGCCAGTTGGTATATTTGAAATGGTTGTACCAACTCAACCGAATTTTGTTTATTTTTTGCAAGTAAACCCAATTACTGGACGCTGTCAAAACTTGGCCTTGAAATCGAGATTCTTAAAGTTTGGGGGCTTGGTTAAGTGGGGGGAAGGTGTTAGGCACCCCCCCGACTTCCGTAAAACACGGTTACCGCATCTTTTCAATATTTCCCTTTTTATTTGCAATGTGTGTGTGTATGCTGAAAGTAATTGAGCCTACATTTGTTTGATTTGAAAGTAGTGTCGTGCTTCGTTGGACCTATATACGAAAGGTTTGATTTGTTTGAAAAGTCCTTTTTTTGAAAAGATATGAAAATGACGTTTTGAAATGTAGTTTTTATACCCGTTCGCTAGTATATAAATTGAAGCCTGTTGATACTTCCATTTTTATTCTATTCAGCCTTTGGCTTTGTAACGACCCCAAAATTCATACAATACAACTCTCGACATCGGTCGTTAACAATACATTCTTATTCAGACTTTACATCATTAATCAAAGATACAATCACTAAAAATACGAAATATTTAAAATTTTTATATTATTCCTTCTTTATTATCCCTGAATCTCAACCTTTATCATTACATAACTTTGATTCAAGTTTATTTCATGAATCGCTTTGTCAGAGTTATTATAAACTAAAACTTACAACCACGTTCAATAACCTTTATACATCGGGTAAAATTTAAACTTTACAACTCAACATCTATTAATCATCATACATTATCAAATACATTATCTGAAACCTTAAACAGGGTCCAAAATAATAACAATTTAGCCAAAGTATATAAATCTTCATGCATTACATCTGATTCATTTCTTTCAAGTAGCAAATAGCGTTACCTTGAATCCTTAACCTGCAAAAGTGATTATTTGCAGGAATGAGCACGACAGCTCAGCAAGATCTAATAGCTTTCATGCATCACATAGCACATAAATACATGCTCAACATATATCTCATAATAATTAAAGTAACATGGCATACATGATTTACTTCACATAACAAATATAAAGATTGAGTTCCTTACTCAATCAACATTCTTTAATCAAGCAATGTAGTCATAAATTGACTTTAACATTTCAGGCTTACAAGATATATAAAACATATCATGCTCTTTGCAAAACAATTTAAAACAGTTCATCATCAAGTTCACGTAGAAAATAGGAACTGAAAGACTTGCCTTGATCGTTGTTTACCAATAACAGTTTAACAGCTTACAGATATTTGCATTTCACGTGCCCTACACAATTATATAATCATGCACATCAATTATCAGTCACATAGCAATGCATATTAGTTATAAAGTAAACTTTACTCTACATCTCATAACCCTTCCTATTATCAATACACAATGTTCAATTTGATTGTGTTAACTATCGACTTATATTTCACTATAATTCTTTTTCGTAATATTCAAAATTCATTCAAGTGTTTAAGTCCTGCTAGGACTACCTATTGGTTTTATATTAACCACACTTCATATATTATAATATTCGTTTCATTAGAATTGAAACACTATTTAAGTGTATTACCACATTACACGGCGTTTCGACGTTTATACGTCACACGCCTAACTCGCATCTTTTGCATGTGCTTTGCATGCTCCTATATTTGGTTACATTACTCTATAATGTTTCATTCTTATTAAAAACAAAATATTAAACAAGGTCATACACACTCGTTACGGTATTGAGACGCTTGCACGTTCGTACGCCAAACTTTCTTATTCGAACGCCCAAACGACACGCATTTGTGCACGCTTAGCACGCCCAACCAAATGGTCTAATACTCAAGGGTTAATGCTAAGTATCATTATAATACCTAATAGTCATGTTATGGAAGTTAGAACATCATTTTACATGGTCGGGAGCATTACACGTACGTACGTGCATGCCCGACGCCCCCCGATTGCCTCCAAAAACACATCAGTCCCAAAAATGACCATTTTGACCCTAGCTAAAGACCTCAAATTGAAAAACTTAAAGAACAAAAGTTGTAGGTCTACTCGTGCTCGTTCCAGATCATCTTGAATCACCTCAATCCAAGTCCATATGAAAACGTTATGGCTGTTTTACCACAGGAGGTCAAAATAGTTCCGGACTGACACTGTTCCCGGAGCAGCTGCGCCCCAAACAGCCTCGGGGGCAGCACAGATGCGCCCTAAACAGCGTGCTATGCGAGTTTTCTTTCCAGTTTATGGTTTTGGCGAATTTTCTAACCCTTTCCTACTTCCCATCTTCATAAATCAAGCTATACACATCCGATTGAGTCCGTTTTCGACTCTATAGTTTCGTGAAACACTGAACTACTCATCTATATGATAATTATAACACTTCAAAAATATTAACAATTCCTTTTAAGGGTTCTAATTCAGTGTTCATGCTAATTCTTCATGTTTTACATATATTTAACGAATTCATTCACCACGGATTCGTTATTCAACCAAATCGATCCGTTTAACTTCCGTTGTTTTTGTATTTCAACGTATTAACAACATCATTCATCAATTTACAGTTTAGAGTATGAATTCAAAACCAATTTGGACTCCAAAACAGACCATGTAATATATATAAAAACTAAAACTCAAATTCTTCACTTTCAAACATGCTTTCATGAATTCGATACTTCAAAAATCATCTATAGACAACATATAACAGATTATGTAATCCGAATACACATAAAACTAATTTCTCAACAAATTAACCATAGAACTTCAATTACAGAGAACTTAGAAAACAAAACTAAGAACTCGAAACTTTAAACTAGATTGTTTACCTTTAATTAGCTAGGTGATTAGAGAAGCTTCATTAATCTTCTTCCTCTTCTTTGATTCTCAAAATTTTCTTCTCAATTTACAGAGAATTCTCTCAATTTCTCTATTCCTCTCTTCTGTGTTCTTAACCTTAGAATAATAAATTACGCATATTCACTTAGCCCTCAGTTACACAAACCAAGAGTCTTAGCAGTTAGAAAATACAAAGGGTCTCTAGGCCATTTTTGGCTAGAACTCAAAATCCCTTTTTAATTTATTTTAATATTCCTCTATTATATGGTACATTTGTCACACATAACCAAACCAATCTTATAATTTCATATTAAGTTACATTGGGTTTATTAATCACTTAATTTATCAAATCACTCCTTATCAACATAATAAATTTATTTAATAAATCATTCATCCTCTAATTTATTTATTTAATTAAATTAGAGCATTGTCATTCCATTAGCGTAATAAAATATGCACCGATTATAAAATTGTTCATCATCAATTTACTTAATATCATCATACATGAATAAATTATTCCATAATAATTTTCATCAAAGATTTACTTTATTTAATCAATATCTCAACTAAAATATTTATTTTACTCGATAATTATCATAACTATTTACGAAATTCTCAATCAAATTACATTAACATATTACATTTATATGTAACACATTACCCTCTCATTTTATTAAAATAGATATATTTACATTAATTCACGATTTTAATTAAGTGAAATAATCTCATTATTTATGAAATTTAATTGATAACAATTATAGTGCCAACAACGCATAATAATCAAATTATATTATTCAATAATATAACTTCCAACTTAATTAACTTAATTCCCTTTTCTAACAATTTTGTTTCCCTTCTTTAATAGTTAAAATAAATTAACTACTAAACCTCATTCCTCCAACCTATGAATATATATATATATATATATATATATATATCTACTATATTCACACCACATCATATACTTCACCACATATAACACATATATACACATATCCAAACTCAAAACATCTCGTAATAAGAATTTTATTTATTAAATTCTTATTTTAATAATTTTCAAAAATTCAGGTTGTCATATTCTTCCCTCCTTATAAGGATTCCGTCCTCGGAATCACCGAAACCCTACCTTACTCAAGTTTCCATCAAATCTCTTTAAAATATTTATCGTTGATTAACTTCAACACATTACCTTAGTATAGGTTTTATATTTCCTACTACATTCATTTCTTCAACAAATTCTAGGTTTTATTTCATTACTTTAACTTTAACTCAATTATATTTTGAGTATTATATATTCTTTAATCCGTTCATTTTCTTTCCAAGGATTATTACCATATACCTTACTCATCGAATTCATATACTTCATAATTCACTATCTTATAAGTGTTCGGGTTATCACATTCACTCCTTCTTTTAAGAATTTCGTCCTCGAAATTTTTATTAATCTTCATTCGTTCAATCTATCGAAATAGATTCTACGTTAATCTTTATTCACTAACTTGTTGTGCTCCACGACTATTTCTTTCTAAGGAATATCATTCTTGCCACCTTCACCTTCAGAATAATAAGAATCTTTTACAATTGCTCAATAATTGGGAAACGATATAAATAACAGGAATTTAAAAGATTTCAATTCATGCTGAGGGGTCATAAGACCTTGAACTCTTCTCCCGATTTAATAGTGCATCACCACTGTAAACCATCTTTAACAGAATGTTTAGCAATCACACAGACTGAAAACACTCTCTGCAAGTACTCTGGGTGATCAGCCTATCGTACTCCTACGTTGTGCATAACGTATTACATCGTAACGACTATATGCGTTACTTTCGGAACCATTGTCTCCGATAACATGTCCCATTTTATAGGGTTGTTCACCTCAGCTTCTTAACATTTGAATCCACACCAAAATAATTTGGTTTGGTATAGTTTGACAAAGAACTGCTTGAATTTTATAAATATCTTTCAGTATTTGTCTAGCTGAATCAAGCAACATAGACCTCTAGCAACGATTCGGACATCAATCGAAATATATATATATATATAAATATACATATATATACATATATATTTTTAACCAACAAAATAAATATTTATTTATTTATTTTTAAAAAAATGTTTTTTTTTGTAGTCTAAGGAAACAAAAGTAGATAAATCTCTTTTTTTATAGTTTAAGGAAACTAAAAATAGTAAGTAAATCTTTTCATAATATCCTGATACCGTACCGTAATAATAGTACGTTGAGAATTTCGTCATTACATGACGTCGTCATACTACATCATACCATAGCGGACTGACGATCATACGATCACATCCAACACTAGGTTTAACTGCATTGATAACTTCCTCGATTATTGTCTCTACACCATATCAAATGATGCATAGAACACATAAAATACATTTTGAAAATTTAAAATTATTTTTGTCTAGCTGAAGCAATTAGCATATATATGCGAATAATAGCACTATTTTAAAAAAAATTTATTGGTTCCATCATTTGATCCAATATTTTTCAAGAAAACAAGAAGTGCAACATCAGCACGAAGTCAGAAAATTTTGAAAATCTAGCAAAGCTAGGAGATTTAGAATATAAAACTTTCTCCATCAATTAAATCTTTACTCCATCATTACTTAATCATTCTATCAACCTTAAACGACATCAATTCTTTCTATACCATAACCTTTCTATTCCTAGTATAGTTCATCAAACTTTCCACACCTTGGAAGTTAGGAACTTTCCACAATAATATGAGTTTAAGAACTTCCTAGTCAGACCATAGGCGTCCATTCGCTGAGGAGTTCCAAACATACCATACGATTATGAGTCATGAACTTACCATAAGCATGAGTTTTAAGAACTCGCACTTAATCCTAATAGCATCTTACTAATCTTAATAGTCTCTAACTATCAAATATACACATGAGAAAAGAATCACCTTTTCACCACATATACATTGATAGTGCGACACCAACATTCCAATGATTATCAATGTGATAAACTAAGTGCAAGCACAAAACCCTCGCCCATACAAAGGTTTGTACAACTCAGCCATCACATGATTCTTCAATTGAAATCCCACCTAACTCTATCCTGCTCATAACTTGCTCTTTACTCGATACGAATTTTTCGCATCTCATCATTTATAACTCCTCGTGAGTTAACCTCGTACTATATCATAGTACATTCTCGTTATAGCATCAAACTATAACTATTCAATCATTACCGACCATCTGTCTTTCAACTTTAAAAGATCACGTCGTGACCTTATTCTATAATCATATCCCTTATGATTCTTTCTTATGTCATTATCGTTTGTTTTAAAAACTTTTTATCTTTACCTATCATCATGTCATATCATGATTTCCTTTACGCTTTCAATATTATAGACTTTGTCTATTCATAGTTATTCGGCATCTTTATTATTGGAGTTAGGTAACTCCTGATTCTCATCTTCATATCTCTTCAAGATTCTTCTTTGAATCTTCTTGTTTATTTATTAACTCTTCTTTTAAGAATTTCAAACTTCGTTTATAAAGTTCAACGTTTTATTCGAGTTTTATTCCTCGTTATTCTTACCTTCTTCTCATACCATTTCTAGGACTTAACTCATCCTATACATCTACGTATGTGAAAAGAATCACCTTTTCGTTATCCGTAACTTAACTTCTCATTCTCTAAGGTCATAACCTAAGGTACTCTTACCTAAGGTGTATAACCTATCAGCTTTGATACCAACTGTAACGACCCCAAAATTCATACAATACAACTCTCGACATCGGTCGTTAACAATATATTCTTATTCAGACTTTACATAATTAATCAATGATACAATCACTAAAAATACGGAATATTTAAAAATTTTATATTATTCCTTCTTTATTATCCCTGAATCTCAAACTTTATCATTAAATAACTTTGATTCAACTTTATTTCATGAATCGCTTCGTCAGAGTTATTATAAACTAAAACTTACAACCACGTTCAATAACATTTATACATCGGGTAAAATTTAAACTTTACAACTCAACATCTGTTAATCATCATACATTATCAAATACATTATCTGAAACCTTAAACAGGGTCCAAAACAATAGCAATTTAGCCAAAGTATATAAATCTTCATGCATTACATCTGATTCATTTCTTTTAAGTAGCACATAGCGTTACATTAAATACTTAACCTGCAAAAGTGATTATTTGCAAGAATGAGCTCGACAGCTCATCAAGATCTAACAGCTTTCATGCATCACATAGCACATAAATACATGCTCAACATACATCTCATAATAATTAAAGTAACATGGCATACATGCTTTACTTCACATAACAAATATAAAGATTGAGTTCCTTACTCAATAAACGTTCTTTAATCAAGCAATGTAGTCATAAATTGACTTTAACATTTCAGGCTTACAACATATATAAAACATATCATGCTCTTTGCAAAACAATTTAAAGCAGTTCATCATCAAGTTCACGTAGAAAATAGGACCTGAAAGACTTGCCTTGATCGTTGTTTACCAATAACAGTTTAACAGCTTACAGATATCTGCACTTCACGTGCCCTACACAATTATATAATCATGCACATCAATTATCAGTCACATAGCAATGCATATTAGTTATAACGTAAACTTTACTCTACATCTCATAACCCTTCCTATTATTCATACACAATGTTCAATTTGATTGTGTTAACTATCGACTTATATTTCACTATAATTATATTTCGTAATATTCGAAATTAATTCAAGTGTTTAAGTCCTGCTAGGACTACCTATTGGTTATATATTAACCATATTTCATATATTATAATATTCATTTCATTAGAATCGAAACACTATTTAAGTGTATTACCACATTACACGGCGTTTCGACGTTTATACGTCACACGCCTAACTCGCCTCTTTTGCATATGCTTTGCATGCTCCTATATTGGGTTACATTACTCTATAATGTTTCATTCTTATTAAAAACATAATATTAAACAAGGTCATACACACTCGTTACGGCATTGAGACGCTTGAACGTTCGTACGCCAAACTTGCCTATTCGAACGCCCAAACGACACACATTTGTGCACGCTTAGCGCGCCCAACCAAATTGTCTAATACTCAAGGGTTAATGTTAAGTACCATTATAATATCTAATAGTCATGTTATGGAAGTTAGAACATCATTTTACATGGTCGGGAGCATTACATTTGCATACGTGCATGCCCGACGCCCCCCGATTGCCTTCAAAAACACATCAGTCCCAAGTATGACCATTTTAACCCTAGCTAACGACCTCAAATTGAAAACCTTAAAGAACAAAAGTTGTAGGACTACTCGTGCTCATTCCGGATCATCTTGAATCACCTCAATCCAAGTCCGTATGAAAACGTTATGGCTATTTTACCACAGGAGGTCAAAACAGTCCCGGACTGACACTGTTCCCGGAGCAGCTGCGCCCCAAACAGCCTTGGGGGCAGTGCAGCTGCGCCCCTGGCAGCGTGCTATGCGAGTTTTCTTTCCAGTTTGTGGTTCTGACGAATTTTCTAACCCTTTCCTACTTCCCATCTTTATAAATCAAGCTATACACATCCGATTGAGTCCGTTTTTGACTCTATAGATTAGTGAAACACTGAACTACTCATCTCTATGATAATTATAGCACTTCAAAAATATTAACAATTCCTTTGAAAGGTTCCAATTCAGTGTTCATGCTAATTCTTCATGTTTTACATATATTTAGCGAATTTATTCACCACGGATTCGTTATTCAACCAAATCGATCCGTTTAACTTCCGTTGTTTTGTATTTCAACGTATTAACAACATCCATCATCAATTTACAGTTTAGAGTATGAATTCAAAATTAATTTTGACTCCAAAACAGACCATATAATATATATAAAAACTAAAACTCAAATTCTTCACTTTCAAACATGCTTTCATGAATTCGATACTTCAAAAATCATCTATAGACAACATATAACAGATTATGTAATCCCAATACACATAAAACTAATTTCTCAACAAATTAACCATAGAACTTTAATTATAGAGAACTTAGAAAATAAAACTAAGAACTCGAAACTTTAAACTAGATTGTTTACCTTTAATTAGCTAGGTGATTAGAGAAGCTTGATTAATCTTCTTCCTCTTCTTTGATTCTTAAAATTTTCTTCTCAATTTACAGAGAATTCTCTCAATTTCTCTATTCCTCTCTTCTGTGTTCTTAACCTTAGAATAATAAATTACGCATATTCACTTAGCCCTCAGTTACACAAACCAAGAGTCTCAGCAGTTAGAAAATACAAAGGGTCTCTAGGCCATGTTTGGCTAGAACTCAAAATCCCTTTTTAATTTATTTTAATATTCCTCTATTATATGGTACATTTGTCACACATAACCAAACCAATCTTATAATTTCATATTAAGTTACATTGGGTTTATTAATCACTTAATGTATCAAATCACTCATTATCAACATAATAAATTTATTTAATAAATCATTCATCCTCTAATTTAATTATTTAATTAAATTAGAGCATTGTCATTCCATTAGCGTAATAAAATACGCACCGATTATAAAATTATTCATCATCAATTTACTTAATATCATCATACATGAATAAATTATTCCATAATAATTTTCATCAAAGATTTACTTTATTTAATCAATATCTCAACTAAAATATTTATTTTACTCGATCATAACTATTTAAGAAATTCTCAATCAAATTACATTAATATATTACATTTATATGTAACACATTACCCTATCATTTTATTAAAACAAATATATTTACATTAATTTACTATTTTAATTAAGTGAAATACTCTCATTATTTATGAAATTTAATTGATAACAATTATAGTGCCAACAACGCATAATAATCAAATTATATTATTCAATAATATAACTTCCAACTTAATTAACATAATTCCCTTTTCTAACAATTTTGTTTCCCTTCTTTAATAGTTAAAATAAATTAACTACTAAACCTCATTCCTCCAACCTATGAATATTATACATATATATATATATATATCTACTATATTCACACCACATCATATACTTCACCACATATAACACATATATACACATATCCAAACTCAAAACATCTCGTAATAAGAATTTTATTTATTAAATTCTTATTTTAATAATTTTCAAAAATTCAGGTTGTCACATTTTTCCCTCCTTATGAGGATTCCGTCCTCGGAATCACCGAAACCCTACCTTACTCAGGTTTTCATCAAATCTCTTTAAAACATTTATCGTTGAATAACTTCAACACATTACCTTAGTATAGGTTTTATATTTCCTACTACATTCATTTCTTCAACAAATTCTAGGTTTTATTTCATATATTTAACTTTAACTAAATTATATTTTGAGTATTATATATTCTTTAATCCGTTCATTTTCTTTCCAAGGATTATTACCATATACCTTACTCATCGAATTCATATACTTCATAATTCACTATCTTATAAGTGTTCGGGTTATCACATTCACTCCTTCTTCTAAGAATTTCGTCCTCGAAATTTTCATTAATCTTCATTCGTTCAATCTATCAAAATAGATTCTACGTTAATCTTTATTCACTAAGTTGTTGTGCTCCACAACTATTTCTTTCTAAGGAATATCATTCTGCCACCTTCACCTTCAGAATAATAAGAATCTTCCACAATTGCTCAATAATTGGGAAACGATATGAATAACAGGAATTTAAAAGATTTCAATTCATGCTGAGGGGTCATAAGACCTTGAACTCTTCTCCCGATTTAATAGTGCATCACCACTGTAAACCATCTTTAACAGAATGTTTAGCAATCACACAGACTGAAAACACTCTCTGCAAGTACTCTGGGTGATCAGCCTATCGTACCCCTACGTTGTGCACAACGTATTACATCGTAACGACTTTATGCATTACTTTCGGAACCATTGTCTCCGATAACATGTCCCATTTTACAGGGTTGTTCACCTCAGCTTCTTAACATTTGAATCCACACCAAAATAATTTGGTTTGGTATAGTTTGACAAAGAACGCTTGAATTTTATAAATATCTTTCAATATTTGTCTAGCTGAATCAAGTAACATAGACCTCTAGCAACGATTCGGACATCAATCGAAATATATATATATATATATATATATATAAATATACATATATACATATATATTTTTGACCAACAAAATAAATATTTATTTATTTATATTAAAAAAAATGTTTTTTTTGTAGTCTAAGGAAACAAAAGTAGATAAATCTCTTTTTTTTAAAGTTTAAGGAAACTAAAAATAGTAAGTAAATCTTTTCATAATATCCTGATACCGTACCGTAATAATGGTACGTTGAGGATTTCGTCATTACATGACGTCGTCATACTACATCATACCATAGCGGGCTGACGATCATACGATCACATCTAACACTAGGTTTAACTGCATTGATAACTTCCTCGATTATTGTCTCTACACCATATCAAATGATGCATAGAACACATAAAATACATTTTGGAAATTTAAAATTATTTTTGTCTAGCTGAAGCAATTAGCATAGACATGCGAATAATAGCACTATTTTAAAAAAAAATCATTGGTTCCATCAAGTGATCCAATATTTTTCAAGAAAACAAGAAGTGCAACTTCAGCACGAAGTCAATAAATTTTGAAAATCTAGCAAAGCTAGGAGATTTAGAATATAAAACTTTCTCCATCAATTAAATCTTTACTCCATCATTACTTAATCATTCTATCAACCTTAAACAACATCAATGCTTTCTATACCATAACCTTTCTATTCCTAGTATCGTTCATCAAACTTTCCACACCTTGGAAGTCAGGAACTTTTCACAATAATATGAGTTTAAGAACTTCCTAGTCAGACCATAGGCGTCCATTCGCTGAGGAGTTCCAAACATACCATATGATTATGAGTCATGAACTTACCATAAGCATGAGTTTTAAGAACTCGCACTTAATCCTTATAGCATCTTACTAATCTTAATAGTCTCTAACTATCAAATATACACATGAGAAAAGAATCACCTTTTCACCACATATACATCGATAGCGCGACACCAACATTCCAATGATTATCAATGTGATAAATTAAGAGCAAGCACAAAACTCTTGCCCATACAAAGGTTTGTACAACTCAGCCATCACATGATTCTTCAATTGAAATCCCACCTAACTCTATCCTGCTAATAACTTGCTCTTTACTCGATACGAATTTTTCGCATCTCATCATTTATAACTCCTCGTGAGTTAACCTCGTACTATATCATAGTACATTCTCGTTATAGCATCAAACTATTACTATTCAATCATTACTGACCATCTGTCTTTCAACTTTAAAAGATCACATCGTGACCTTATTCTATAATCATATCCCTTATGATTCTTTCTTATCTCATTATCGTTTATTTTAAAAACTTCTTATCTTTACCTATCATCATGTCATATCATGATTTCCTTTACGCTTTCAATATTATAGACTTTGTCTATTTATAGTTATTCGGCAACTTTATTATTGGAGTTAGGTAACTCCTGATTCTCATCTTCATATCTCTTCAAGATTCTTCTTTGAATCTTCTTGTTTATTTATTAACTCTTCTTTTAAGAATTTCAAACTTCGTTTATAAAGTTCAACGTTTTATTCGAGTTTTATTCCTCGTTATTCTTACATTCTTCTCATACCATTTCTAGGACTTAACTCATCCTATACATCTACGTATGTGAAAAGAATCACCTTTTCGTTATACGTAACATAACTTCTCATTCTCTAAGGTCATAACCTAAGGTACTCTTACCTAAGGTGTATAACCTATCAGCTTTGATACCAACTGTAACGACCCCAAAATTCATACAATACAACTCTCGACATCGGTCGTTAACAATACATTCTTATTCAGACTTTACATCATTAATCAATGATACAATCACTAAAAATACGAAATATTTAAAAAATTTATATTATTCCTTCTTTATTATCCCTGAATCTCAACCTTTATCATTACATAACTTTGATTCAACTTTATTTCATGAATCGCTTCGTCAGAGTTATTATAAACTAAAACTTACAACCACGTTCAATAACATTTATACATCGGGTAAAATTTAAACTTTACAACTCAACATCTGTTAATCATCATACATTATCAAATACATTATCTGAAACCTTAAACAGGGTCCAAAACAATAGCAATTTAGCCAAAGTATATAAATCTTCATGCATTACATCTGATTCATTTCTTTCAAGTAGCACATAGCGTTACATTGAATCCTTAACCTGCAAAAGTGATTATTTGCAAGAATGAGCTCGACAGCTCAGCAAGATCTAACAGCTTTCATGCATCACATAGCACATAAATACATGCTCAACATACATGTCATAATAATTAAAGTATCATGGCATACATGCTTTACTTCACATAACAAATATAAAGATTGAGTTCCTTACTCAATCAACATTCTTTAATCAAGCAATGTAGTCATAAATTGACTTGAACATTTCAGGCTTACAACATATATAAAACATATCATGCTCTTTGCAAAACAATTTAAAACAGTTCATCATCAAGTTCACGTAGAAAATAGGACCTGAAAGACTTGCCTTGATCGTTGTTTACCAATAACAGTTTAATAGCTTACAGATATCTGCACTTCACTTGCCCTACACAATTATATAATCATGCACATCAATTATCAGTCACATAGCAATGCATATTAGTTATAACGTAAACTTTACTCTACATCTCATAACCCTTCCGATTATTAATACACAATGTTCAATATGATTGTGTTAACTATCAACTTATATTTCACTATAATTCTTTTTCGTAATATTCAAAATTAATTCAAGTGTTTAAGTCTTGCTAGGACTACCTATTGGTTATATACTAACCACATTTTATATATTATAATATTCGTTTCATTAGAATCAAAATACTATTTAAGTGTATTACCACATTACACGGCGTTTCGACGTTTATACGTCACACGCCTAACTCGCCTCTTTTGCATATGCTTTGCATGCTCCTATATTGGGTTACATTACTCTATAATATTTCATTCTTATTACAAACATAATATTAAACAAGTTCATACACACTCGTTACGGCATTGAGACGCTTGCACGTTCGTACGCCAAACTTGCCTATTCGAACGTCCAAACGACACGCATTTGTGCACGCTTAGCACGCCCAACCAAATTGTCTAATACTCAAGGGTTAATGTTAAATACCATTATAATACCTAATAGTCATGTTATGGAAGTTAGAACATCATTTTACATGGTCGGGAGCATTACATGTGCATACGTGCATGCCCGACGCCCCCTGATTGCCTCCAAAAACACATCAGTCCCAAATATGACCATTTTAACCCTAGCTAACGACCTCAAATTGAAAACCTTAAAGAACAAAATTTGTAGGTCTACTCGTGCTCGTTCCGGATCATCTTGAATCACCTCAATCCAAGTCCGTATGAAAACGTTATGGCTGTTTTACCACAGGAGGTCAAAACAGTTCCGGACTGACACTGTTCCCGGAGCAGCTGCGCCCCAAACAGCCTTGGGGGCAGTGCAGCTGCGCCCCTGGCAGCGTGCTATGCGAGTTTTATTTCCAGTTTGTGGTTCTGACGAATTTTCTAACCCTTTCCTACTTCCCATCTTTATAAATCAAGATATACACATCCGATTGAGTCCGTTTTCGACTCTATGGATTCGTGAAACACTGAACTACTCATCTCTATGATAATTATAGCACTTCAAAAATATTAACAATAACTTTTAAGGGTTCCAATTTAGTGTTCATGCTAATTCTTCATGTTTTACATATATTTAGCGAATTCATTCACCACGGATTCGTTATTCAACCAAATCGATCCGTTTAACTTCCGTTGTTTTTGTATTTCAACGTATTAACAACATCCATCATAAATTTATAGCTTATAGTATGAATTCAAAATCAATTTTGACTCCAAAACAGACCATATAATATATATAAAAACCAAAACTCAAATTCTTCACTTTCAAACATGCTTTCATGAATTCGATACTTCAAAAATCATCTATAGACAACATATAACAGATTATGTGATCCCAATACACATAAAACTAATTTCTCAACAAATTAACCATAGAACTTCAATTACAGAGAACTTAGAAAACAAAACTAAGAACTCGAAACTTTAAACTAGATTGTTTACCTTTAATTAGTTAGGTGATTAGAGAAGCTTGATTAATCTTCTTCCTCTTCTTTGATTCTTAAAATTTTCTTCTCAATTTACAGAGAATTCTCTCAATTTCTCTATTCCTCTCTTCTGTGTTCTTAACCTTAGAAAAATAAATTACGCATATTCACTTAGCCCTCAGTTACACAAACCAAGAGTCTCAGCAGTTAGAAAATACAAAGGGTCTCTAGGCCATGTTTGGCTAGAACTCAAAATCCCTTTTTAATTTATTTTAATATTCCTCTATTATATGGTACAGTTGTCACACATAACCAAACCAATCTTATAATTTCATATTAAGTTACATTGGGTTTATTAATCACTTAATTTATCAAATCATTCCTTATCAACATAATAAATTTATTTAATAAATCATTCAACCTCTAATTTAATTATTTAATTAAATTAGAGCATTGTTATTCCATTAGCGTAATAAAATACGCACCGATTATAAAATTGTTCATCATCAATTTACTTAATATCATCATACATGAATAAATTATTCAATAATAATTTCCATCAAAGATTTACTTTATTTAATCAATATCTCAACTAAAATATTTATTTTACTCGATAATTATCATAACTATTTACGAAATTCTCAATCAAATTACATTAACATATTACATTTATATGTAACACATTACCCTCTCATTTTATTAAAACAAATATATTTACATTAATTCACTATTTTAATTAAGTGAAATACTCTCATTATTTATGAAATTTAATTGATAACAATTATAGTGCCAACAACGCATAATAATCAAATTATATTATTCAATAATATAACTTCCAACTTAATTAACTTAATTCTCTTTTCTAACAATTTCGTTTCCCTTCTTTAATAGTTAAAATAAATTAACTACTAAACCTCATTCCTCCAACCTATGAATATATATATATATATATATATATATATATATATCTACTATATTCACACCACATCATATACTTCTCCACATATAACATATATATACACATATCCAAACTCAAAACATCTCGTAATAAGAATTTTATTTATTAAATTCTTATTTTAATAATTTTCAAAAATTCAGGTTGTCATATTCTTCCCTCCTTATAAGGATTCCGTCCTCGGAATCACCGAAACCCTACCTTACTCAAGTTTCCATCAAATCTCTTTAAAATATTTATCGTTGAATAACTTCAACACATTACCTTAGTATAGGTTTTATATTTCCTACTACATTCATTTCTTCAACAAATTCTAGGTTTTATTTCATTACTTTAACTTTAACTCAATTATATTTTGAGTATTATATATTCTTTAATCCGTTCATTTTCTTTCCAAGGATTATTACCATATACCTTACTCATCGAATTCATATACTTCATAATTCACTATCTTATAAGTGTTCGGGTTATCACATTCACTCCTTCTTTTAAGAATTTCGTCCTCGAAATTTTTATTAATCTTCATTCGTTCAATCTATCGAAATAGATTCTACGTTAATCTTTATTCACTAACTTGTTGTGCTCCACAACTATTTCTTTCTAAGGAATATCATTCTTGCCACCTTCACCTTCAGAATAATAAGAATCTTTTACAATTGCTCAATAATTGGGAAACGATATAAATAACAGGAATTTAAAAGATTTCAATTCATGCTGAGGGGTCATAAGACCTTGAACTCTTCTCCCGATTTAATAGTGCATCACCACTGTAAACCATTTTTAACAGAATGTTTAGCAATCACACAGACTGAAAACACTCTCTGCAAGTACTCTGGGTGATCAGCCTATCGTACTCCTACGTTGTGCATAGCGTATTACATCGTAACGACTATATGCGTTACTTTCGGAACCATTGTCTCCGATAACATGTCCCATTTTATAGGGTTGTTCACCTCAGCTTCTTAACATTTGAATCCACACCAAAATAATTTGGTTTGGTATAGTTTGACAAAGAACGCTTGAATTTTATAAATATCTTTCAGTATTTGTCTAGCTGAATCAAGCAACATAGACCTCTAGCAACGATTCGGACATCAATCGAAATATATATATATATATATATATATATATATACATATATATACATATATATTTTTAACCAACAAAATAAATTTTTATTTATTTATTTTAAAAAAATGTTTTTTTTTGTAGTCTAAGGAAATAAAAGTAGATAAATCTCTTTTTTTTTATAGTTTAAGGAAACTAAAAATAGTAAGTAAAATCATTTCATAATATCCTGATACCGTACCGTAATATTGGTACGTTGAGGATTTCGTTATTACATGACGTCGTCATACTACATCATACCATAGCGGACTGACGATCATTCAATCACATCCAACACTAGGTTTAACTGCATTGATATCTTCCTCGATTATTGTCTCTACACCATATCAAATGATGCATAGAACACATAAAATATATTTTGAAAATTTAAAATTATTTTTGTCTAGCTGAAGTAATTAGCATAAACATGCGAATAATAGCACTATTTTAAAAAAAATTCATTGGTTCCATCATTTGATCCAATGTTTTTTAAGAAAACAGAAGTGCAACATCAGCACGAAGTCAATAAATTTTGAAAATCTAGCAAGACTAGGAGATTTAGAATATAAAACTTTCTCCGTCAATTAAATCTTTACTCCATCATTACTTAATCATTTTATCAACCTTAAACAACATCAATGCTTTCTATACCATAATCTTTCTATTCCTAGTATAGTTCATCAAACTTTCCACACCTTGGAAGTTAGGAACTTTCCACAATAATATGAGTTTAAGAACTTCCTAGTCAGACCATAGGCGTCCATTCTCTGAGGAGTTCCAAACATACCATATGATTATGAGTCATGAACTTACCATAAGCATGAGTTTTAAGAACTCGCACTTAATCCTTATAGCATCTTACTAATCTTAATAGTCTCTAACTATCAAATATACACATGAGAAAAGAATCACTTTTTCACCACATATACATTGATAGCGCGACACCAACATTCCAATGATTATCAATGTGATAAACTAAGTGCAAGCACAAAACCCTCGCCCATACAAAGGTTTGTACAACTCAGCCATCACATGATTCTTCAATTAAAATCCCACCTAACTCTATCCTGCTCATAACTTGCTCTTTACTCGATACGAATTTTTCGCATCTCATCATTTATAACTCCTCGTGAGTTAACCTCGTACTATATCATAGTACATTCTCGTTATAGCATCAAACTATAACTGTTCAATTATTACTGACCATTTGTCTTTCAACTTTAAAAGATCACGTCGTGACCTTATTCTATAATCATATCCCGTATGATTCTTTCTTATCTCATTATCGTTTGTTTTAAAAACTTCTTGTCTTTACCTATCATCATGTCATATCATGATTTCCTTTACGCTTTCAATATTATAGACTTTGTCTATTCATCGTTATTCGACATCTTTATTATTGGAGTTAGGTAACTCCTGAATCTCATTTTCATATCTCTTCAAGATTCTTCTTTGAATCTTCTTGTTTATTTATTAACTCTTCTTTTAAGAATTTTAAACTTCGTTTATAAAGTTCAACGTTTTATTCGAGTTTTATTCCACGTTATTCTTACCATCTTCTTATAACATTTCTAGGACTTAACTCATCCTATACATCTACGTATGTGAAAAGAATCACCTTTTCGTTATACGTAACTTAACTTCTCATTCTCTAAGGTCATAGCCTAAGGTACTCTTACCTAAGGTGTATAACCTATCAGCTCTGATACCAACTGTAATGACCCCAAAATTCATACAATACAACTCTCGACATCGGTCGTTAACAATACATTCTTATTCAGACTTTACATCATTAATCAATGATACAATCACTAAAAATACGGAATATTTAAAATTTTTATATTATTCCTTCTTTATTATCCCTGAATCTCAACCTTTATCATTACATAACTTTGATTCAACTTTATTTCATGAATCGCTTCGTCAGAGTTATTATAAACTAAAACTTACAACCACGTTCAATAACCTTTATACATCGGGTAAATTTTAAACTTTACAACCCAACATCTGTTAATCATCATACGTTATCAAATACATTATCTGAAACCTTAAACAGGGTCCAAAACAATAACAATTTAGCCAAAGTATATAAATCTTCATGCATTGCATCTGATTCATTTCTTTCAAGTAGCACATAGCGTTACCTTGAATCCTTAACTTGCAAAAGTGATTATTTGCAAGAATGAGCTCGACAGCTCAGCAAGATCTAACAGCTTTTATGCATCACATAGCACATAAATACATGCTCAACATACATCTCATAATAATTAAAGTAACATGGCATAAATGCTTTACTTCATATAACAAATATAAAGATTGAGTTCCTTACTCAATCAACATTCTTTAATCAAGCAATGTAGTCATAAATTGACTTTAACATTTCAGGCTTACAACATATATAAAACATATCATGCTCTTTGCAAAACAATTTAAAATAGTTCATCATCAAGTTCACGTAGAAAAAAGGAACTGAAAGACTTGCCTTGATCGTTGTTTACCAATAACAGTTTAACAGCTTACAGATATCTGCACTTTTTGTGCCCTACACAATTATATAATTATGCACATCAATTATCAGTCACATAGCAATGCATATTAGTTATAACGTAAACTTTACTCTACATCTCATAACCCTTCCTATTATCAATACGCAATGTTCAATTTGATTGTGTTAACTATCGACTTATATTTCACTATAATTCTTTTTCGTAATATTCAAAATTCATTCAAGTTTTTAAGTCCTGCTAGGACTACCTATTGGTTTTATATTAACCACATTTCATATATTATAATATTCATTTTATTAGAATCGAAACACTATTTAAGTGTATTACCACATTACACGGCGTTTCGACGTTTATATGTTCACACGCCTAACTCGCCTCTTTTGCATGTGCTTTGCATGCTCCTATATTGGGTTACATTACTCTATAATGTTTCATTCCTATTAAAAACATAATATTAAACAAGGTCATACACACTCGTTATGGCATTGAGACGCTTGCACGTTCGTACGCCAAACTTGCCTATTCGAACGCCCAAATGACACGCATTTGTGCACGCTTAGCACGCCCAACCAAATTGTCTAATACTCAAGGGTTAATGTTAAGTATCATTATAATACCTAATAGTCATGTTATGGAAGTTACAACATCATTTTACATTGTCGGGAGCATTACATGTGCATACGTGCATGCCCGACGCCCCCCGATTGCCTCCAAAAACACATCAGTCCCAAAAATGACCATTTTGACCCTAGTTAACGACCTCAAATTGAATACCTTAAAGAACAAAAGTTGTAGGTCTACTCGTGCTCGTTCCGGATCATCTTGAATCACCTCAATCCAAGTCCGTATGAAAATGTTATGGCTGTTTTACCACAGGAGGTCAAAATAGTCCCGGACTGACACTGTTCCCGGAGCAGCTGCGCCCCAAACAACCTTGGGGGCCGCACAGATGCACCCCTGGCAGCGTGCTATACAAGTTTTCTTTTCAGTTTGTGGTTCTGGCGAATTTTTTAACCCTTTCCTACTTCCCATCTTCATAAATCAAGCTATACGCATCCGATTGAGTCCGTTTTCGACTCTATGGATTCGTGAAACACTGAACTACTCATCTATATGATAATTATAACACTTCAAAAATATTAACAAATTCCTTTTAAGGGTTCCAATTCAGTGTTCATGCTAATTCTTCATGTTTTACATATATTTAGCGAATTCATTCACCACAGATTCGTTATTCAACCAAATCGATCCGTTTAACTTGTGTTGTTTTTTATTTCAACGTATTAACAACATCCATCATCAATTTACAGTTTAGAGTATGAATTCAAAACCAATTTTGACTCCAAAACAGACCATGTAATATATATAAAACCCAAAACTAAAATTCTTCACTTTCAAACATGCTTTCATGAATTCGATACTTCAAAAATTATCTATAGACAACATATAACAGATTATGTAATCCCAATACACATAAAACTAATTTTCAACAAATTAACCATAGAACTTCAATTATAGAGAACTTAGAAAACAAAACTAAGAACTCGAAACTTTAAACTAGATTGTTTACCTTTAATTAGCTAGGTGATTAGAGAAGCTTGATTAATCTTCTTCCTCTTCTTTGATTCTTCAAAATTTTCTTCTCAATTTACAGAGAATTCTCTCAATTTCTCTATTCCTCTATTCTGTGTTCTTAACCTTAGAAAAATAAACTACGCATATTCACTTAGCCGTCAGTTACACAAACCAAGAGTCTCAGCAGTTAGAAAATACAAAGGGTTTCTAGGCCATGTTTGGCTAGAACTCAAAATTCCTTTTTAATTTATTTTAATATTCCTCTATTATATAGGTACATTTGTCACACATAACCAAACCAATCTTATAATTTCATATTAAGTTACATTGGGTTTATTAATCACTTAATGTATCAAATCACTCCTTATCAACATAATAAATTTATTTAATAAATCATTCATCCTCTAATTTAATTATTTAATTAAATTAGAGCATTGTCATTCCATTAGCGTAATAAAATACGCACCGATTATAAAATTATTCATCATCAATTTACTTAATATCATCATACATGAATAAATTATTCCATAATAATTTTCATCAAAGATTTACTTTATTTAATCAATATCTCAACTAAAATATTTATTTTACTCGATATTCATAACTATTTACGAAATTCTCAATCAAATTACATTAATATATTACATTTATATGTAACACATTACCCTATCATTTTATTAAAACAAATATATTTACATTAATTTACTATTTTAATTAAGTGAAATACTCTCATTATTTATGAAATTTAATTGATAACAATTATAGTGCCAACAACGCATAATAATCAAATTATATTATTCAATAATATAACTTCCAACTTAATTAACATTAATTCCCTTTTCTAACAATTTCGTTTCCCTTCTTTAATAGTTAAAATAAATTAACTACTAAACCTCATTCCTCCAACCTATGAATATATATATATATATATATATATATATATATCTACTATATTCACACCACATCATATACTTCACCACATATAACACATATATACACATATCCAAACTCAAAACATCTCGTAATAAGAATTTTATTTATTAAATTCTTATTTTAATAATTTTCAAAAATTCAGGTTGTCACATTTTTCCCTCCTTATGAGGATTCCGTCCTCGGAATCACCGAAACCCTACCTTACTCAGGTTTTCATCAAATCTCTTTAAAACATTTATCGTTGAATAACTTCAACACATTACCTTAGTATAGGTTTTATATTTCCTACTACATTCATTTCTTCAACAAATTCTAGGTTTTATTTCATATATTTAACTTTAACTAAATTATATTTTGAGTATTATATATTCTTTAATCCGTTCATTTTCTTTCCAAGGATTATTACCATATACCTTACTCATCGAATTCATATACTTCATAATTCACTATCTTATAAGTGTTCGGGTTATCACATTCACTCCTTCTTCTAAGAATTTCGTCCTCGAAATTTTCATTAATCTTCATTCGTTCAATCTATCAAAATAGATTCTACGTTAATCTTTATTCACTAAGTTGTTGTGCTCCACAACTATTTCTTTCTAAGGAATATCATTCTGCCACCTTCACCTTCAGAATAATAAGAATCTTCCACAATTGCTCAATAATTGGGAAACGATATGAATAACAGGAATTTAAAAGATTTCAATTCATGCTGAGGGGTCATAAGACCTTGAACTCTTCTCCCGATTTAATAGTGCATCACCACTGTAAACCATCTTTAACAGAATGTTTAGCAATCACACAGACTGAAAACACTCTCTGCAAGTACTCTGGGTGATCAGCCTATCGTACCCCTACGTTGTGCACAACGTATTACATCGTAACGACTTTATGCATTACTTTCGGAACCATTGTCTCCGATAACATGTCTCATTTTACAGGGTTGTTCACCTCAGCTTCTTAACATTTGAATCCACACCAAAATAATTTGGTTTGGTATAGTTTGACAAAGAACGCTTGAATTTTATAAATATCTTTCAATATTTGTCTAGCTGAATCAAGTAACATAGACCTCTAGCAACGATTCGGACATCAATCGAAATATATATATATATATATATATATATAAATATACATATATACATATATATTTTTGACCAACAAAATAAATATTTATTTATTATATTAAAAAAAATGTTTTTTTTGTAGTCTAAGGAAACAAAAGTAGATAAATCTCTTTTTTTTAAAGTTTAAGGAAACTAAAAATAGTAAGTAAATCTTTTCATAATATCCTGATACCGTACCGTAATAATGGTACGTTGAGGATTTCGTCATTACATGACGTCGTCATACTACATCATACCATAGCGGGCTGACGATCATACGATCACATCTAACACTAGGTTTAACTGCATTGATAACTTCCTCGATTATTGTCTCTACACCATATCAAATGATGCATAGAACACATAAAATACATTTTGGAAATTTAAAATTATTTTTGTCTAGCTGAAGCAATTAGCATAGACATGCGAATAATAGCACTATTTTAAAAAAAAATCATTGGTTCCATCAAGTGATCCAATATTTTTCAAGAAAACAAGAAGTGCAACTTCAGCACGAAGTCAATAAATTTTGAAAATCTAGCAAAGCTAGGAGATTTAGAATATAAAACTTTCTCCATCAATTAAATCTTTACTCCATCATTACTTAATCATTCTATCAACCTTAAACAACATCAATGCTTTCTATACCATAACCTTTCTATTCCTAGTATCGTTCATCAAACTTTCCACACCTTGGAAGTCAGGAACTTTTCACAATAATATGAGTTTAAGAACTTCCTAGTCAGACCATAGGCGTCCATTCGCTGAGGAGTTCCAAACATACCATATGATTATGAGTCATGAACTTACCATAAGCATGAGTTTTAAGAACTCGCACTTAATCCTTATAGCATCTTACTAATCTTAATAGTCTCTAACTATCAAATATACACATGAGAAAAGAATCACCTTTTCACCACATATACATCGATAGCGCGACACCAACATTCCAATGATTATCAATGTGATAAATTAAGAGCAAGCACAAAACTCTTGCCCATACAAAGGTTTGTACAACTCAGCCATCACATGATTCTTCAATTGAAATCCCACCTAACTCTATCCTGCTCATAACTTGCTCTTTACTCGATACGAATTTTTCGCATCTCATCATTTATAACTCCTCGTGAGTTAACCTCGTACTATATCATAGTACATTCTCGTTATAGCATCAAACTATAACTATTCAATCATTACTGACCATCTGTCTTTCAACTTTAAAAGATCACATCGTGACCTTATTCTATAATCATATCCCTTATGATTCTTTCTTATCTCATTATCGTTTATTTTAAAAACTTCTTATCTTTACCTATCATCATGTCATATCATGATTTCCTTTACGCTTTCAATATTATAGACTTTGTCTATTTATAGTTATTCGGCAACTTTATTATTGGAGTTAGGTAACTCCTGATTCTCATCTTCATATCTCTTCAAGATTCTTCTTTGAATCTTCTTGTTTATTTATTAACTCTTCTTTTAAGAATTTCAAACTTCGTTTATAAAGTTCAACGTTTTATTCGAGTTTTATTCCTCGTTATTCTTACATTCTTCTCATACCATTTCTAGGACTTAACTCATCCTATACATCTACGTATGTGAAAAGAATCACCTTTTCGTTATACGTAACATAACTTCTCATTCTCTAAGGTCATAACCTAAGGTACTCTTACCTAAGGTGTATAACCTATCAGCTTTGATACCAACTGTAACGACCCCAAAATTCATACAATACAACTCTCGACATCGGTCGTTAACAATACATTCTTATTCAGACTTTACATCATTAATCAATAATACAATCACTAAAAATACGAAATATTTAAAAATTTATATTATTCCTTCTTTATTATCCCTGAATCTCAACCTTTATCATTACATAACTTTGATTCAACTTTATTTCATGAATCGCTTCGTCAGAGTTATTATAAACTAAAACTTACAACCACGTTCAATAACATTTATACATCGGGTAAAATTTAAACTTTACAACTCAACATCTGTTAATCATCATACATTATCAAATACATTATCTGAAACCTTAAACAGGGTCCAAAACAATAGCAATTTAGCCAAAGTATATAAATCTTCATGCATTACATCTGATTCATTTCTTTCAAGTAGCACATAGCGTTACATTGAATCCTTAACCTGCAAAAGTGATTATTTGCAAGAATGAGCTCGACAGCTCAGCAAGATCTAACAGCTTTCATGCATCACATAGCACATAAATACATGCTCAACATACATGTCATAATAATTAAAGTATCATGGCATACATGCTTTACTTCACATAACAAATATAAAGATTGAGTTCCTTACTCAATCAACATTCTTTAATCAAGCAATGTAGTCATAAATTGACTTGAACATTTCAGGCTTACAACATATATAAAACATATCATGCTCTTTGCAAAACAATTTAAAGCAGTTCATCATCAAGTTCACGTAGAAAATAGGACCTGAAAGACTTGCCTTGATCGTTGTTTACCAATAACAGTTTAATAGCTTACAGATATCTGCACTTCACTTGCCCTACACAATTATATAATCATGCACATCAATTATCAGTCACATAGCAATGCATATTAGTTATAACGTAAACTTTACTCTACATCTCATAACCCTTCCGATTATTAATACACAATGTTCAATATGATTGTGTTAACTATCAACTTATATTTCACTATAATTCTTTTTCGTAATATTCAAAATTAATTCAAGTGTTTAAGTCTTGCTAGGACTACCTATTGGTTATATACTAACCACATTTTATATATTATAATATTCGTTTCATTAGAATCAAAATACTATTTAAGTGTATTACCACATTACACGGCGTTTCGACGTTTATACGTCACACGCCTAACTCGCCTCTTTTGCATATGCTTTGCATGCTCCTATATTGGGTTACATTACTCTATAATATTTCATTCTTATTACAAACATAATATTAAACAAGTTCATACACACTCGTTACGGCATTGAGACGCTTGCACGTTCGTACGCCAAACTTGCCTATTCGAACGTCCAAACGACACGCATTTGTGCACGCTTAGCACGCCCAACCAAATTGTCTAATACTCAAGGGTTAATGTTAAATACCATTATAATACCTAATAGTCATGTTATGGAAGTTAGAACATCATTTTACATGGTCGGGAGCATTACATGTGCATACGTGCATGCCCGACGCCCCCTGATTGCCTCCAAAAACACATTAGTCCCAAATATGACCATTTTAACCCTAGCTAACGACCTCAAATTGAAAACCTTAAAGAACAAAATTTGTAGGTCTACTCGTGCTCGTTCCGGATCATCTTGAATCACCTCAATCCAAGTCCGTATGAAAACGTTATGGCTGTTTTACCACAGGAGGTCAAAACAGTTCCGGACTGACACTGTTCCC
Organism: Panax stipuleanatus; assembly: GCA_020205555.1. Taxonomy (NCBI): domain Eukaryota; kingdom Viridiplantae; phylum Streptophyta; class Magnoliopsida; order Apiales; family Araliaceae; genus Panax; species Panax stipuleanatus. Next base: position 27,118,936 of record CM035122.1, read on the forward strand.
GGAGCAGCTGAGCCCCAAACAGCCTTGGGGGCAGTGCAGCTGCGCCCCTGGCAGCGTGCTATGCGAGTTTTATTTCCAATTTGTGGTTCTGACGAATTTTCTAACCCTTTCCTACTTCCCATCTTTATAAATCAAGATATACACATCCGATTGAGTCCGTTTTCGACTCTATGGATTCGTGAAACACTGAACTACTCATCTCTATGATAATTATAGCACTTCAAAAATATTAACAATAACTTTTAAGGGTTCCAATTTAGTGTTCATGCTAATTCTTCATGTTTTACATATATTTAGCGAATTCATTCACCACGGATTCGTTATTCAACCAAATCGATCCGTTTAACTTCCGTTGTTTTTGTATTTCAACGTATTAACAACATCCATCATAAATTTATAGTTTATAGTATGAATTCAAAATCAATTTTGACTCCAAAACAGACCATATAATATATATAAAAACCAAAACTCAAATTCTTCACTTTCAAACATGCTTTCATGAATTCGATACTTCAAAAATCATCTATAGACAACATATAACAGATTATGTGATCCCAATACACATAAAACTAATTTCTCAACAAATTAACCATAGAACTTCAATTACAGAGAACTTAGAAAACAAAACTAAGAACTCGAAACTTTAAACTAGATTGTTTACCTTTAATTAATTAGGTGATTAGAGAAGCTTGATTAATCTTCTTCCTCTTCTTTGATTCTTAAAATTTTCTTCTCAATTTACAGAGAATTCTCTCAATTTCTCTATTCCTCTCTTCTGTGTTCTTAACCTTAGAAAAATAAATTACGCATATTCACTTAGCCCTCAGTTACACAAACCAAGAGTCTCAGCAGTTAGAAAATACAAAGGGTCTCTAGGCCATGTTTGGCTAGAACTCAAAATCCCTTTTTAATTTATTTTAATATTCCTCTATTATATGGTACAGTTGTCACACATAACCAAACCAATCTTATAATTTCATATTAAGTTACATTGGGTTTATTAATCACTTAATTTATCAAATCATTCCTTATCAACATAATAAATTTATTTAATAAATCATTCAACCTCTAATTTAATTATTTAATTAAATTAGAGCATTGTTATTCCATTAGCGTAATAAAATACGCACCGATTATAAAATTGTTCATCATCAATTTACTTAATATCATCATACATGAATAAATTATTCAATAATAATTTCCATCAAAGATTTACTTTATTTAATCAATATCTCAACTAAAATATTTATTTTACTCGATAATTATCATAACTATTTACGAAATTCTCAATCAAATTACATTAACATATTACATTTATATGTAACACATTACCCTCTCATTTTATTAAAACAAATATATTTACATTAATTCACTATTTTAATTAAGTGAAATACTCTCATTATTTATGAAATTTAATTGATAACAATTATAGTGCCAACAACGCATAATAATCAAATTATATTATTCAATAATATAACTTCCAACTTAATTAACTTAATTCTCTTTTCTAACAATTTCGTTTCCCTTCTTTAATAGTTAAAATAAATTAACTACTAAACCTCATTCCTCCAACCTATGAATATATATATATATATATATATATATCTACTATATTCACACCACATCATATACTTCTCCACATATAACATATATATACACATATCCAAACTCAAAACATCTCGTAATAAGAATTTTATTTATTAAATTCTTATTTTAATAATTTTCAAAAATTCAGGTTGTCATATTCTTCCCTCCTTATAAGGATTCCGTCCTCGGAATCACCGAAACCCTACCTTACTCAAGTTTCCATCAAATCTCTTTAAAATATTTATCGTTGAATAACTTCAACACATTACCTTAGTATAGGTTTTATATTTCCTACTACATTCATTTCTTCAACAAATTCTAGGTTTTATTTCATTACTTTAACTTTAACTCAATTATATTTTGAGTATTATATATTCTTTAATCCGTTCATTTTCTTTCCAAGGATTATTACCATATACCTTACTCATCGAATTCATATACTTCATAATTCACTATCTTATAAGTGTTTCGGGTTATCACATTCACTCCTTCTTTTAAGAATTTCGTCCTCGAAATTTTTATTAATCTTCATTCGTTCAATCTATCGAAATAGATTCTACGTTAATCTTTATTCACTAACTTGTTGTGCTCCACAACTATTTCTTTCTAAGGAATATCATTCTTGCCACCTTCACCTTCAGAATAATAAGAATCTTTTACAATTGCTCAATAATTGGGAAACGATATAAATAACAGGAATTTAAAAGATTTCAATTCATGCTGAGGGGTCATAAGACCTTGAACTCTTCTCCCGATTTAATAGTGCATCACCACTGTAAACCATTTTTAACAGAATGTTTAGCAATCACACAGACTGAAAACACTCTCTGCAAGTACTCTGGGTGATCAGCCTATCGTACTCCTACGTTGTGCATAGCGTATTACATCGTAACGACTATATGCGTTACTTTCGGAACCATTGTCTCCGATAACATGTCCCATTTTATAGGGTTGTTCACCTCAGCTTCTTAACATTTGAATCCACACCAAAATAATTTGGTTTGGTATAGTTTGACAAAGAACGCTTGAATTTTATAAATATCTTTCAGTATTTGTCTAGCTGAATCAAGCAACATAGACCTCTAGCAACGATTCGGACATCAATCGAAATATATATATATATATATATATATATATATATATAAATATACATATATATACATATATATTTTTAACCAACAAAATAAATATTTATTTATTTATTTTAAAAAAATGTTTTTTTTTGTAGTCTAAGGAAATAAAAGTAGATAAATCTCTTTTTTTTTTATAGTTTAAGGAAACTAAAAATAGTAAGTAAAATCATTTCATAATATCCTGATACCGTACCGTAATATTGGTACGTTGAGGATTTCGTTATTACATGACGTCGTCATACTACATCATACCATAGCGGGCTGACGATCATTCAATCACATCCAACACTAGGTTTAACTGCATTGATAACTTCCTCGATTATTGTCTCTACACCATATCAAATGATGCATAGAACACATAAAATATATTTTGAAAATTTAAAATTATTTTTGTCTAGCTGAAGTAATTAGCATAAACATGCGAATAATAGCACTATTTTAAAAAAAATTCATTGGTTCCATCATTTGATCCAATGTTTTTTAAGAAAACAGAAGTGCAACATCAGCACGAAGTCAATAAATTTTGAAAATCTAGCAAGACTAGGAGATTTAGAATATAAAACTTTCTCCGTCAATTAAATCTTTACTCCATCATTACTTAATCATTTTATCAACCTTAAACAACATCAATGCTTTCTATACCATAATCTTTCTATTCCTAGTATAGTTCATCAAACTTTCCACACCTTGGAAGTTAGGAACTTTCCACAATAATATGAGTTTAAGAACTTCCTAGTCAGACCATAGGCGTCCATTCTCTGAGGAGTTCCAAACATACCATATGATTATGAGTCATGAACTTACCATAAGCATGAGTTTTAAGAACTCGCACTTAATCCTTATAGCATCTTACTAATCTTAATAGTCTCTAACTATCAAATATACACATGAGAAAAGAATCACTTTTTCACCACATATACATTGATAGCGCGACACCAACATTCCAATGATTATCAATGTGATAAACTAAGTGCAAGCACAAAACCCTCGCCCATACAAAGGTTTGTACAACTCAGCCATCACATGATTCTTCAATTAAAATCCCACCTAACTCTATCCTGCTCATAACTTGCTCTTTACTCGATACGAATTTTTCGCATCTCATCATTTATAACTCCTCGTGAGTTAACCTCGTACTATATCATAGTACATTCTCGTTATAGCATCAAACTATAACTGTTCAATTATTACTGACCATTTGTCTTTCAACTTTAAAAGATCACGTCGTGACCTTATTCTATAATCATATCCCGTATGATTCTTTCTTATCTCATTATCGTTTTGTTTTAAAAACTTCTTGTCTTTACCTATCATCATGTCATATCATGATTTCCTTTACGCTTTCAATATTATAGACTTTGTCTATTCATCGTTATTCGACATCTTTATTATTGGAGTTAGGTAACTCCTGAATCTCATTTTCATATCTCTTCAAGATTCTTCTTTGAATCTTCTTGTTTATTTATTAACTCTTCTTTTAAGAATTTTAAACTTCGTTTATAAAGTTCAACGTTTTATTCGAGTTTTATTCCTCGTTATTCTTACCATCTTCTTATAACATTTCTAGGACTTAACTCATCCTATACATCTACGTATGTGAAAAGAATCACCTTTTCGTTATACGTAACTTAACTTCTCATTCTCTAAGGTCATAGCCTAAGGTACTCTTACCTAAGGTGTATAACCTATCAGCTCTGATACCAACTATAATGACCCCAAAATTCATACAATACAACTCTCGACATCGGTCGTTAACAATACATTCTTATTCAGACTTTACATCATTAATCAATGATACAATCACTAAAAATACGGAATATTTAAAATTTTTATATTATTCCTTCTTTATTATCCCTGAATCTCAACCTTTATCATTACATAACTTTGATTCAACTTTATTTCATGAATCGCTTCGTCAGAGTTATTATAAACTAAAACTTACAACCACGTTCAATAACCTTTATACATCGGGTAAATTTTAAACTTTACAACCCAACATCTGTTAATCATCATACGTTATCAAATACATTATCTGAAACCTTAAACAGGGTCCAAAACAATAACAATTTAGCCAAAGTATATAAATCTTCATGCATTGCATCTGATTCATTTCTTTCAAGTAGCACATAGCGTTACCTTGAATCCTTAACTTGCAAAAGTGATTATTTGCAAGAATGAGCTCGACAGCTCAGCAAGATCTAACAGCTTTTATGCATCACATAGCACATAAATACATGCTCAACATACATCTCATAATAATTAAAGTAACATGGCATAAATGCTTTACTTCATATAACAAATATAAAGATTGAGTTCCTTACTCAATCAACATTCTTTAATCAAGCAATGTAGTCATAAATTGACTTTAACATTTCAGGCTTACAACATATATAAAACATATCATGCTCTTTGCAAAACAATTTAAAATAGTTCATCATCAAGTTCACGTAGAAAAAAGGAACTGAAAGACTTGCCTTGATCGTTGTTTACCAATAACAGTTTAACAGCTTACAGATATCTGCACTTTTTGTGCCCTACACAATTATATAATTATGCACATCAATTATCAGTCACATAGCAATGCATATTAGTTATAACGTAAACTTTACTCTACATCTCATAACCCTTCCTATTATCAATACGCAATGTTCAATTTGATTGTGTTAACTATCGACTTATATTTCACTATAATTCTTTTTCGTAATATTCAAAATTCATTCAAGTTTTTAAGTCCTGCTAGGACTACCTATTGGTTTTATATTAACCACATTTCATATATTATAATATTCATTTTATTAGAATCGAAACACTATTTAAGTGTATTACCACATTACACGGCGTTTCGACGTTTATATGTTCACACGCCTAACTCGCCTCTTTTGCATGTGCTTTGCATGCTCCTATATTGGGTTACATTACTCTATAATATTTCATTCCTATTAAAAACATAATATTAAACAAGGTCATACACACTCGTTATGGCATTGAGACGCTTGCACGTTCGTACGCCAAACTTGCCTATTCGAACGCCCAAATGACACGCATTTGTGCACGCTTAGCACGCCCAACCAAATTGTCTAATACTCAAGGGTTAATGTTCAGTATCATTATAATACCTAATAGTCATGTTATGGAAGTTACAACATCATTTTACATTGTCGGGAGCATTACATGTGCATACGTGCATGCCCGACGCCCCCCGATTGCCTCCAAAAACACATCAGTCCCAAAAATGACCATTTTGACCCTAGTTAACGACCTCAAATTGAATACCTTAAAGAACAAAAGTTGTAGGTCTACTCGTGCTCGTTCCGGATCATCTTGAATCACCTCAATCCAAGTCCGTATGAAAATGTTATGGCTGTTTTACCACAGGAGGTCAAAATAGTCCCGGACTGACACTGTTCCCGGAGCAGCTGCGCCCCAAACAACCTTGGGGGCCGCACATGATGCACCCCTGGCAGCGTGCTATACGAGTTTTCTTTTCAGTTTGTGGTTCTGGCGAATTTTTTAACCCTTTCCTACTTCCCATCTTCATAAATCAAGCTATACGCATCCGATTGAGTCCGTTTTCGACTCTATGGATTCGTGAAACACTGAACTACTCATCTATATGATAATTATAACACTTCAAAAATATTAACAAATTCCTTTTAAGGGTTCCAATTCAGTGTTCATGCTAATTCTTCATGTTTTACATATATTTAGCGAATTCATTCACCACAGATTCGTTATTCAACCAAATCGATCCGTTTAACTTGTGTTGTTTTTTTATTTCAACGTATTAACAACATCCATCATCAATTTACAGTTTAGAGTATGAATTCAAAACCAATTTTGACTCCAAAACAGACCATGTAATATATATAAAACCCAAAACTAAAATTCTTCACTTTCAAACATGCTTTCATGAATTCGATACTTCAAAAATTATCTATAGACAACATATAACAGATTATGTAATCCCAATACACATAAAACTAATTTTTCAACAAATTAACCATAGAACTTCAATTATAGAGAACTTAGAAAACAAAACTAAGAACTCGAAACTTTAAACTAGATTGTTTACCTTTAATTAGCTAGGTGATTAGAGAAGCTTGATTAATCTTCTTCCTCTTCTTTGATTCTCAAAATTTTCTTCTCAATTTACAGAGAATTCTCTCAATTTTTCTATTCCTCTATTTTGTGTTCTTAACCTTAGAAAAATAAACTACGCATATTCACTTAGCCGTCAGTTACACAAACCAAGAGTCTCAGCAGTTAGAAAATACAAAGGGTTTCTAGGCTATGTTTGGCTAGAACTCAAAATTCCTTTTTAGTTTATTTTAATATTCCTCTATTATATAGTACATTTGTCACACATAACCAAACCAATCTTATAATTTTATATTAAGTTACATTGGGTTTATTAATCACTTAATTTATCAAATCACTCCTTATCAACATAATAAATTTATTTAATAAATCATCCATCCTCTAATTTAATTATTTAATTAAATTAGAGCATTGTCATTCCATTAGCGCAATAAAATACGCACCGATTATAAAATTGTTCATCATCAATTTACTTAATATCATCATACATGAATAAATTATTCCATAATAATTTTCATCAAAGATTTATTTTATTTAATCAATATCTCAACTAAAATATTTATTTTACTCGATAATTATCATAACTATTTACGAAATTCTCAATCAAATTACATTAACATTTTACATTTATATGTAACACATTACCCTATCATTTTATTAAAACAAATATATTTACATTAATTCACTATTTTAATTAAGTGAAATACTCTCATTATTTATGAAATTTAATTGATAACAATTATAGTGCCAACAACGCATAATAATCAAATTATATTATTCAATAATATAACTTCCAACTTAATTAACTTAATTCTCTTTTCTAACAATTTCGTTTCCCTTCTTTAATAGTTAAAATAAATTAACTACTAAACCTCATTCCTCCAACCTATGAATATATATATATATATATATATATATATATATATATATCTACTATATTCACACCACATCATATACTTCACCACATATAACACATATATACACATATCCAAACTCAAAACATCTCGTAATAAGAATTTTATTTATTAAATTCTTATTTTAATAATTTTCAAAAATTCAGTTTATCACAGGCTTGATTTGGATGTTAATTGTCGAGATGCGAAGCATCCTCGACCACAAAATGTATATACAAGTACCAGTCTTCTTATTGGCATGAAAGCCATCCAAGTGACTCTAGCACTACAATTCACATTTCACTATGTTAGGACCTTAAATCCGGATAACCGTTTTAAGTCCTTATGATTTACATTTACAGAAAAACTGGTAGGATGTATTTACAATGTAGAGTTTAGGGGTGCTCATCAGTAAAAAACCGAACCGGTACCGAAAATACCGAACCGGTACCGATCCGAAAATACCGAAAAATCAAAAATCGGTACCGGTACCGAATAATCGATTTCGGTACCGGTTCGGTACAAAATCGGTACCAATTTTTTCGGTTCGATTTTCGGTTATACCGCAATAATTAAATAATTTTTTATATATATTAATAAATTTTTTTAAAACTAAGAAAAGAGGGGCAGTGATACAGCTATGTTGAGTTTGGAGGTAGGTGCAGTGATATTGCTTCTTTTTTTTGGGCCAATTTTTGTTTTCTTCCAAAGTTAATAGTAATAATATTACATGACATTATTTTTGATTAGCCTAGCTAACATCATAATTAATTAAATTATTAATAATTTTTGAGTAAACATGTAACAAAAACATTTCTCCAAATATTTTTTATTTTCTTAATATATAGAAACTGCTTGGCCCATGTTTGTTAAGAGTTTAATTAATTTGTTTGTGGTTGTGAATTGCAGTTTGTGGAGTAGAGTAAGTTGATATACTTGGATGGGGATATTCAAGTGTTTGAGAACATTGACCACCTTTTTGACCTGCCTAATGGTAAATTGTATGCTGTTATGGAATGCTTCCATGAGAAAACATGGACCCCCTCTTTATTTCAATGCTGGCATGTTTGTGTATGAGCCCAGCCTCTCGACATATGATGATCTCCTCACTTCTGTCAAGACTACCCCTCCTACACCCTTTGCTGAATTCGATTTTTTTCGGTATTTCAGTTTTTACCGAATTCAAAAATTTTATTACCGTTATCGGTACCGAAAAGTGTAAAAAAACCAAAGAACCGGTACCGAAAAAAATCGGTACTTTTTTCGGTACCGCTGGTACCGGCATCAACCGATTAGGTAAAAAACTGAAAAAACTAAATTTTTTGAGCACCCTTAGCAGAGTTGTCTGTCGTGGGAATCAGATTAGATCAGTGTGGTTGATCATTAATCCCACGATTCCTAGGCTCACATAAAATGATCAAGAAAACCTGCACATCACAGATATTCACATAGAATGCAAATTGTACTCTAGACTGTCTCAAAACAAAGGATTCGTCAGTTAAATCCTTATCTGCGCGTAGCCAAAGCTTCCCGTTTTCGATAGATATGGATCCTGGGTCACGTAGTCGCTTTAATATTTACAAAGCTAGATTTAAATAAATCTTAGCCATTCTAGCTTTTCGGTTCCAGTTTGACCGATTTTGAACTATTTGAAAGTTAGAAAGGGCTAGATTTAGATAAATCTAATCCACAATATTTACATCAATGCAGATTCATATCAAATGAATATTTAAAGCAAATATTTAATCACTTTGAATAAAGAATATATATATATATATATACTTATATATATGTATATAAAGCTGTAAAGGGCCACGAATTTCCAATCTAGGCCCTACGAAAAATTGTAAATATATATATATAAGCTGTAAAGGGCCACGAATTTTCAATCCAGGCCCGACGAAGAAATGTAAGTATATATATATATATATATATATATAAGCTGTAAAGGGCCACTGATTTCCAATCTAGGCCTGACAAAGAAATGTAAATATATATAAGCTGTAAAAGAGCCACGAATTAGCAACCCAGGCCCGACAAAATGGAAAGTTAGTATATATATAGTTAGTTATATATATAATAAAGTTGAAAAAGGCCACGAATCAGCGATCCAGGCCAAACGAAATAGTATATATATATAAGCGGTAAAAAGCCACGGATTAGTAATCTAGGCTGTGCAAACAAAGAAAAATGTATATATATACTTATATATACTAAAAAGTAAGATAAAAAGGCCACGAATTTTAAATTCGGGCAAAAATAAAAGATAAAATTTCATATTTACGTTCACATATGCGCAATAAAGTAGAAGAAAGTTTCTGATCATAAAAATACTTATAATAGGCAATTCTACGGGCTTGTTGCCACTCAAAGAGCTTCAAATCTCCATTTCCATTCGTTAAAACTTGATATGTCGTAGAATATACGTATGCAAACGTATTGGAAGAATACAATTGAAGTTTGGAGTACTAGAAGTAGGGCTAAGGGTCGAAATGGGTGAAGTTTCTCTGCTTTTTTCTATTTTTTTTCTTTTTTTTTTGCAAGGGTGTGGGGTGTCATTTATAGAACAGATGGTAGCGAATCTACCCGCGACAGCCGCGGGTAGAGGTGCGGCTCCTAGAGTTGGGCCCACTCCCGTGGGTCCTGTTGGCACTCCGACCAACGCGATGTCCGATTCGAACCTTCATAACTTTTGATCCCAGGCATCCATTTGAGGTGTGCTATACCTTTCCGAAAATCCCTTTCCGAAACTGAAACAACGGCAATGGATTTGACCTTTTTTGAATCCAGAAAAATGGGTTTATGACTAGATCTTCATTTTTTTACAGTCCGTCCGTTGAGCTGTCTTGTGCTGTTTTCACTCGGGATTAATGTTATGGCTCTTTCTGACCCTCATTGCATCAAGTTGGATTGATTTTGACTTGATTTGGCATAAAGTCAGTAAAATAACTATTTTGCCCTTCCAGGGGTTGTCTCCTGGATTGACAAGTTTTTTAACTATTTCCTCGGGGTTATCTTCGAGGTTTGATCCCAGCCCACTTTGTCCTTCCTCAGGGTTGTCACTGAGGTTGATTAAGTCAAAATCCATAATCCATAATTGTTTATACATTGAAAGATAAAAAGATAGAAGTAAAGAGAAGTTAGGAATTGTGATATGCAAATCTGAATTTTCTCTTACTCCACTCTAAATCTCCAATGATCTTCAATTTCTTTAATCTCCAAATCTAATGAAAATTAGGGTTTTTATGAATGTAGAAGATGATATGAGATGATATATGATGATATATGATCCTCTCTTATATTGGGTCTTACATGTCTTTATATAGTCTAAAACAATCCCTAAAAACCAAAAAAGTTCGCAATCCATATCGTATTAGAAGTCAGCCTCAAACATCCAAAAACTCAAAATTAATGTTTTTCTAAAGCGTATTGCGCTTAGGCTCAGTTTTCCTTCATAAAATCACGCCAGGGCGCAGTTTGGCAGAGTGATCTTCGCTGGGCTCACTTTTCCTTCATAAAAACGCGTCGGGGCGTACATTAATTTTCTGCTGCAGTGTCCTCTGGTAGAACAGCCATAACTTTTGATCCAGGAAGAGTTACAAGGGCCTATACCTATCAAATTGAAGATATCGACGAGATCTACAACTTTCATTCTTTAAAAATTGAGAAATAATAGACGGATTAAGGTCGAATTTGGGCTGGAAGTGACTTCTTTGCAATGGCGACCCCAAAACATTGAAGTTCAACGTCCGTTGGTACAAAGATCATAACTCACACCTCGGAACTCCGATTGGGATGATTCAAGATGTTCCGAAAAGCTAAGAAAAATATCTACAACAAAATCCAAGTTCCAAGCCAAGAACATAAAATGAACGTGAAAGACCAAATGATTTCCGGATTGTATTTCCTTGCCCTTTTCATACCAATAGTTGCTCACACAATTCCCAAGCATGAGATCTACAAAATAACCACAAAATGCTTGAAAAGTAACTACAAAATATAGGTTTAAGCAACTAATTCAATTAATAGATACCGAATAAGTAGGTATAAAACCGACTTATCAAATACCCCCAAACTTGAACTGTTGCTTGTCCCCAAGCAACACATACAATGCAATGCAATAAACTAAACAAAATGCATTCTACTCTAAATGCTAACGAATCCAAATACCAGGCAGATATGAAGATCACAAAAATTGTCACAGAGAAACTACAAAACCTTCAAACAGAGAATCCAACTAAGAATAAGGCAATAATGCATATTATTCTGCAAATCAAAATATGTCATCACTGATGTAGTGTGTGTGTGCTTAGAAACCATTAAACTTGCTACAGAATAAATATTTCACATAATATGCTTCTTAGAGGGAAAAAATACAGTTTCAACTCAAGAAAAGAAGTAAACAATTTAAGCTCCAACCAAGACTATGCATCAACTAAGCTAAGAGTCAATAATGGGTTTATTATGCTTTTATTTACTCACGAGGGCGATATTCGCAATTTCCCGTGTTTACACCTGACTGTGCAATGTCTAGCTCTCTTAGGCTTTTCAATGATACCCGTGTAGCGAGCTTTCGACCTACGACTCCCAAGCCAGATGGTTTTAGGGCGCTCGGTGTAGAAACATCCCTTAGGGCGTACTTACTCAAGTGTCAAAGGCCACAGAACTGAACTAGTCAAAGTGTTTATTCAACATTTTTTTTTATTTTTTTTAATTTTTTATATATATAGCATGCATGCCACTTGTTTTCCCCCAAACTTAAGCTATTGCATCATCTAGCCATTGCTAACTGTCTACTAAATCTCTATCATTAAAACACAAATTTTCCAAAAGAAGACAATTATGTGACGATTTAAATTGAGCAAATCGTAATGGATACTCTCAAGTACTATTCGAATACATAAGTTGCAAACAAATTAAAATCCACATCATGCTATAACATTACAACCAAGCCTAAGTAATCAAAACTAATCAAAAATCATGCAGTTCCAATCTTCTCGTCATCCAAATGAATTTCACACAAACTAAAAACTTGGATTCATGCAATATGACCTAACTAAATGCAACAATTAAAAACAAATATTTTTTATTTTTTTTATTTTCTCAATTTATTAGATGCAATATATGGGTAAAAACTAAACTATATGCAATACACATGAACATACTAATATGCACCCTAAAGAGGAACAATCCCCCAAAACTTAAAACGAACAATGCCCTCATTGTAATAAAAAGTGAAAGACTACTCCCCTAAGTGGCATCATCATCTCCATCCGCCTCCTCATGATCCGATTGGTGTATCAGGCAATGGATAAGTCTAGATGGATCCAAAAGTTGGGAACTGAGCGAGGACTTCTCTAATGCCTTTGGAATTCGGCTTGCAATCCCCCTAAGCTTATTTGGCACTCAAATTTATTCTTTCAGCCCTTTTTAAAAACACTTGTAGTGCGCTTTGTTTTTGACTTCTATTCTGACAATTCATCTTTATAGCAATTGAATTGAACCTGGGAGGATCACAAAATAACTTATTAATACTACTATAATCTACCAAAATTTCTACTTAATATCAAAACTAATAAGAATTAAACAATGGGGGAGAAAGATGGGATTGGATGGGGTGCCTCCCATCGAGCGTTTGTTTTATAGTCCTTTAGCCAGACTTCTTCTTGTCAATGCTATCCAATTCTTCTTCGATAATTTAGGAACCCTCCATCCATCAGAAGCAATGTAGCTTTTGGTAAGGTTCCCCGCAGTGATAGCTATTGAATTAAATTCACCTAGCTTACTTTTTGTAGATAAGTCCCCCATTTTGAATGTCACGTAGCTAGGTGCTTCCTCCATTGTGTCTGTGATAAGCTTGGGGCATTGAGTATTGTCAAACACAATGGGCTCTTCTTCTACCTTCTCTTCCTTGGCCCACCATAGATTCAAAGTTTTACTAGCTCTCATGTCATAAAGAGCCTTGCCGATGGTATGACTATCAAGTGGGCATGGTTTTGCAAAACTGACTGGATCCTTGATCTTTGGTGGAGAAGGCACTTGGGGAACTAACAGAATCGGTTTGTCTTCTTTGGAATTCACCGTTAGATCTTTGTCGACCTCATTTTCCTTATCCCCATTTATCTCCTCTCTTTCGATATCTTGTGGCTCATCTAGTTGCAGATTTGGTTCGAGCTCTCCATCAGTTTCGGAATCCATGTCATAAAGCCAAGTGTTTGGAGGACGGTTGTCTAAGGCTCTGGTTATTTGCTCTATCTGATTCTCAAGATTTCGAATTGACTTATCTTGATTAATCCATTTTTCCTCATTTGACGCTATGAACTTGGACAGTAATTCCTCCAATCTTGAATTTTCTATTTCAGTCTCGGAATCCATGTATGGAGGACTATTGGTTGAGGCATTGATGAGTTGTTCCATCTAAATATTAAGATTTTGGCTTGATAACTCCTGACTAATCATCCTCTCCTCTTGTTTTGGTATGATCTTAGACAGAAATTCCTTCAAATCTGAATTTTCTTCTTGTTGCGGTGGAGGTGGACATAAGAATTCTGGTTTATAAGTTGGGCATGGAGCGTAGAGTTGATCTTGATAACCATGGCTAGCTCCATGTGACTTTCGGGTGATACCCCCAATCTTGATGATATTTGGTATATGCATAATCTTTGAGGTAATCACCACCATATTGTCCCAATCCAAAATTTACGGTGCATTAATGACTCGGATGGTTGCCAGTACAATAGTTACAAACTACTGCTATCTTTCGCATATGTTGGGCTACAAAAACATCCAACCTCTTTGAAAGTGTCTCAAGCTGCGTTGTCAATGTAAAAAGTGCATTGAGTCCATCAATCCATGTTTCCCTTGGTTGAGTCATTCACGTATATGGCCATTAATAATTAACTCCGGCCATGGTACCTGAAAAGAGAGAAATACAAGAAGAGAATTAAAATTAAAAAAATAAAAAAATATTTAAATTAAGACTAATTTGATTGAAATTAATATTGGCAAATAATTATTAAAATAAGTCCCCGGCAACGGCGCCAAAAAACTTGTTGGGTAAAATCTAATACGCACAACACGCAAGTATACGTGGTCAACAAGTAATAAAGTGAAAGTAGAGTATCGTTTGTACGAGGAATTATTTAATAACTACCACCAAGTATTAACACATAACCAACTTAATCTTATTTAAACGAATGAATTAGTATTTTGAATTAACAATATGTAATTAAACTAATTCTAACTACCCCTAGAACGCAACTAGAATATGAAGACTTGAGACTACAATTTCACCTTTTATTTCATTTAAATCAATACACTTCCCATTAAATCAAATTAATTATCTCAGATTGTTAATCAAGAACAATATGGTAAAATATGACCATCTCTCGATGTACCATACCTATATCAACTTAAATCCACATATGATAGAATTAAGTAGAACACCCTAATTAACTAATCCCTTATATCTCTATGTGAATTACAATTAAAAAAAGTTTAAGCATAAGTTCTTATCAGATTACATGTGGTGTAAAGGTGTATCTCTATCCTAAACACAAATCATGAATTCCAACGCCATGCAGAAAACACAATCACATGTTATTATGATCAGATCTAAACCCATAATCCATCTCTCGATTTCATATTAATTATCACGGTAATTGATAGCTAGGCAATTAAGCAATTATTCACAAACCATAATAGACAATCCAATAATAATTAATAAGACTAACAAGGAAACATATCAAAGTAAACTACATAACAAGATCCATTATAATCTCAAAATAGAGTTTAGCTCATGATTAAGTCAAAATCCATAATCCACAATTGTTTATACATTGAAAGATAAAAAGATATAAGTAAAGTGAAGTTAGGAATTGTGATATGCAAATTTGAATTTTCTCTTGCTCCACTCTGAATCTCCAATGATCTTCAATTTCTTCAATCTCCAAATCTAATGAAAACTAGGGTTTTTATGAATGTAGAAGATGATATGAGATGAGATATGATGATATGATGATATATGATCCTCTCTTATATTGGGCCTTACATATCTTTATATAGTCTAAAACAATCCCTGAAAACCTAAAAATTCGCAATCTAAATCGTATTAGAAGTCTGCCTAAAACTTCCCAAAACTCAAAATTACTGTTTTTCTGACGCGTATTGCGCCTAGGCTCAGTTTTCCTTCTTAAAATCACGACGGGGAGCAGTTTAGCAGAGTGATCTGCGCCGGGGTGCACTTTTCCTTCATAAAAACTCAACGGGGCGCACTTCCATTTTCTACGACAGTGTTCTCGGTAGAACAGCAATAACTTTTGATTCGAGAAGAGTTACGGGGCGTGCTACCTATCAAATCGAAGATTTCGACGAGATATACAACTTTTATTTTTTAAGAATTGAGAAATAATGGACGGATGAAAGTCGAATTTGGTCTTGAAGTGACTTCTTTGTAATGGCAACCCCAAAATATTGAAGTTCAACGTCCGTTCGTATAAAGGTCATAACTCACGCCTCCGAACTATGATTGGGATGATTCAAGATGTTTCAAAAAGCTAAGAAGAAGCTCTACAATAAATCCCAAGTTCTAAGCCAAGAACAGAAAATGAACATGAAAGACCAAATGATTTCCGGATTGCATTTCCTTGCCCTTTTTATACCAATAGTCGCTCACACAATTCCCAAGCATGAGATCTACAAAATAACCACAAAATGCATGAAAAGTAACTACGAAACATAGGTTTAAGAAACTAATTCAATTAATAGATACCGGATAACTAGGTATAAAATCGACTTAACAATATGAGACGACAGTTCATGACCGTGACTGCTTTGAGGCGCAGAGTCGTCACTGAGGAGATTACTGCGGGGCATGTGGTGTCCTTGAAATTTTTGATTGATCACTTTGGCCGGCTGGATGGCTACAAGCGATATTCAAGAAATTTCATTATCCCTGCAGGTGAGTGGAAGTTTGCACGTGTGGACGTTCTGTTGATGTGCGTCACAACTTATTTGTACCATCTTGCCTATGATATTATCCAAGACTTTGAGTTCGACCACATTCTGTCATACCCATCCAGCGGGGTTCTTCAGGGGCAGCGTCGTTCTATTGTATGTGTGGTTCATGACACACTTGAGTCCCAATGGCACTTTCAGCATCATAGGTACTGATTTACTCATGAGATAGCCATGTCCTACTCTTTTTGGCAGGCAAAGTGTACAGATGCGGCATCCTGGTTGGCCTTTTTGATGGCGATTGAGCATCCATTTTCAATCTTTCCCTGCTCAGGGTTTAGTTCCACTTACAGCTTTATTACTCATACTGACGAGATGAATTATCTGCCCTTGGCGGGTTTGAGAGGGATGAGCACATATCATCCGCTAGCAGTCATGGGCCAGTTTGATCAGTTTTAGAGCATTCACCACTTTGAGCGGGCCATGGATCGGCGGATTTTAGCTTTATCTTTGTCATCCACTGACCTAACCAGGACTTTTAAGTGTTGGACTCATAGGGAGAGGGCAGATTTTTCTACTAGCCATCCAGATCGTTCTCCAGAGTATTCTGCATAGTTGGAGGCAGATATTGCATTGGTTGCAGTTATCCAATCAACTCCGAGCAATGATTCTGACAAGGAGGAGCCTATTGAGGATCCTGATTCTTCCACCGAGGATGATTTGTTTGTTGGTTTGACAGCATCCTTGGTTAGTGACCCCCTAAGCATTCCGACTGATCCAGCTCTTATTGATTCATTAGCTCGGATGACCTTTCAGAGGAATCAGTCTAGAGCAATGATGTTGACAACCCTTTCTAGCAGGGATGCCGCTTTTGCTAATAGAGACGAGGCTCGAGCTACCCGGGATGCAGCATTTGTTGAGATTGAGGAGGCATTAGTCGCCCGGGATGCTGCTTATATTTAGAGGGATGAGGCCATAGCTACCCAGGATGTTTATACTATTAACAACACTGCACTCAGATCATATACACACAGCATCATTGCAGAGATAAGTGCCTTCATAGATGGTCATAGCAGCACCATGCAGATGGCTGTGGATCTTCTTGCTCGTATGGAGACCGTGGGATATGAGCTTACATTTGCTTCTCCATCTCCTGAGAGGGATGCCATGTTGGCACTGCTATCCCGTTTATCCACGGGTTCATATACTAGCTTTTATTTTTCTGCACATACTAGATCAACCATTTTTGTCATGTACATGATACATTGTATATATCAAACAATATTATATGGCAGAGAAATATATTTTGATTCACGTCCCTGTTGGATATGTATTATCATTGTTGAGTGATTACCACTTCTTTCATGACTTGTTGTGTTGATGTATTGTGAGCTACTCCTTGATGGATTGACATTGAGACATTGGAGAGTACCTCAGCAGGGCCTGTTGATCAGGGAGGCTTGATAGTACTTGGGTTTTATAGGGTTTCGGTGTCTTGGGAATGATTTTTATTAGTTTTTGTTTTTTCTTGAAGGTCAGACCGCACCATAAATGGTTGCCTACGTACTCCCGGGTTGAGGGAGATCAGGTCAATCGTAGTTCAGGCTTGACCTGAAAAGTTTGAGAAGTGTTTATTTGTATTTGAGCTTGGTTCGATGGGTTTTTGTATTTTTTGTTTGGTTTGACCGCACCGTAAATGGCTGCCTACGTACTCCCAGGGTTGAGGGAGATCAGGTCATTCATAGTTCAGGCCTCTAGTGAAAACCCTAATTGATTTGATTGATTTGCAAGACCAGGATGATGGCTGGCAGGTGTTTCAGACATAGTACCTTTTCACGATGTCTGAATTGATGAGCTGGGGAAATTATTTCCCATCCATTTCTTGTAATCTGATGGCTCCTCCTGTTAACACTTCTTTGACAATGAAAGGGCCTTCCCATATATGGGCAAACTTTCTGTAGGCTTCATCTTGATTGGCCATAACTTTCTTCAATACCAACTCATTTTCTTTGAATTGTCGGAGTTGAACTTTCTTGTTATATGACCGAGCAATCCTTTGCTGATATAATCGAATGTGGAAAATGGTTGTAGCCCTTTTTTCATCGATCAGGGATGACTGGTGGTACCGCTTTTGCAACCACTGACCTTCTTCCATTTGAGCGTCTATTAACACTCTTAGAGACTCCGTTTCTACTTCTATGGGAAGTACTGCTTCCATGCCATAGACCAATGAGTAGGGGGTAGCCCTAGTAGAAGTATGCATTGACGTCTTGTATGCTAACAGAATCAGTGGCAATAGGTCAGGCCATCCCTTGTGATTGGCGGACATTTTCTGCATGATCTTCTTGATATTTTTGTTGGCCGCTTCGACAACACCATTCATCTTGCGCTGATAGATGACAGAATTGAGATGCTTGATATAAAACTTGCTGCATAACTCTCTCATCATCTGGTTGTTTAGATTTTTGGCATTATCTAATATGATCACCCCTGGTTGTCCATATCGATAGACGACATTATTTCTGATGAAACCAATGATTACTTCTTAGGTGACTTTGGGAAAAGAGGCAGCTTCAACCCATTTGGTTAAGTAATCGATCATGGTGAAGATGAATCGATGACCTTTGCTCGCTTTGGGTTCTATTGGCCCAATCACATCCACTCCCCACATGGAAAAAGGCCATGGCGAACTCATATTGTGCAGTTCGTTTGGAGGAGCATGTATGGCATTTCCATGGACTTGGCATTGGTAGCATCTCTTGACTTGATCATCACAGTCAGCTTTAAGAGAGATCCAGTAATGCCCGATACTTAATATCTTCCTGGCCAGCAATTGACCGCTCATGTGTGGACCACAGACTCCGTCGTGTACTTCATCCATCAGTCTCTAGGCTTGATCCTTATGGAGGCATCTTAAATGGCCTACTCCAACATCCCTTTTATAGAATGCATCTCCGCTCAGATAGAACTTCATAGCCATTTTATGAATCCGCTTTCTTTTGGCTTGGCTTGCCCCAACGGGTGTAGATCAATCTCAGAGATATTCTTTTATATCTTGATACCAAGGCTGTTTGATAGGAGGTATTTCATCTTATACTTCTCCAATGTAATTCCCATATGATGGGGCCTTTTGATTTGTGAATCTGATGTCGGGAATTCCCCTCCTATCAGATATGTGGATCAAGGAAGCCAACATTGCCAATGCATCAGCAAAATCATTCCTACGTCGAGGTATGTGGAGGAAGGTTATCTCTTCAAACTCCATGGAAATCTTGATAACTTGCCAATGATACGGCAGCAAATGCAATTCTTTGGTGTGATACGCCACAGTGGTTTGTCTGATAACTAACTCAAAATCCCCATAGACTAGTAGGCGCTTGATAACCATGGATTGGGCTAGTTTCATCCACATTATGCAGCCTTTATACTCAGCTGTGTTATTGATGTTGACAAACAGCAACTTGATAGCCACAGGGTACTGTTCTCCTGTATAAGATGCAATGACTGGGCAGCTCCGGCACCCTCCATGTTTGCAGCCCTATCAAAATACATTTTCCAAGGTTGGACTGTATTCTCTTAAGGGATTTTTTTAATTGCTATGATCCCATCATCTGGGAAATAAGTTTCGAAGGGTTCGAAATCTCTTGACGGTGCTTCGGCAAGTTGATCTGCAATTCCCTGACCTTTGATAGACTTCTGAGTCACGTAGACAATGTAGAACTGTTGTAGAATCAACTGCCATTTGGACAACCGACAATTTAACATGGGTTTACTGAATACGTACTTCAGTGGATCCATGCGGGATATGAGATAGGTCGTGTGCCCATGCAGATAATGTTGTAATCTTATGGCGGCCCATGCTAATGCACAACAGGTCCTTTCAATCAGGGTGTACTTCTGTTCGCCGCTGCTAAATCTTTTTACTGAGGTAATAGATAACTCTTTCCTTGCTTCTATCATCTTTCTGCCCCAGCATACAGCCCATTGCATGGGCATTGACGGACATGTACATAAATAGGGGAACCTCGTCCCTTGGGGGTACCAACACAGGTGCTTCGATCAACTGCTTCTTGATGGAAAGGGAAGCTTTTTGACAATCTTCATTCCATTTCTTGGATGAATTCTTCCATAGCAGCTTGAAGATGGGTTCACGTTGTCGTAAGCTGGGAAATGAACCTGCTTCTGAAATTGATTCTCCTCAGGAATCCAAGCCTGACTGAATGGAAAGTTAGCATATATATAGTTAGTTATATATATAATAAAACTGAAAACGGCCACGAATCAGCGATCCAGGCCAAATGAAATAGTACAAATACACACACATATATATAAGAGATAAAAAGCCACGGATTAGCAATCTAGGCTGTGCAAACAAAGAAAAACGTATATATACTTATATATACTAAAAAGTAAGCTAGAAAGACCACGAATTTGAAATCCGAGCGAAACCAAAAGCTAAAATTTCATATGTACATTCACATATGTACAATAAAGTAGTAGAAAGTTTCTGATCGTAAAAATACTTACAATAGGTGTGACACCCCAAAATTCGGGTACTTCGTTTCCACAAGATTTGGTGTTCACTTTCTAAATAAATCATACATCTACCCAATAATAAAGAATTCTAAAATAAATTACAACCTTTATAAATACTTAAATAAAATCTTCCTTAACAAAGGATTACAACTTGTCCAAATAAAATCCCAGGGTTAACTAAACCTTGACATTAAATAAATAAATGCGGAAATAAAACATCATCAACTAAGTCTTATTACGATCAAGATTAAAACAACAAGCCTTCACTTGCTCATCTTTCCTTTCCCTTTACTTGTTGACGGTATGTCAACATTCTCGACTTTAACTGCAAGGGTTATAAAAATATGCAAGAGTGAGCAAACAAAAGCTCACTTGAAATGTACAATGATATGACATAATTGAATAACTTCAAAAGAATTTGAATAACTTTTCTTTCGTCAAAATAAAGAGTTGAATAATAATTCTTTCATCATATTTAGAATTCGACTATAGAATTTATCAGAGGGCCATACGACCTTGAACTATGTCCTAGGTTATAAATATTTCTATTTAAACCTTTAACAGTCATTGAGACTATGGACCTTTAACTCGTACTTAGGGGGGTCAGCCCTTCGTAGCATGTATTGTGCACAAACATTCAACGCTTTCGCGTAGTAACCTCCCCTAATAAATAGGGTTGTTCATCTCAGTATTTGAATACAAGTCCGCACCAAAGAAAGTTTGGTTTGGATAGATAAAGGAACTTTGGAGTTTCAACTATCATCAACTAAGGAGTAGTTGAATTGACTCACATTACTTTCAACAGTTCGATAATATAGGAATTAAGAGCCAATAGACTTCTTAGTAAGCTTTGGAAATAACTTAAAACGAATTAAAAGAGTAAGTAGATCTTGTTTGAACAACTAAGTTAAGACCACATCACTTATGACAAAACTTCAATACTTGTGCATTATGAATAATAGAATACAATATAACTTGTGTAATATATAACAAGTTAAGAATCGGAAATGAACTTGCATGGTATAATGAGCAAGGTTTAGAGAACTTGCACAATTAAAAGTAACAAGTTTAGAGATAGGAAACTTGCGTAACGTAAAACAATAAGGATTAGAAAACTTGCTCAAGTAAAAGATAAGGAGTAGAGAACTTGCCTCAAGCGCAAGCTACACTTTAATAATTACAATCACTTCTACAATTACCCTACACATTATATTACGTTTAAAACATCTATTAGTACTTAACTATAACGTTTAAACCGTCAAACTTCATACTCAAGTCCAACTCACAACATGGTTACGACGTTAGTCGATACTAATACACATACGTGAGGCTAAACTCACAATCAAGCACCTCATACACGTATAGTACTTTTACTATCATATTGCACCTTACGGTCATAATATCCAAGCACATATATCATATAACAACATAAGACTTCAATCTATCTTAAACACATCAAAAACATGTTATCTCATTACCTATTACACTTATCAAGTCATAAAAATAAGTTAGCTAAACAAATGCGGCATGAAAACTCAACAAAGCGAAAACAAATTTTTCAAACAGCATCTTAACCTACTGCGGCAGGTCCCCCAAGGCTAAAAGCCCCGCTGGGGCTGGGCCCACTACTGGTGGGAACCCCCCAGCTCGCGAGCGACAGAGAAATAAGCCAATTTGGCTTATTTCTCCACACCAAAGTCCGATTTTTCTTAACATGATGAACATGAAACTTGATAACAACAAAATTTTAGACTCTATAATATGATTATAACATATAAAATCCTTACAACACATAATCAAAATCAAGTTTTTATGATTTTTGAAGAAAACTACAATATCCAGCGTTCTTGACAAAAATTTCTATTACGAATTCATTTTTCAATCAATCCATGTAATTCCAATTGTAATAACTCTAATTCTTAATATATTAACATAACCCATGATCAATTTAAACAATAATCCATAATCAAACACCAATTTGATAGTTTGAAAAGGCTATTTTCAAAATTAGTTCACAATAAATTACTATGAACATGATTTCTTCATGTTCATCTTAATTACATGGATTGAATCGCTAAGACAACTATATAACTCATATATAAACATGCTATAATACATATTACACATAAATTTCATGTTTACATCAATCTTTCATTCTAACTCAACCAAAAATATATGAACTCATATGAACAAAAATTTCCATTAAAACTTATTTTTACGACAATTGAATTCAGAGAATCCTTTCATGGCATACAATTACTACGAAGAATATATGAATACCATATATACATATACAATTCATGATTATACAATTTCTATGAAAACCTAATTTGACAGAGAACAAAATACAAATAGCATATGAATTGATTCTATAATTATAAGGGTTAAGATGATACCCTTTGCTATGAGTGTGGAAGAAGATGATGGTGAGTTCGATTTCTAGCAATCCTTCTTCTCCTTTTCTCTTCTTCTCTAACTTTTTCTTTGAGTTCTTCTTCTCTTCTCTCTCTCTTTTTTTCTTTGTTTTAGTTTAGGCTTAGAAACTTAGCGTAAACTATATAACGTACTGATATATAATACGTATATTAACTAATACTTATTATATTACTTAATATATTATTTAATTAGCAGTTACAAGACTTCAAAATTCACTAGGGCTTGTTTGGCAAAAGAAGGTTATTCTTAAAAATAGATTTTAGTACTAAGGCATTGTTTTGGTTAGAATAGGTTTAAAAAAATGCAAGGGCCCTGTTTGACAAAAGCCTTTTTAAAACAAAAGTAAGGGCCTTATTTGGTTAAAACAATTTAAAAGCTCTTTTTCTTTATTTAAATAAATCCTTTTAACACATACTTTAACGTTACACTTTAATTAATTAAATCTTTAACATTCCTATTTAATTAATTAAAATCCAACATCAATTAATCACATAATAATTACCACATAATTATAATTACTCGCTAATTATAATTCATGTAACACTCATCACATAACTCATCTAATTTAATTACCTCAATTAAATTAGAACTATACTATAAAATCAATACGCATCAATTAAATTAGATATTAAGTATTCATTTACTTAATATATAACACTTAATTAAATCACTCTACAATCTCATAATTTATTTATTCAACTCAGTAAATAAATCACATAAAATATTTATTTACTCAATAAATATTTAAAATTTAATATATAAAATCTCAATCATTACAATAGGCAGTGCTATGGGCTTGTTGCCACTCGGAGGGCTTCAAATCTCTATTTCCACCGATTAAAACTTTATATATCGTAGAATATACGAATGCAAACGTATTGGAAGAATACAATTGAAGTTTGGAGTACTAGAAGTAGGGTTAAGGGTCGAAATGGGCGAAGTTTCTTTGATTTTTTTTCTTTTTTTTTTGCACGGGTGGGGGGTCTTATTTATAGACCAGATGGTAGCGGTTCTACCCGCGGTAGCCGCTGGTAGAGGTATGGCTCCCCGAGTCGGTCCCACTCCAGTGGGTCCCGTTGTTTCGAAGTACTTGCACTCCGACCAATGCAATGTTCGATTCGAACCTTCAGAACTTTTGATTTGGTGTCCGTTTGAGGTGTGTTATACCTTTCCGAAAAGCCCTTTCCGAAAGAGACATAATGACAATGGATTTGACCTTTTCCGATTCCATGAAGATGGGTTTATGACCAGATCTTTATTTTTTTGCAGTACGTCCGTTGAGCTGTTTTGTGCTTTTTTCACTCGGGATTGATGGTATGGCTCTTTCTGACCCTCATTGCATCAATTTGGCTTGATTTTTAATTAATTTGGCATCAAGGCGGTAAAATGACCATTTTTCCCTTCCAGGGGTTGTCTCCTGGATTGACAAGGTTTTCGACTATTTTCTCAGGGTTATCTCTAAGGTTTGATCCCAGCCGACTCTGTCCTTCCTCAGGGTTATCTCTGAGGTTGACTTGGTCTCCTAGGGTTGTCTCTTGGGATGATTTGATAATTTGGGGTTATCTCCGAAGGTTGAATGGATCTCCTGGTGTTGTCGTCGGGGCTGTTGTATCTCCGGGGTTATCGCCGGGGCTTGTCTTGACATCCTGATGTTGTCATCGGGGCTAAGTTTGACCTTTCGATGTTGTCACCGGGTGTCTGTACCTCCCGGGGTTGTCGTCGGGGTTTGCCCGACATCCCGGTGTTGTTTTTGGGGCTGAGTTTGAATCTCCCGGGGTTGTCGCCGGTGTGATAATGATGTTTGATGTAGGTATATTTGTTAATTTTGACTGAAATCTCAATAGAATTTCTGTCAAAATTATTCAATTCAAAAATTTGCGGGCCCTACATGTTTAATATATTCTTATGTTTTCAATTATTAAAAGAAACTAAGTACCATTTACTTAGTTTCTTAATTAGTACTAAAATAAATTAATTGATATAAAATAATTTAATTAAAATAAAATAATACAATGAAAATAAATTATATATTATAATGTAATACTAAATAAAATAAAATAAACAATTTTATTTTATTTTAATATATTATATATAATAAATAAATAAAATAAAATAAAATAAATAATAAACTAGAATAAATTAAATATTTTAATTTTAATTTAATAAAATAAAGTTTTGAAAATTAATTTAATTTAATATAATTAAATGTAACTTAATTAAATTAAATAATATAATGTAATTTAATAAAAAATAAAATATAAATAAATAAATATAAATAAATAAATTTAATGTAATTTAAATTAATATAACTAAATTAAATTAAATTAAAGTAAATATAATAAAAGAATATAATATAATATAATATAATATAAATTATAATTAAATAAATTAAAATACATAAATTAATTAATTAATTAAATTTAATATAACTTAATTTACTTAAGTAAAAATAAATTAAAGTGAAAAAATAATATACTATAATATAATACAAAATAAATTAAAATTAATTAATTAATTAACATAAATCAATTAAATAAATAAAACTAAATATTCTAATATTATATTATATAAATAAACAAAAAATAAAATGAAATTAAAGCAATATAATAAATTAAATTAAATTAAAATATATTAAATTAATTATTAGAAATAATATAATATAATAAACTAAGTAGCATTTACTTAGTTCCACTGCTACATAAAATAATGTAAAAATAAATTTTAAAATAAACTTATTTTACTTAGTAGCATTTACTAAACTGAGTAGCACTTACTTAGTAAAATAAACTGAGTAGCACTTATTAAAATAAACTAAGTAGCATTTACTAAACTAAGTAGCAGTTACTTAGTTTTTCATTGGCAAAAAAAACTAAGAAGCATTTGCTTAGTTTACCGCAATATTCAATAAACTCAATAAGTACTAGATGTATATATATACATATATGTACTATAATGTGAAACTTAGAAACTCGTTTGACAAGTAGGAGTGAATGTTGAATAGTAGTCCCTATATATATTCCAAATAACAATTCTCATAAACTAAGTAGCATTTACTTAGTTTTGCATTGGTAAAATAAACTAAGTATCATTTGCTTAGTTTGCCGCAATATTCAATAAACTCAATAATACGCTCTCTTCGATCTTTAATACACTCAATTACAACTATATATTTTATAGTACATATATCATTCCATTAACTTGTAAATATGTAGACCGTCTTAATTGAGCTGGCTCGGGGTATGCTGATGACAATAGTTGTTGCAAGGTGCAGGAACAACTTAGGTTGGCATCAACAAGGTATCCTGCAAGCTATCACCCAAGTGAATATGAAGTTATCATTAACTGCGTTGGCTTTCATCATAATCCGTCCCCGCAACCGCATTTTGGGACATTTATAAGTTTTCCTTCCCCACTTAAGCTTCTTACTTAATAGTATTACATCTTTTTTCCTTTTAAAACAGAAAATGCATAAATTGCAATGAGCTATATAGGAATAAGCAAAGAAGAGCAACTAATTAACCGGTCAGTTGTAGAATTCTTGGAAGTTCTAGAGGTCTTTGAAAGTAGTATGCATACAAGCCAAGCATGTTTGATGATAAAGCATATACTTTGTAATAATTTTTATTCATTTATTAATAAAAATATTATTTAATTAAAGGCATTTATTTATCTATGTGGTGTTGTTTTTATAATATGTGATAAATCCATAGTTTTAAGAAATGCTTTTAGAATCATGATGATGATCATGCTAATGAGATCTAAATTCTTAGATAGCTTAGAAACTACAATTGTTCCCAATCGTTGAATTAATAAATCCGGATAGATTGGTACATACGTTGCTTGCTCATTGGATGAGGATGATTGATCTCATGATCATTTGTGTGGAGACACTAAAGCAAGTATGTAGGTGCTTATTAAAGAATAAGTTCACTGAACGTGGCTCGCTAAGGAATATCAAATGGAGTTTTACTTGCCTGTCAATAAGAATTCCTAATGTGATAGTAGTACAAGTGATTCTCGGACTTGAGATCATCATAGTATCTTGTGTATAATGAATTATACTTTGACTTATTCCTTAAGGCCCTTAGGGTATATCAAAGGGTATGCTTGGGTGTAATATGTTATATATAGATATAATGAATGATCAATAAAGAATCTACCGCTTCTAGTAAAAGAAGAGATATGTCCTATGTGATTCGATAAATGACAACGTAGGAATCCTTGGCCAATGTGAAGTGAAATTAAAAAATTATTTTTAATTTACATTATTTGGAGTTGTGCATTTTGGAATCGAAATACATATAATTAAATAAAATAAGACTTGACAGTAATTCCATGTCTTATTTTTAATTGGGACATTATATGGTGGAAGGATTGAATTGTACGGTAACTATTAACTCACAGGTTCTTTTATGATTAATGTTGAAATCTATATTATCTGAAAAGTCGTTGATCGCTAAGGAGGCTTATCCTTATTGTAGAATAAATGTTATTTATTTAAATAAATTGTTAGTTTAATTTATTTATTTAAATAAGATTAGAATTGTTCTAATTGATTTATTCACAACCGGTTTAATATGGAGAACCTAAAGGGTCACACCATAAAAGGAAGAATATTTATTAAAGAATCAAATGACATAATCGTAATAATAAATTATGTATATTTAATTTAATCTATGGTGATAGAATAAATTAAATAGCTTAATATTTATTATTTAATATTTTGAAAATATTAAATATAAATTAATAAGAGGAGTCTTATTATTATTATTACTGTTATTATTATTTAATTTCTAAAGGAGTTTGGGAATTAATTAATAAAATACTCTCTCTCTCTCTCTCTCATATATATTTCTAATTAGATTATGAGGTTAATTAATTAAAAAAGTTTAATTATTCCCAATAGGATTGGAAAGCCTAATTAATTAAAGGAGTTTAATTATTTAATATAAAACCCTAATCCTAAATTATTTAGGAGGGTTGCCTACTTTTAGAAATAAGACAGTCTTATTATAGAACAAGGTTAGACATTTTATTCCAAGAGTTGGGAGAGTACCCATTTTCTATAGAGAATAGAAAATTAGGGTTTAGCCAACCACCCTCCTTCTTGAATAATTCCTCTTCCTTGGTAGATCACCTCTAGAGGCCAAACACTTGGGTGGCTAACGTTGATCAAAGTAATGAATCAATCCCGGAGATTCAAGGAGATCGCGAAAGAACAAGGAGTTGAACTCGTACCTGTGGAAGCTTAGTTCTACAAGGGTATGAATCTAATCTCCTTTAATTTTGTTTTAATTAATAACTGTGCATAAAGGTTGATCCGAGTAATTGGTTTGTAAAAAAATTTTAAACTCTGATTTTACCATGCTTTCGGTATTTTTGCAATATGATTGCGCCCATGATTTCATATAAACCTAACAGTGGCATCAGAGTCAAACCTTTATGCGAGATAATAATTGTTTAGATTTGATATATATACTGATATGTGTTTTGTACAATTTAATTGGGCATAATATTTAGCTAGGAATTAAGTTTTTGGAAAAAAAAAAAACTGCACAATTCGCGTACCAGGAAATTTGACACTGCCCAGCGGCGCTGCAGCGCCGGTCACATGACTTTCAGCAGCACCACAGCGCCGGCTCTGTGTCTCTGGTGCTGACGTGGCGCTACAGCGCCTGAAGCCAGTACTTTAGCAGCGCCAGCCAGCTGCCTCTATTTTTGGTGACGTGGCGCGGCAGCGCCGGATGCTAGCTCACTAGCAGCGCTGCAGCGCCACCCAACCAGAAATGAAAATTTATTTTATTTTATTTTTAAAAATTAATATAAAAGGTTTATTTTAATTAAAAATTAAAAATAAATAATTTTCCTGTAATTCCATATTAATAAAGGAGTTTATTAGACTTAGAATTGGATTAAAATAAAGATGTTTATTTTAATCAGAATTGGATTTCATGCTAACTAATTAGAGTTGGAATTAGATTCCATAATAATTAATTGGAGTTGAAATTGAATTCCATGTTTCCTAAAATAAAGGAGTTTATTTGTGATTAAGAAAGGGGATTCTATGTTTCCTTAAATAAAGGAGTTTTTTTATATATGAAATAGGATTTCATATTAATCAAAATAAAGGAGTTTATTTTGATAAGGAATTGGATTCCACATATTTTGTTCCTCCCAAAAACATTTTTTTAAAATTAAAATAAAGGAGTTTATTTTGACTTGGAATTGGATTCCATATTAATTTAAATAAAGGAGTTTATTTTGATTAAATAATTTGATTAAAAAATAAAAGAGTTTATTTTTATTCAAAAATGGAAAAATTAAAATAAAAGGGTTATTTTGATTTAAATTTGGATAAAAATAAAAGAGTTTATTTTAAGTCAGAATTGAATTTTATGCTAACTAAAATTTCCCATTAAATAGATATCAATGTATATATTGAATGTTTATTATTCATGAGATGAATGTTGTATTTATTGATGCATATGTTGATGTGTGTGATAATGAATGGGGTTGATTATGAACTATTGATCAATGTGATTAGATTTTATTTTAGTTGGATGCTTGAATGTATGAGTTTTATAAATGGGGCCTGCGTACCTCGCCTTCTCTAATTTTTCTTAATGTAAATTCTATCTTCCTCCTATGTAATTCCCCTTGACTGCTAATCAAGGTTTCTATTTATAGTAAATAGTTTTTGTAATAGGAATAGTTAGAATTAAATTTTGAATAATTGGAGATCATGGAGCAAGGAGCGCGTGACGACCCGTTTGTAATGGAGCCCGGGATTTAAATGTAATAGTTATATTTAAATTTAATTCTTGCACCCTAGGTTTGACCTTTTGGTTCACTTGATGGCTCTAGTAAACCAAACTAGAATAAAGTCCATAATTAATCCGGATAGAATATAGTATTCTATATGTGCATGATTACTATATATATTTTATATATTATACAACATGTTTCGCATGTTAATTAATATGATGTGTATTATATATATAAATACATATATATATATATATATATATATATATATATGTTTGTGTGTGTGTGTGTGTGTGTGCGCTCACGCGCTAAACAAAATCAGAGAAAGGGCAAATGTTCTATAATCCTACTTCGCAAAAGGTGTTTGTTGCGAAACACGATGTCTTCTAAGATAAAAATGTTTATCATTGAAGGGCTAGTGGGAGGATAATAGATCTTAAAGGAGTTCAAGAACCACAAATCACTATTAGTCAAAAGGGGGAACCTGTAGATAGACCTATTGTACCACAACCGAATCGTAAATCTGGAATAGTACCGAAGATACATGGGAGGTATGGATTCATCATAGATGATGATGATGAGGTACGCATCATAGAGGATGATGATCCAGTAATATACGATAAGGCTAAGAGTTGTTGACAGTTAGAGGAATGATAAATGAACATAAAATCTAAAATGGATCTTTGAAGCAATGCTCAAGACCATTCAAATTTTACTTGCAATTGTAGATTAATATTACTATATCTGGAAAATGGACGTGGAGACGCCATTCCTCAAATATATATTATTAGAGGAGAATGTATGTATGATACAGCCAGAGGAATTTGTTTCAATGGTTGAATCAAATCATATATATAAGCTACACCAATCCATTTATGGATTGAAGCAAGCTTCTCAAAGAATGAACATTCATTTTGATGAGACAATCAAAAGAGTTTGATTTTATCAAAAACGAGAATGAACCGAGTGTGTACAAAAGGGTCAGTGGGAGTGCTGTGACATTACTAAGTATTATATGTTGATAAACTACTGATAAAGAATGACATACCAGTGCTATAATCAGTAAAGATAAAGTTGTCTAAACATTTCTTCCATAAATGATTTGGGTAGAACATCCTAAATTGGGGATATAAATCTATATAGATAGATTTAAAAGGATGTTCTGCTTAACGCAATGAACGTATATTTATTTGATGTTAATGGCGTTTAGCATGGCAAACTCCAAAAGATGTCTCATGATGATGAGCCATGGAGTGTATCACTCTAAAATTGTCCTCAATAAAAGAGAGATCGCATGAGTAACTATTATGTATGAAATGAAATGTACGAGACTTGATGTTGATCAGTCATATTCTAGAGAAGATCACTGTAAGATAGTGAAAAATATCTTAAAATACTTAACCGACACTAAGAATGTAATCATGATTCATGATGGGTCTGAATTAAAACTAGAGGACTAAACAAACTTAAGTTTTTTCAGACTGACCAAGACGACAACAAATCCACTTTAGGGTAAGTCATTACCTTGAAAGGTGGTGTAGTGAATTGGAAAGGTTCCAAACAGCAATGAGTTGCTGGTTTAGTGATAAAGAGAAAGTATATAGCTGTAAATGAACATGCAAGTTGATGTTTCGGATGAAAAGTTCATTACAGAACTAAGAATAGTTCCTAATTCTCATCTTGGATCCAAACATGTGTTGTGGCACTTTTATTTGATTAAAGTAATCATTGAAAGAGGAGAAGTCGCTATAGAGATAGTGAACTCTCAAAAATGACATTGCATATCCATTTACTGAAGCTATCCAACAGCAGGATGATCGTCACTTAGAGAAGAAGGGTATGAGATACCATGATGATTGGCTTTAGTGCAAGTGGGAGATTTAAAGTAGTATGCATACAAGCCAATCATGTTTGATGATAAAGCATATACTTCGTTACAATCTTATTCATTTATTTATAAAAGTATTATTTAAATAAAGGTATTTATTTATCTACATGTTGTTGTTTTTATAATATGTGATAAGCCCAAAGTTTTAAGTGTAGACACTCAAAATTTGCATTCTTGTTACAAACCCTGCAGGCGAGCAAAACCATGTTTTACCTTCTATAGACGACCTTGGAAGTTCAAAATAAATATTAACCCCGGTGACAACACCGGCAGATCTAATTCATCCCCGGCGACAACATCGAGATGTCGAGTCAAGCCCTGGTCACAACCCGGGAGGTACAGGAACCCCCGAGACAACACCAGGAGATCCAATTCAGCCCCGACGACAACACCAGGATGTCAAGTTAAGCCCCGATCATAACCCGGGAGGTACATGAACCCCGACGACAACACCGAGAGATCCAATTCAGCCCCGACGACAACACCGGGATGTCAAGTCAAACCCCGGTCACAACCCGAGAGGTACATGAACCCCGACGACAACACCGGGAGATCTAATTCAGCCCCGACGACAAACACCGGGATGTCAAGTCAAGCCCCGATCATAACCCGGTATATGCAGTCACCCAGAAACAACCCTGGGAAGCCAAGTCAACTTCGGAGACTGCCCCGAAGCATTAAATCATCCCCAGAGACAACCTTGGGAAACAAAGTCAACTGTAGAGACAACCCTGAGGACAAACAGAATCGGCTGGGTTCAAACCTCAAAAACAACCTCGAGAAAATAGTCAAAAACTGTGCCAGCATAGGAGACAACCCCTGGAGGGGCGAAACAGTCATTTTACCAACTTAAAGCCAATCCGGTCAAAATCAAACTGAATTGATGCAATAAAGGTCAAAAAGAGCCATAACATTGAT
Source organism: Panax stipuleanatus (assembly GCA_020205555.1). Taxonomy (NCBI): domain Eukaryota; kingdom Viridiplantae; phylum Streptophyta; class Magnoliopsida; order Apiales; family Araliaceae; genus Panax; species Panax stipuleanatus. The sequence goes on from CM035122.1 coordinate 27,152,145, forward strand.
CCCGAGTGAAAACAGCACAGTATAGTTAAACGGAAAAAACTACGAAGAAATGAAGATCCGATTATAAACCCATCCTCTTGGATTCATAAAAGCTTAAGTTCCATGTCATTGTGTCTCTCTCGGAAAGGGCTTTCTAAAAAGGTATAGCACGCCTCAAACGGACGCTCTAATCAAAAGTTATGAAGGTTCGAACCTGACATTGTGTTGCTCGAAGTGCACGTACTTAAAGACGACGGGACCTACCGTAGTGGGCCCCACATGGAGAGCCGTAGGTAGAGGTGAGACAGCCGTAGATGCATCTGCAACCATCGGGTCTTTAAATATAAGACCCCCTTGCCCAAAAAAGAAAAAAAATAAGAAAACGCTCTGAAACTTCTCCCATTTCGTCCCTTAGCCCTACTTCTAGTGCTCCAAACTTCAATTTTATTCTTCTAACACGTTTGTATACATATATTCTACAACATATCAAAAATTAACCCATGTAAACGTCCATTTAAAGTCTATTGAGTGCAAAAAGCCCGTGTAGCAGTCCATTATAAGTATTTTTACGATCAGAACTCATTTTCTATTTCATTACGTATATGTGAACATGCATATCAAGTTTTGTCTTTTGATTTTGCCCGGAACTCAGTTCCGTGGCCATTTTAGCTAAAGTTTTAGTATATATTAGTATATATATACTTTTTTTCTTTGTTTGCATATCCTGGATCGTAGATCTGTGGCTTTTACTCGCTTTTATGTATATATATATATATATATATATATATATACGTACTAACTTGTTCGGCCTGGATCACTGATTCGTGGCCTTTGCAGCTTTATTATATGTATATTTGACTATATATATACTAACTTTTAATTTCGTTGGGCTTGAATTGCAAATTCGTGGCCCGTTTACTGCTTATATATATATATATATATATATAATTTTTTTGACTTTGTTTGGCCTCGGATTGCTAATTCGTGGCCTTTTTCGCTTTAATATATATATATATACTAACTATATATATTAACATTTACATTTCCATTTAGTATGGAATGAAAATCCGTGGCCTTTTTACCGCTTATATAAATATATATATATATATATATATATATATATATATATATATATATATATATTTATATTCTGTCGAGCCTAGATCAGTTCGTGGCTCTTTACAACTTTTCTATCTATATATTTACATTCCGTCGAGCCTTGATCATTTCGTGACTCGTTACAGGTTATATATATATATATATTTACATACTGTCAAGCCTGGATCACTCCGTGGCTCTTTTACAGCTTTTATAAATATATATATATATATATATATATATATATATATATATTTACTTTTCTGTCAAGCCTGTATTACTCCGTGGCTCTTTTAAAGCTTATATATATATATATATATATATATATATATATATATATATATATTTACATTTCTGTCCGAGTCTGGGATTGTAAATCTGTCGCCCTTTACAGCTTATATATATATATATATACATTTTTGTTCGGGCCTGGGAGTGGAAATCCGTCGCTCTTTACAGCTTTTGTATATATATATATATATATATATTTCTTTATTCATTGTGATTAAAATATCTGTTTTAATTCTTCATTTGATATGACTTTGTTTTGATATAATTGGGCGAATTAGATTTATTTAAATCTAGCCCTTTCTACTTTTCAAACAGTTCGAATTAAGTCCAACCGGAACCGGGATTCATGATCAAATTGATCAGAATCTGATTCCCACGATGGACAAACTCCACATTACAAATGTACCCTGCAAGTTTTTTTTATAAAAATGTACATCCAAATGACCTTAAAACGATTATCCGTGTTTAAGGTCTAAACCATAATGCAATATGGTTTTTCGTGCCAGAGTCACTCTGATGGTTGTCATGCCCATGAGAAGACCGACATTTGTAGATATTTTGTGGACGAGGATGATTTGCATCCTGACAAATAAACATCCAAATCGAGCCAAAGGCTAAAAAGAATAAAATGGAAGTATCAATAGGCTTCTATTCCTATGCAAGCGTAAGAGTTTGAAAATCAACCTTTCAAAACACCATTTTCATATTTTGTCTAAAAATGGACTTTTGCAAATCAAATCAAACCCTTCGTATATAGGTTCAACGAAGCAAGGCACTACTTTCAAGTCAATCAAACGTAGGCTCAATTACCTTCAGCATACACAAAGACATTGCAATTTAAAAGGAAAATATTGAAAAGATGCGGTACTGTGTTTCACGGGAGTCGGGGGGTACCTAACACCTTCCCCCCACTTAACTAAGCCCCCGAAATTTAAGAATCTCAGTTTCAAGACCAAGTGTTGGCAGTATCCAGTAAATGGGCCTACTTTCAAAATCAAACAAAAATCGGTTGAGTTGGTACAACCATTTCAAATCTACTAAATGTCGACTATGTAAACCGTTCAAAATCGTCGACATGATATATGTTGGCCTTTTCCTAAAAAACACTTCACCCTTTATAAAACAGATAAGACAGATAATGATAGAAAACAACAAATTTAGGAAGAGAGAAAGATCAGGTCCAAAGCGACAGGATTTTTTTCCCGACGTCATCAGGTGGCGACTCTGTTGGGGACAGTAGAGGGCTTAGGCCGCGCTCATTTGTTTTATATCTGCTTATGTGTGGATGCTGCGTTTTTCATTGAATGGATATGAATGAATGCTTTACTGCTTTATGTTAGTGCTTCCCACAATGTCATCATTTCATACGGTGAGGCATGATGTATGTGAATATATGTTGAGTGATTCCTACACCAGGAGACGAACCCGTCGGTGTTTGATTACTGAACTCAAAGGAGACTAATCCTGCGAGGCTCAGGAAAGGCACCACTCAGATCCGCTCCAATTGAAAGATCGAATTAATTTCCCCTCTTGTAGATTGCGATGATCTGGGGACCTTCATGCTGAAAAGCCACGAGAGTAGCCTAAGATAGGTCAGCCTCTGATTAACTAAATCCGAAGGGAAGCTTCTTCATGCCTTCCTCTGTCAATTCAATGTCAATTTTTCAATTCCAATGTAAATTTTATAGTGCAAATATACATTGCATATCTTGTAAATCTTGTCATGTTATCTTGTCATCAAAAACAACTAACCTTTATTTTACAGGATAAGATTAAAAAACCTCAAAAAATATATATTGCATAGCATGCATCCTGTTGATATATATATATATACATATATCAAAATTAATACACCTACGTTTGTTGTAGGGAAAAATTGGTCTCGTCACCAGGTCAAAATCTAAGAAAGCACTGAGCCCATCTTCAGACATGGCTTCAAGTGTTGAACCAGAATCCAACCCTGTTTGTAGGGAAGAATTTGAAGGATTAAAGAACCAGATAGCAAAATTGGCTATTTTCTTGAAAGAACAAAGCAAAGGTCTTTAAGGGAAACAAACACCCGATCATACAGAACCATCTACACCCGGTGGAAATCAAGATACCGGAAAAAAAGAAACTCAGATTCTTGAACCCTAGAACCAGGATATGATCAACAAAACCCCTGAAATCATCTACCTCAACAAAGAGCAGGAAGCTGGTGATATTCTAAAAAAAGGTCCAACAAATGGAAGAAACCATCCGGTCCATCAAAGGGACTGGGGCATTTGGGAGTGTAAATTATTCAGACTTATGTATATTCCTAGGGGCTCGTTATCCAGAAGAATTTTAAGTCACTGATTTTGAGAAATATGATGGATTAGGAGATCCCTACACCTATTTGAAGGTATTCATCGGAGAACTAGGATCCTATGCAGAGGACGAGAAGCTCAGAATGAAATTATTCCAGAAGAGTCTGACTGAAGAGGCTAGAGCCTGGTATGTCTTAATGGACAATTCAAAGATTCACAGCTGGGAAGAGTTAGCACACGCCTTCCTCAATCAATACAGCTTCCAGTCTCAGATGGCTCAAAACAGATATCAAATCACCAAAATCAAGAAACAAAACACTGAGTCATTTAGGGAGTACGCCCAATGATGGAGGCGGGTGGCAGCACAAGTCACCCCACCTATGACTGAGTCTGAGATAGTTATGACCTTCATCGACATTCAAGAAGCACTGTAATATGAAAGGTCCTAGCTGGCGTAGGAAAACCATTCTCGGAGATGATCAAACATGGAGAGATGGCCGAGATGGGGCTAAAGTCTTGGAAGATAAAAGATATGACCGCCTTGGAAGCCGTGGCCGAGCATATCTAATATGGGAGTTATGGGAGTAATCTGCGAAGAGTACACAAGAAGAAAGAAGAAGAAGTGTCCTTAGTACTACAAGGACATAATCAGAGAGGCGATTCGAGTAGCATGCCCAATCAAAGGAGGAACTATCCCCTTTTTCAAGCTCCATCACAACCTTCTAATCCTCCATTTCAGAAAACAGTGGAGGCCAGACGTCAAAGAACGTTCACCCCTTTAGGGGATTCATTAGAAAATATACTAAAACTGTTGACAGTGTAAGAACCGTGAATTTCATGAATATTTTTTTTTATTTATTATTATTATATTATTTATTTTGATATAATAAGAAAACGAATACGTATTGGAACCTAAATGTGTACGAGTTATGAGATAAGTAATTCGATTATATTAAATTGAATTTATAAATATGGAGAATTGCGACGAACTCGTGGAATGCCTTGTGTGGCATGAGAATGGAAATGATGATGATTTAATTAATTAAATGATGAAGGAATTAATAAGTGAAGGATTAATTAATATTACATTATTAATTAATCATCGTAATTAGTAATAGCATATTAATAAGTAATTATTTATAATGTGTTATTATGAGTAACAAAACATTTATGAGTAAGTAATTGATGAATATGATAAGAGTTATATTTAATTGATTATTTGTTGAGTGCAATACAAGTGATAGTTAATCGTACAATAATGTTATTAAGTGTTGTTATGAATAATAATCAGTTATAGAGTAAATGAATTATTAAGTGAACAGTTAATCTATATTAATTGTTAATTATTAGGAGAAATATAATAATATTCTGTTGATTTATTATTTTTGCAAGTAATAGTATAATACTAAGAAAATGGTTTATAAATATAATAGGATTTATATTGTTGAGGAATGTGATTATTTATCGTGTAATAATAATCGATAAGGGTAAGTAATGAAGGAATTACTACGTGAATAATTAATTGACATTAATTGTTATTTACTTTCTATTATGAGAAAATAGAATATTAATGATGATTAATTGATAATGTGTTGATTATTATTATTGCAAATAATATAATGATAATAAGCAACTTATTTATAAATATAATAAGATTTATATTTATTCAACGTGATAATTAATCATATAAATGTTAGTTAATTACTATGGAAATTAATAACTTCATTAATTTATGGAGAATAAATTGATTAATATTTTATTAATTGATTAATTGCCATTATGAGTAATAAAAATAAGTAAGTTATTAATATAATGAGATTATATTAATTACTATGTGCAAGCATGCAAAGTAAATGTATAATATATAATAGCTACATATATGTTATACGAAGTGTAATACAATGTGACTATACAATTGTATATAAACTACAATGTGACTATACATGTAGGACTATATATTATGACTAATTAATTAAGTTGTATGAATATATCATGAGGTTATGTGACATTGTTAAAATAGTACATCACAAATATATTATAAATAATTGTTGATTAATAAAATCTAATAATAAAGGAGACAATGTTATATGATAAAATGTACATGGATTATATATGTACGAATTACATTTACTACATTGAAATGTTACTTATTCATTGAAATACATTGTGACATTACATTATAACTTAGGTATACATTATATAACCTAAGTAGACTTATATATGTAACCTTAGTATGTGAGATTTGCAAAATGCTGAAGATATGTTGCTTTGTCCCAATATGGGAGTCACAATTTTTCCTCACATGAAATACTCAAAGTCTAAGCCTACTCTTTCTTCTCAATTTCAACAAACTCTCATAGCTTCATAGCTCATGATGGGCAAGGGAGTGGGATTCATGATTTCCTTCACCAACCATCTACCAACTCCTTCTTAACCACCATGTAATCTAACATTGCCATTGGTTTAATTTGAAGAACAAATACATTGTCTGTGTAATTGAAATTCTATAAATGTAGCCTCTTCTCCTTCAATTTGATTTGCTGAGAATTTTCCTAAGTGTAGAAGTGAGAGCAAATTATATATTAGTAATAAGCATTCTGAGAATCGAAGGAATTGTTAGCATCAGAGGTATAATCATATACTATTGTTCTTCATTTTCATTCTCTGTCAAAACTTCCTATTCTTGAATTTTAATTATGCCAAATTAGATTATAATTGGGTTGTAGAACACTTATATAGTTGTTATATGAACTTATATGCATGTTGGGATTGCAATATGGCTTCTTAAAACTATTGTTGTGAAGGAATTTTGAGGTTTGGCCTGAAACCTGCCGAAGCAGGAAAAATTATGGCTTGAACTTCTTATGGCGCAGCTGCGCCGGCATTACACTGCGGCGCAGCTGCGCTGCGCCGGTACCCTGCACCAACTTTTGATTTTTGTTTCTTAATCTGATCAATTCTAGCATACTGATATAATTTGAACATGCATGGGAATAAGTTTAACAAGACTATTTAGGTTCCTTGGCATAGCATGAATGAGTTGGTTGGTGTTAGTATGCATGAAAATAGGCTTGAATGAAACTAATGAACTTAAGTTCTAATTTTTGTAAACATGTGTACATAGGATAGCATACGCATGATTTCTGAAAATAAATAAGCATGAGTTGTAGTCCTTTATTCATGACAAAGTGGTTAAACATTGAGCTAGCGAACTTTTTCAAAGAAAAGAAACTTGACGATATCAAAGCTAATATGTATGAATATTACACGATATATGCTATAACCTTATAAGCGTGTTTGGGTGGTCTAGATATGCATGAAGATCATGATAACATGTGCATATATGTGTCATGAAGTAGCATGAGTATGTTTGGTTATGTTAGTATATAATTACTAAAGAAAGTATACGCTTTTAAAAAAGAGACTTTGACATATAACTATGATATTCATATTTTAACCATATGAGCATGATAATATACTTATATGACTAATTATGACCATAAGCTAGCATAATTAGTAATACATAGTTTCCTTGCTCGTGTCCAATTGTTTAAACTTAAACTAAATGGTTTTTCAAAGGAAACTTGATATATTTGAAACTAATATCTATGAATACCATATTAGAGATGTTCTAACCTTGTGAGCATGTAAATTTGACTTAACTACCTATGCAATGTGAATATAAGGTGTTGAGTTTGCGCTAGCATACATGATTAAGTCGTAACGATTTCAAAAGCAAAGTTCGGACTTTTTGCAAACTAAGTTGCATGATCATAGTGTAATAACATCGCTAATATATCATGTATGTACACATACTTGTTAAAAACAATGCGAGTTAATCGAGTATGAGGTTGATTAAGTTTTTAAAAACCAATAACGGTGCTAGTTATATATATATGTGATGTGAATACTCGTGAGCATGCCTAGCTTGGGTTATATGACTACCGTATATGTCTAAATAGCAAGCATGATACCATATATGTGAATGTTGCATTCATGACCGGACAGAAACCACAAGGCAACGGCTCAGCCTTGGCTTGGCCAGAGGGCTGCGCAGCTGCGCCGGCCCTAGGCTTAGCCATGGCGCAGCTGCGCCAGACTGGAATCAGGATTGAGTCAGTTTGTTTATCTGATTTTGACAGTTAGCTTATATGATTACTTTAACTTGTAGTATATGACCAGTATGCTAAGTAATGTGTTAAGAGGCATGCTAAGTGATAGAATTGAACGTTTGATTATAAACTTCCCAATGATAAGTCTAAAAGGTGTTTGTAAACTATAAAGCAACGATTAGAAACTATGTTGATGACTTCATGATGTCTTATAATTTGATGTTGTGCTACGTGTGTACAAGTACGTAATGACATACTATGAAGATGTTTAAACTTAAGAGAGGAAATTTCATGGAGAATAATAACATAATCGGTTAAGCGTTATGATTTAATACAATGCTATATGTGGTATACCTATGTAGCAAGGATAAGAATTATGTAAGCATTGCTTATATGAGGTAGTATATGTTGATTAACTGTGTAACTAATGGATATAATTATAATTATGTTACTTGATTCTGTAATGTCTTATAAACTAATTATGTGTTAAGCGTATGTGTAACTTACATATCGAGCTTGCGTACCGAATGTATTTATCTAATGAATATTCTATACATGTAAATATGTTATAATAGGATTCGAAAAGTGTTGATAAGCTTTACGTTGGTAAACTACGCATAAGGCAAGTTCTCTAACTTACACTCTTTTAAAGTGCAAGTTTCCTGACTTACACTCATTTATAGTGCAAGTATCTGAACCCTACTTTTATTGTGTTGCAAGTATCCTATCCTTGTGGTTACTTATTCGAGGAACGTCGTAAGCAAGTTCCCTAACTTATACTCTTTCATTGTGCAAGCTTCCTTGAAACCGTTCTTGTATATTAATTGCAAGTATCTGACTACTCTTTTATTGAGCAAGTATTTGATTCATACTCTTTATTGAACACATATTCGAGCTTGTACTAACTTTGGTCGTACGAGTAAATAGGTGCTAGAATAATTCTTGCCTTACAAACTTATGTTTCATAGATTGATTTAAATCACGATTATATTCTTCAAATTATTGTTGCGAGTATTGAACTCATAAATTGTTCTTATATACATTGTTGAAATTGTCTACGCCATTTAATTCGGCTAGACCAATATCATGAATTGGAAAACGATCCACACCAATTGCCTTGGTGCGGACTCTTAGAAATTGACTGAGTTGAACAACCCTTGTAAAAAGGGGAACTATATAGTCGGAGTGCCGACAGTGGTGTGGTAGGTTATGCATAACTCCAAGTACGATAGGCTGATCCCCTAATTGTACTTGGTTGGGTTACCAAAAATATTTTTGGTGATTCTAGTAGAAGTTCATGGTTCTTAGCGACCACTCAGTATCCAGTATTTATTTACTTGAAACTTTGAATTCTTTGGATTCTTTATAAATCCTTGGTCCACGGCGACACTTAGTGACATCTATTCATTCACTTGAAATTGTTGAAACTTTTGAATCCTTTAATAACTTCTTGACCCGCAGTAGTCCTTATTCAACTTCACAGAATAGATTTGGAAGTCATTGCTATTTATTTTGTTCACAACATTCTTATTTGAAATCCTGAGCGATTAATTATCGTTTTACCCTTGAGATTTAGAACTGTATATATTCTTGTTCACATTTATTGGCATATTAGTTTCTGAGCAAATTTGTTGCTCACTCTTGCTTCCCATAAACATTTCAGTTAGGGAGGGCAAGGTGGAACCCCAGGACAGGACAAGTGCGAAGGCAAGGCTATGAAGTAGCTGTGCTTTTCTATATTAGGATGTTTCTGTTATGTTATATTAAGACTTATTTAATGTTATGTATTATGAAATGTTTGTTTTAAGTTATGAAGTGTATTAGTAATAGTTTCGAGACTTGGGATGAGAATATTTATGTTATATCAATGTAAATTATTCTATAATTCCATTGTTTGGGATTTTAGTTGTTATTAGAATTAGTACGTGATGAACCAAATTCGAGATCAGTGACGGTCTGAATTTGGGGGCTTCACAGACAGCAAAAAAGAAGATTGTTCAACTCCTTCCACCAACCAATACCAATGGAAGGAATTTCGACCCCAGTAAAAAGTGTGCATATCATTCCAGATCTCCAGGCCACGATACACAAGACTGTTGGTCTCTCAAGCACAAGATTCAAGATTTGATAGACAATTGAGAGATTGTGGTGACCAAACCAGAGCAACTGCATGTGCAAGATAATCCCCTCCCTACGCACAAAGAGGAGAGTGTCAACATGATTAGCACGAGGAGTGAAGAAGGATCCAAATAGCTCCGGTATGTCAGAGAGTCAACTCAATCAAGCACTAATAATCCAGACAGTTAGGAGTTTTCAAAAAGGCAGTTCCTGATGGAACAGGAAATCAAGTCTATTAAGGAACAGATTGGACAGTTGGCGGATCTGGTTGTGTATCAACATCAGATAACTAGGCAGCTGATAAATAGAACCAACCAGCATGAAGCAAGTCTTCCTACACCGAAAATTAGCCCAATTGCTATGAGGGACCATTAACGGTTTCATGAGGATGAACCTTGGGCCGACAAGGTGGCCAAGAAAGAGAAGTTCCAAGCTGATAGGGAATTCGCCTTCTAGAGGAACTTCACTAATTTGAATCAGCCAATGAAAGAAATCCTCTAAATGCTGATCAATGAGGGGATGGTAACAGATTTGTTACCCACGGGGAACCCTCGATCCAGGAAATTCAAGCCTGACAGGATCTGTCAGTATCATTCCAATACGCCTGGTCATGACACCGAGGATTGCTGGGGACTTCATCACCTGATTCAAAACTTGATTAAAAGTGGTGAGCTAATCAAGGGAAATCAAGACGTTGGTTATCCCAATGAAGAAGCACTCTTTATTCCCATGATGTGGAATTTGGAAACAGTAGCTGTTATTTCATATGAGAAGGAGTTAGCCGTGACACCCCTAATACTGCAAGGGAAAGGGATCCAAGAAGTACAAAATCCCGTAAAAGTTGCTGCGCCCGAGCCTTTAATATTGCCCTTCAGACCACAATACCCTGTTGTCAGCCTGAAGAGAGTCCTATGGAACTACGGGAAGGATGAAGGTTCAACCTCAAACAATATTGCCAGCATATCCAAGGAAAACTCAATGTACCTGCCTCAGCGGGTGATCAATTCAGTTATTAAAGCTAAAGGGAAAGTGGCTGAATGAAAGATTGAAGAATTCCTTAGCAAAATGGGGCATAATGAGATCAAGGTGGTGCAAAGCTTGAAAGATGCACCCAAACAGGTATCCATCCCAGATCTGGTCTTATCCTCGGTGGATCATCTTAACATTCTGGTAAAAGTACTGGGGGAACCCCATCTGCCGAAGACGGTCGATACTGAGAAATTTCATCATGTGATAGAGCATATTTTCAACAACAATGTGATATCCTTCACTGGCGATGATATACCCGTAGAAGGGACGAGTCATTGCAAGTCGCTGCACATAGCAGTGATGTCCTCAGGGTATGTGATCGGAGGAGTGTTGGTGGATGGAGGATCGTCCCTGAACATCTGCCCATACGACACCTTGGAGAGAATAAAGATAAACCCAAACCGGATCCGTACCAGTCATGTAGTTATCCGGGCTTTTGATGGGTCCCACCGAGAGGCCGTGGGAGAGATTGAGCTTCCACTGGAGATTGGTCCCCACACTTTCTATGTATCCTTCCAGGTAGTCAACATTACCACCAGATACAACTTGTTGTTAGGAAGGCCGTGGATCCACATAGCAAGAGCGGTTCCATCCACCCTTTATCAACAACTCAAGTACATCATTAATGGCAGTCTGATTACCATAAATGTCGAGCCAGGGTATTCGGTTTACACACAGAGCGATATGCTAATGATCAGTTTAGATGAAGGTGTTGGGTTTGTACGTAACGCATACATGCAATCAAATTACACAATTAAGGGAGGAAGCACGATAAAATAGGTTCTAAAATTTTTATACAAACCCTAACCATGATCATGCTTTGTGCTCAATTATCAATAACATAAAAGTAAGGATAAATCAGAATCATACCCTTGTAGAAACTAGCTTCCATAGGTACGAGTTTAACTCCTTTCTCTTCATGATCTCCTTGAATATCTTGTATTGGCTCCTTCCTTTGATCAACGTTAGCCACCCAAGTGTTTGGCCTCTAGAGGTGATTCACCAAGGAAGATGCATTGCTCAAGAAGATGGGTGGTTGGCTAAACCCTGTTTTTTATTCTCTGTAGAAAAAAAATACTCTCCAACTCTTGGAATTACGTCTACTGATATATCATATAAGACTCCTCTTATATAGATATTGGTCAACCCTCCTAATCTAATTAGAAATTGGGTTTCCCATAATTAATTAATTAAACTTCTTTAATTAATTTGTCTCCTAATCTTATTAGGAATAAATGAGAGTACTAATATTAAATTAATTCCTAAACTCCTTTAGAATTATAATAATAATAAATGTAAAATATTAATAAAACTCCACTTATTAATTTATATTTAATATTTTCAAAATATTAAATAATAAACATTAAGCTATTTAAATTATTCTATCACCATAGATTAAATTAATTACATTTAATATATTATTACGATTATGCCATTACCTTCTTAAATAATTATTCTTCTTTTATGGTGTGACCTTTTAGGTTCTCCCTATTAAACCGGTTGTGAATAAATCAATTAGAACAATTCTAATCTTATTTAAATAAATAAATTAAATTAATAATCTATTTAAATAAATAATATTTATTCTAAAATAAGGATAAGACTCCCTAGCGATCAACGACTTTTCAGATAATATAGATTTCAACATTAATCATAAAAGACCTGTGAGTTAATAGATACTATACAATTCAATCCTTCCACCATACAATGTCCCAATAAAATATAAGACATGTATTTACTGTCAAATCTTATTTTATTTAATTATATGTATTTTGATTAGAAAATGCACAACTTCAAATAATGTAAATTAGAAACTCCTTTTTAATTTCATTCTTCCTTGGCCAAGGATTACTGGGTTGTCATTTAACGAATCACATAGGACATATCTCTTCTTTTACTAGAAGTGATAGATTTTTTATTGATCATTCATTATCTCCATATGTAACTCATTATACCCAAGCGTACCTTTTGATATACCCTAAGGGTCAAGTATAATTTATTACACACAAGATACTATGATGATCTTAAGTTCAATGATCATTTGTACTACTATCACATTAGGAATTTCTATTGACAGACGAGTAAAAATCCATTAGGTATTCCATAGCGAGTCACGTTCAGTGAACTTATTCTCCAATAAGCACCTACATACTTGCTTTAGTGTCTCCACACAAATGATCATGACATCAATCATCCTCATACAATGAGCAAGCAACATATGTACCAATCTATCCGGATTTACTAATCCCATTTTTAGTAATCCCACGATTGGGAACTATTTTAGTTTTAAACTTTTTAAGAATTTAGATCTCATTAGCATGATCAACATCATGATTTTAACAGCATTGCTTAAAATTATGGGTTATTTACATATTATAAAAACAGCATCATGTAGATAATTAAATGCCTTTAATAAGTGAGTACTTTTATTAATAAATAAATAAGATCGTTTACAAAGTATATGCTTTATCATCATACATGATTGGTTTGTATGCATACTACTTTCAATCTCCCACTTGCACTAAAGCCAATTTCCATGGTATCTCATACCAATATTCTCTAAGTGACGATCATACTGCTATTGTATTAAAGCTTTAGTAAATGGATCTGCAATATTATCTTGAGAGTCTACATGCTCTAAGATGACGTCTCCTCTTTCAATGATCTCCTTGATCAAGTGAAATCACCTCAACACGTGTTTGGATTTCTGATGAGACCTGGGTTCCTTAGCCTATGCAACCGCTCCGGTGTTGTCATAGTATAAAGGGACTGCTCCTCCAATGTTAGGAAGCACACCAAGTTCTGTTATGAACTTCTTCATCCAAACAGCTTCCTTTGCAGCTTTACTTGCAGCTATATAATCTGCCTCTGTCACTGAATCAATAATTGTTTGCTGCTTGGAACTTTTCCAACTCACTGCGCCTCCGTTCAAGGTAAATACATACCCCGAAATAGATTTATTGTCATCTTGGTCCATTTGAAAACTTGAGTCCGTGAAGCCCTCGAGTTTTAATTCAGACCCACCGTAGATAAGAAATACATCCTTAGTCCTTCGTAAGTACTTTAGGATATTTTTCAATGTCTTCCAGTGCTCTTCTCCTGGATTCGACTGATATCTGCTTATTACACTAAGTGCATGAGCGACATCTGCTCTAGTACATATTATATCGTACATAATAGATCCTATTGCTAAAGCATAAGGGATCTTACTCATACGACCTCTCTCCTCAAGTGTCTTTGGGGCCTGTTTCTTGGAGAGATTTATTCTATGGCCTATCGGCATGAAACATCTTTTGGAATCTTCCATGCTAAACCTCTTTAGCATGGTATCAATATATGTTCCTTGGGATAAGCCAAGCATCCTTTTAGATCTATCTCCATTGATCTTTATCCCCAAAATATAGGATGCTTCTCCCAAGTTCTTCATGAAGAAGTGTTTAGATAACCAAATTTTAATCGACTGTAGCATAGGAATGTCATTCCCTATCAGTAATATATCATCAACATATAATACAAGGAATGAGACAGTGTTGGGTTTGTACGAAATCGTGGGCGCAATCAAATTGCAAAATTAGCGAAAGAATGGTATATCAAAGTTTAAAATTTTCTACAAAACCATTACCCGGATCATCCTTTATGTAAATTATTAATTTAAAACGATAAATAAGAAGTTATGGAATCATACCCTTGTAGAACGAAGCTTCAACAGGTACGAGTTCAACTCCTTGTTCTTCGTGATCTCCTTGAATTTTCGGGTTAGATTCCTTCCTTTGATCAACGTTAGCCACCCAAGTGTTTGGCCTCTAGAGGTGATCCACCAAGGAATAAGAATTATTCAAGGAGGGTGGTTGGCTAAACTCTAGTTTTCTATCCTCTATAGAAAATGAGTACTCTCCAACTATTGGAATTGCATCATCTGATATCTAGTATAAGTCTCCTCTTATATAGATATTGGTCAACCCTTTTAATCATATTAGACATGGAGTTTCATTTAATTAATTAAACTCCTTTAATTAATTTAGGCTTCCCACCACATTGAGAATAATTAATTAAAGTTATTTAATTAATTTGCCTCTTAATCTTATTAGGAATAAATGAGAGTACTAATATTAAATTAATTCATAAACTCCTTTAGAAATTAAAATAATAATAATTGTAATAATATTAATAAGACTCCTCTTATTAATTTATATTTAATATTTTTAAAATATTAAATAACAAACATTAAGCTATTTAATTTATTTTATCACAATAGATCAAATTAAATACACTTAATGTATTATAACAATTATGTCATTACCTTCTTAAATAATTATTCTTCCTTATATGGTGTGACCCTTGAGGTTCTCCATATTAAACCAGTTGTGAATAAATCACATTTCTAATCTTATTTAAAAAATAAATTAAACTAGTAATCTATTTAAATAAATAGTTTTTATTCTATAATAGGGATAAGCCTCCCTAGCGATCAATGACTTTCTAGATAATATAGATTTCAACATTAATCATAAAAGAACCTGTGTGTAAATAGTTATTGTACAATTCAATTCTTCCACCATACAATGTCCCAATTAAATATAAGACATGAAATTTTTGTCAAGTCTTATTTTATTTAATTATATGTATTTCGATTAGAAAATGCACAACTCCAAATAATGCAAATTAGAAACTCCTTTTTAATTTCATTCTGCCTTGGCCAAAGACTACTGGGTTGTCATTTAACGAATCACATATGACATATCTCTTCTTTTACTAGAAGTGGTAGATTCTTTATTGATCATTCATTATCTCTATATGTAACTCATTATACCCAAGCATACCCTTTGATATACCCTAAGGGTCTTAAGGAATAAGTTAAAGTATAATTCATTGCGCACAAGATACTATAATGATCTTAAGTCCAAGGATCACTTGTACTACTATCACATTAGGAATTCCTATTGACAGATGAGTAAAAATCCATTAGGTATTCCATAGCGAGTTACGTTAAGTGAACTTATTCTCTAATAAGCACCTACATATTTGCTTAAGTGTCTCCACATAAATGATCATGAGATCAATCATCCTCATACAATGAGCAAGCAACATATGTACCAATCTATCCAGATTAACTAATCCCCTTTCTAGTAATTCCACGATTAGGAACTATTTTAGTTTTAAGCTTTCTAAGAATTTAGATCTCATTAGCATGATCAACATCATGATTCTAAAAGCATTGCTTAAAATTATGGGTTATTTACATATTATAAAAATAGCATCATGTAGATAATTAAATGCCTTTAATAAGTGAATACTTTTATTAATAAATAAATAAGATCGTTTACAAAGTATATGCTTTATCATCATACATGATTAGCTTGTATGCATACTACTTTCAATCTCCCACTTGCACTAAAGCCAATCTCTATGGTATCTTATACTCATCTTCTCTAAGTGACGATCATACTGCTGTTGTGTTAAAGCTTTAGTAAATGGATCTGCAATGTTGTCTTGAGAGTCTACACACTCCTCTTTTAATGATTTATGTAATCAAAGTGCCGCAACACATGCTTGGACTCAAGATGAGACTTAGGAACTATTCCTAGTTCTGTAATAAACTTTTCAACCTAAATATTAACTTGCATCTTCACTTACAGTTATATACTTTGTCTTTGTCACTAACCCAGCAACCTTTTGCTGTTTAGAACCTTTCCAATTCACTATACCACCTTTCAAGGTAACGACTTACCCTATAGTTGATTTGTTGTCATATTGGTTAGTCTGAAAACTTGAGTCTGTTTAGTCCTCTAGTTTAATTCAGACC
Organism: Panax stipuleanatus; assembly: GCA_020205555.1. Taxonomy (NCBI): domain Eukaryota; kingdom Viridiplantae; phylum Streptophyta; class Magnoliopsida; order Apiales; family Araliaceae; genus Panax; species Panax stipuleanatus. The sequence goes on from CM035122.1 coordinate 27,168,863, forward strand.
CACTATGTATCATGATGACATCCTTAGTGTCAATTAAGTACTGTAAGATGTTTATCACTGTCTTATAGTGATCTTCTCTAGAATTTGACTAATCAACATCAAGTCTCGTATATTTCATTGCATACATGATAGTATGCGATCTCTCTTTTATTGAGGACAATTTTAGAGAGATACACTCCATGATTCATCATCATGAGACACCTTATGGAGTTTGTCATGCTAAACGCCTTTAGCATTTAATGAATATACATTACTTGGGTTACGCCGAACATCCTTTTAAATCTATTTATACATATTTATATCCCCAATGTAGGATGTTCTACCCAAATCATTCATGGAAGAATGTTTAGATAACTTTATTTTGATCGATTGTAGCATAAGAATGTTATTCCCTATCAGTAATATATCTTCAACATATACTACAAGGAATGAAACAGAGCTCCCACTAACCTTCTTGTACACACATGGTTCATCTTCGTTTTTGATAAAATCAAACTATTTGATTGTTTCATCAAAATGAATGTTCTATCTTGGAGAAGCTTTCTTCAATCCATAAATGGATTGGTGTAACTCATATACATGATTTGCTTCAACCATTGAAACAAATTCATCTGGTTGTATCATACATACATTCTCCTCTAATAATATATATTTGAGGAAGGGCGTCTCCACGTCCATTTGCCAAATTTAGTAATAATAAGCTTGATAGTAGTGTGCATACAAGCCAATCATGTATGATGATAAAGCACGTACTTTGTAAACAATCTTATTTATTTATTAAAAAGAAAATATTCATTTATTAAAGGCATTTAATTATCTACATGGTGCTGTTTTTATAATATGTAAATAACCCATAGTTTTAAGCAATGCTTTTAGAATCATGATGATGATCATGCTAATGAGATCTAAATTCTTAGAAAGCTCTAAAACTAAAATAGTTCCCAATCGTGGGATTACTAAAAAGGGGATTAGTAAATCCGGATAGATTGGTACATATGTTGCTTGCTCATTGGATGAGGATGATTGATCTCATGATCATTTGTGTGGAGACACTAAAGCAAGTATGTAGGTGCTTATTGGAGAATAAGTTCACTGAACGTGATTCGCTATGGAATACCTAATGGAGATTTACTCGCCTGTCAATAGGAATTCCTAATGTGATAGTAGTACAAGTAATCCTTGGACTTGAGATCATCATAGTATCTTGTATGTAACAAATTATACTTTGACTTATTCCTTAAGACCTTTTAAGGCATATATAGGGTATGCTTGGGTATAATGAGTTACATATGGAGATAATGAATGATCAATAAAGAATCTACCACCTCTAGTAAAAGAGGAGATATGTCCTATGTGATTCGTTAAATGACAACCCAGGAATCCTTGACCAAGGTGAAATGAAATTAGAAAGGAGTTTCTAATTTGCATTATTTGGAGTTGTGCATTTTCTAATCGAAATACATATAATTAAATAAAATAAGACTTGATAGTAAATCCATGTCTTATATTTAATTGGGACATTGTATGGTGGAAGGATTGAATTGTATGGTAACTATTAACTCACAGGTTCTTTTATGATTAATGTTGAAATCTATATTATCTGGAAAGTCGTTGATCGCTAGGGAGGCTTATCCCTATTGTAGAATAAATATTATTTATTTAAATAAATTATTAGTTTAATTTATTTATTTAAATAAGATTAAAATTGTTTTAATTGATTTATTCACAACCGGTTTAATATGGAGAACCTAAAGGGTCACACCATAAAAGGAAGAATAATTATTTAAGAAGGTAATGGCATAATCGTAATAATGCATTAAGTATAATTAATTTAATCTATGGTGATAGAATAAATTAAATAGCTTAATGTTTATTATTTAATATTTTGGAAATATTAAATATAAATTAATAAGAGGAGTCTTATTAATATTATTACAATTATTATTATTTTAATTTCTAAAGGAGTTTAGTAATTAATTTAATATTTAGTACTCTCATTTATTCCTAATAAGATTAGGAGACAAATTAATTAAATGAATTTAATTAATTATTCCCATGTGGTGGGAAGCCTAAATTAATTAAAGGAGTTTAATTAATTAAAAGAAATCCCATGTCTAATAGGATTAGAAGGGTTGACCAATGTCTATATAAGAGAAGTCTTATAATAGATATTAGATGATGCAATTCCAATTGTTGGAGAGTACTCCTTTTCTATAGAGAATAGAAAACTAAGCCAAACACCCTCCTTCTTGATAATTCATCTTCCTTGGTGGATCACCTCTAGAGGCCAAACACTTGGGTGGCTAACGTTGATCAAAGAAAGGAATCTAACCCGGAAATTCAAGGAGATCACGAAGAACAAGGAGTTGAACTAGTACCTGTGGAAGCTTCGTTCTACAAGGGTATGATTCCATAACTTCTTATTTATCGTTTTAAATTAATAATTTGCATAAAGGATGATCCGGGTAATGGTTTTGTAGAATTTTTTTTTAAACTCTGATATATCATGCTTCCGCTAATTTTTGCAATTTGATTGCGTCACGATTTCGTACAAACCCAACAGTGGTATCAGAGCCAAATCTTTATGCAATTATTAATTTATTTTTGATTTCATATGCATATGGGTATGTATTTAAAATAATTTATTGGGCATAATTTTATTGTATAAAATTATATTTTTTAAGAAAAAAAAAATGACTTTTTTTGGGACGAATCACAATTTTTTTTTTGGGTGCTAATCTTGAATTCTGCAAAGAAAAGGTGTTGTCTCTTTCTTACTCCAAAAAGAAGGTGACCCATCAGGAAAGGACTTTTTTAATAAACCTGCAGGACTCTTTTAATAAAAGAAGGTGACTTTTTAAAAAAAATAAATAAATATGATATATTTATATATTATATTCTAAATAATTTTATAATTAAAATAAAGAGTTTATTTTAATCTTGAAATTGGATTTCATGCAATTTAAAATTGCCCATTAAATGATACTCATATATATATGGAATGTTTTAATTCATGAGATGAATATTTATTTATTGATATATATGGTGATATGTATGAAAATAAATGGAGATTGATTATGGACTATTTGACCAATGTGATTGGATTTTATTTTAGTTGAATGCTTGAATGAATGAGTTTTATTAAATGGGGTCTGCGTACCTCGTCTTCTCTAATTTTTTTTTCTTGATGTAAAATTCTATCTCCTTCCTATGTACTTCCCCTTGACTGTTGATCAAGGTTTCTATTTAAATTAAATAGTTTAATGTAATAAGAATAGTTAGAATTATCTTGAAGAAATTGGAGACCAAGGAGCAAGGAGCGCGTGAAGACCCGTTTGTATGGAGCCCGAGTTTAAATGTAATAGTTATATTTAAATTTAAATTCTTGCACTCCTAGGTTTGACCTTTTGGTTCACTTGGTGGCTCTAGTGAACCAAACTAGAATAAAAGTCCATAATCAATCCGGGTAGAATATAATATTCTATATTGCATGCTAAATATTATATATATTATATTTTATGCAAACATGCTTCGCATGTTTAATAAAATGACGCGTATTTTATATATATATGTGCATGCGCGCTAAACAAGATGATACTAATAATAACAAACCCCTCAAAGAAATAATATTAAGTCCGAAGCGTTCAAATGATATTTGGAATATCGAACGTCGCCTTCTAGCATGATAAATTAATAGAGTATTAAATATTTAATATGAGCTTGTTGTGCTATCCACAAGGCGAGTATTGCGTATTTAAGATGTTAATTAATCACATTTGATGCTTATCAAGAAAATTGAACGATCTAGTCTTGTTGTGCTATCCACAAGGACGAACATTTTTCTTTTTTGAATTTATGGAAGTGCTAGGCTGGACTTAACTTAAATCATTTTAGTTCGGATGTGCACACACTTGACCATTATGATTTAAGAGGCAAAATAAAAGGAGTTATATAGTGTTGTAATTGACAAGAGTTGTCTACCTATTTATTTGTATATCGCTTGTTGTGCTATCCACAAGGTTATATACATTTGAAATGGGATCCTTATTCTCACTAGCAAATCTTTAATTAGATGTTGCCGAACTATATAAGTGAGGGTAATATAGTTTGATGAAAATAGTGGGAGATACCAATTTAAAATAAAGACCTAAATTTATTTTGGTATGCAAAATTAATAAAATGAATGTTTGCTAAAATGTTATTTTTCACAAGCAGAATTTTAAAAATGTCTAAATCACTAATCTCACTACGAAGCATACTTGATGCAAACAAGCTTACCGGGCCGAATTATGAGGACTGGCTAAGAAATCTGAGAATTGTTCTCACTGCTGAAAAGATTTCTTATGTCCTAAATTCAACTGTCCCTGAATCTGTTTCAGAAACAGCCTCTGAGGAAGAGATTATCACTTTCAATAAGTGGCAAGATGATGCATCTGTGGCTCAATGCATCATGCTCGCATCCATGAATAACGAGCTTCAGCGTCAGCACGAAAAAATGGATGCTCCTGCTATGCTGCTTCACCTCAAGGAGTTGTATGGTGAACAGAGTAGGACTGCTAGATATGAGATATCTAAGGAGCTCTTCCGATCTCGGATGACCGAGGGTACTGCCGTCGAGACTCATGTCCTGAAAGTGATCAATTTGATTGAACGCCTTGGACAGCTTGGGTTCGTCATGGATGGGGAGTTGAGTCAAGACTTGGTCTTGCAGTCACTCCCTGAGACCTTCTCGCAGTTTGTGGTTAATTTTCACATGAATAAGCTAGATGTCAGCTTGCCTGAGCTGCTTAACATGCTGAAAACTGCAGAAGGTCACTTCCCATCCAAGAAGAACCATATCTTGATGGTGGATTCTTCCAATAAAAGGAAGAGACCTAAGGTATCTTCTGAAAAGAAGAAATCCAAGAAGGCTAAGGGAAAGGGGAAAGAAAAGGAACAAAAGAAACCTGAACCAGCTAAAGGAATGTGCTTTCATTGCAACGAGCCGGGTCATTGGAAGAAAAACTGCAAGAAGTTTCTGGCAGACAAGAAGCTTGGAGAAGCTTCGACTTCCAATCAAGGTTTGTTCATGATTGAAATTAATTTTTCAGAAAGTCAAAATTCTACTTGGGTATTGGATACCGGCTGTGGTTCTCACATATGTAATAATGTGAAGGGACTGGTCAGGAGTAGAAAGCTGAACAATGATGAGGTGATCCTACGAGTAGGGAATGGAGCAAAGGTTGCTGCATTAGCTGTAGGAACTTATTATTTAGCAATGCCTTCGGGAAAGTCCATTTATCTTAATAATTGTTATTATGTTCCGAATATTATTAAAAACATTATTTCAATTTCTGTATTGGATATGGAAGGATTTAACGTTGTTATAAAGAACAATAGTTGTTCTATTTATAAAGACGATGTTTTATATGGTATTGGAAATTTGCGAAATGGACTTTATACACTTGACTTACAAGAAAATATATTTCAAATTGAACAAACTAAGAAAAGGAAAAGAGATGATATTAATTATACCTACATGTGGCACTGTAGACTCGGTCATATCAATGAAACAAGATTATCCAAGTTGCATAAAGATGGGCTCCTCGAGCTATCCGATTATGAATCATATCCAACTTGTGAATCTTGTCTCATGGGTAAAATGACTAAATCTCCTTTTAGTGGAAGAGGAGAAAGAGTTACAGAGTTGTTGACATTGATTCACACAGACGTTTGTGGGCCTATGACAACAAGTGCACGGGGTGGTTATTCTTATTTTATTACTTTCACTGATGATCACTCAAGATTTGGATATGTGTATTTAATGAAATACAAGTCAGAATCATTTGAAAAGTTCAAAGAGTTCAGAAGTGAAGTAGAGAAACAAACGGGCAAGAGTATAAAGATACTTCGATCAGATCGAGGCGGAGAATACTTAAGCGGTGAGTTTCTCAATTGTCTCAAAGAAAATGGTATAATCTCACAATGGACTCCTCCAGGTACACCACAGTTAAATGGAGTATCTGAAAGGAGAAATCGAACACTGTTAGACATGGTTCGATCCATGATGAGTTTTACCGACCTTCCAATTTCCTTCTGGGGATATGCCCTAGAAACGGCTGCATACCTACTTAACAAGGTACCTACCAAATCCGCCCCAAAGACTCCATATGAGATGTGGAAGGGGAGGAAACCAAATCTTAAGCATGTTAAGACTTGGGGTTGTCCAGCTTATGTCAAAAAGTTTGAACATGATAAGCTACAGACTAAATCCGAAAAGTGTAGATTTGTGGGATACCCTAAAGAAACTGTAGGGTATTATTTCTATCATCCAACTGATCAAAAGGTGTTTGTTGCGAAACATGCTGCCTTCTTGGAAAAGGAGTTTATCCATGAAGGGGTCAGTGGGAGTAAGATATATCTTGAAGAAGCTCAAGAACCACAAATTACCACGGATCAAAGTCAGGTACCTGACCAAGTAGAAGAACCTACTATACCACACCCTGTTCGTAAATCTGGGAGAGTACCGAAGATACCTGAGAGGTATGTATTCGTTATAGAGGATGACGATGAGGTACACATCATGAATGATGATGATCCATTGAATTACGAACATGCCATGAGTAATAAACACTCAGGGAAATGGCTTGAAGCCATGAAATCCGAAATGGACTCCATGTATGAAAACAAAGTATGGACTTTGGTTTCACCACCTGAAGGCATTAAGCCTATTGGGTGTAAATGGGTCTTTAAAAGAAAGACTGGAGCGGACGGCAAGGTGGAGACCTATAAGGCCCGACTGGTTGCAAAAGGTTTCAAACAAAGACAAGGAGTTGATTATGATGAAACCTTTTCACCAGTAGCTATGCTCAAGTCCATTCGGATTTTGCTTGCGATTGCAGCTTATAACGACTATGAGATCTGGCAGATGGACGTGAAAACGGCCTTCCTCAATGGGAAACTTGAGGAGGATGTGTATATGACACAGCCAGAGGGATTTGTTTCAAAGGTTGGAATAAATCAAGTCTGTAAGCTGCAACGATCCATTTATGGATTGAAGCAAGCTTCTCGTAGATGGAACATTCGTTTTGATGAGACAATCAAAGAGTTTGATTTTATCAAAAATGACGATGAACCATGTGTGTACAAGAAGGTTAGTGGGAGCGCAATTTCATTCCTTGTATTATATGTTGATGATATATTACTGATAGGGAATGACATTCCTATGCTACAATCGATTAAAATCTGGTTATCTAAACACTTCTCCATGAAGGACTTGGGAGAAGCATCCTATATTTTGGGGATAAAGATCTATAGAGATAGATCTAAAAGGATGCTTGGTTTATCCCAAGGAACGTACATTGATGCAATGCTAAAGAGATTTAGCATGGAAGATTCCAAAAGAGGTCTCATGCTGATGAGCCATGGAATACATCTCTCCAAGAAACAGGCCCCAAAGACACCTGAGGAGAGAGACCGTATGAGTAAGATCCCTTATGCTTCTGCAATAGGATCTATCATGTACGGTATGATATGTACTAGACCGGATGTTGCTCATGCACTTAGTGTAACGAGCAGATACCAGTCGAATCCTGGAGAAGAGCACTGGAAGGCAGTGAAGAATATCCTAAAGTACTTGAGAAGGACTAAAGATATTTTTCTTGTCTACGGTGGGTCTGAATTAAAACTCGAGGGCTTCACAGACTCAAGTTTTCAAACGGACCAAGATGACAGTAAATCTGTTTCGGGGTATGTTTTTACCTTGAACGGAGGCGCAGTGAGTTGGAAGAGTTCCAAGCATCAAACAGTTGCTGATTCAGTGACAGAGGCAGAGTATATAACTGTAAGTGAAGCTGCAAGTTGATGTTTTAGATGAAAAGTTCATTACAGAACTAGGAATAGTTCCTAAGTCTCATCTTGAATCTAAACATGTGTTGCGGCACTTTGATTAAAGAAATCATTGAAAGAGGAGAGTGTAGACTCTCAAGACAACATTGCAGATCCACTAACTAAAGCTTTAACACAACAGCAGTTTGATCGTCACTTAGAGAAGTTGGGTATGGGATACCATGGCGATTGGCTTTAGTGCAAGTGGGAGATTGATAGTAGTGTGCATACAAGCCAATCATGTATGATGATAAAGCACGTACTTTGTAAACAATCTTATTTATTTATTAAAAAGAAAATATTCATTTATTAAAGGCATTTAATTATCTACATGGTGCTGTTTTTATAATATGTAAATAACCCATAGTTTTAAGCAATGCTTTTAGAATCATGATGATGATCATGCTAATGAGATCTAAATTCTTAGAAAGCTCTAAAACTAAAATAGTTCCCAATCGTGGGATTACTAAAAAGGGGATTAGTAAATCCGGATAGATTGGTACATATGTTGCTTGCTCATTGGATGAGGATGATTGATCTCATGATCATTTGTGTGGAGACACTAAAGCAAGTATGTAGGTGCTTATTGGAGAATAAGTTCACTGAACGTGATTCGCTATGGAATACCTAATGGAGATTTACTCGCCTGTCAATAGGAATTCCTAATGTGATAGTAGTACAAGTAATCCTTGGACTTGAGATCATCATAGTATCTTGTATGTAACAAATTATACTTTGACTTATTCCTTAAGACCTTTTAAGGCATATATAGGGTATGCTTGGGTATAATGAGTTACATATGGAGATAATGAATGATCAATAAAGAATCTACCACCTCTAGTAAAAGAGGAGATATGTCCTATGTGATTCGTTAAATGACAACCCAGGAATCCTTGGCCAAGGTGAAATGAAATTAGAAAGGAGTTTCTAATTTGCATTATTTGGAGTTGTGCATTTTCTAATCGAAATACATATAATTAAATAAAATAAGACTTGACAGTAAATCCATGTCTTATATTTAATTGGGACATTGTATGGTGGAAGGATTGAATTGTATGGTAACTATTAACTCACAGGTTCTTTTATGATTAATGTTGAAATCTATATTATCTGGAAAGTCGTTGATCGCTAGGGAGGCTTATCCCTATTGTAGAATAAATATTATTTATTTAAATAAATTATTAGTTTAATTTATTTATTTAAATAAGATTAAAATTGTTTTAATTGATTTATTCACAACCGGTTTAATATGGAGAACCTAAAGGGTCACACCATAAAAGGAAGAATAATTATTTAAGAAGGTAATGGCATAATCGTAATAATGCATTAAGTATAATTAATTTAATCTATGGTGATAGAATAAATTAAATAGCTTAATGTTTATTATTTAATATTTTGGAAATATTAAATATAAATTAATAAGAGGAGTCTTATTAATATTATTACAATTATTATTATTTTAATTTCTAAAGGAGTTTAGTAATTAATTTAATATTTAGTACTCTCATTTATTCCTAATAAGATTAGGAGACAAATTAATTAAATGAATTTAATTAATTATTCCCATGTGGTGGGAAGCCTAAATTAATTAAAGGAGTTTAATTAATTAAAAGAAATCCCATGTCTAATAGGATTAGAAGGGTTGACCAATGTCTATATAAGAGAAGTCTTATAATAGATATTAGATGATGCAATTCCAATTGTTGGAGAGTACTCCTTTTCTATAGAGAATAGAAAACTAAGCCAAACACCCTCCTTCTTGATAATTCATCTTCCTTGGTGGATCACCTCTAGAGGCCAAACACTTGGGTGGCTAACGTTGATCAAAGAAAGGAATCTAACCCGGAAATTCAAGGAGATCACGAAGAACAAGGAGTTGAACTAGTACCTGTGGAAGCTTCGTTCTACAAGGGTATGATTCCATAACTTCTTATTTATCGTTTTAAATTAATAATTTGCATAAAGGATGATCCGGGTAATGGTTTTGTAGAAATTTTTTTTAAACTCTGATATATCACGCTTCCGCTAATTTTTGCAATTTGATTGCGTCACGATTTCGTACAAACCCAACAAAGCTACAACCGCAAGTAAAATTCAAATGGTCTTGAGCATTACTTCAAAGATCCATTTTAGATTTTATGGTCATCTACCATTTCTCTGAGTCTTTATTACTCATAGCCTGTTCGTAATTCGATGGATGATCGTCATTCATGATGTGTACCTCATCATCATCCTCTATGACGAATCTATACCTTTCAGGTATCTTCGGTTACACTTCAAGATTTACAAATAGGGTGTTGTACAGAAGGTGTCTCTACTTGGACAGGTTCATCCACTTGATCTGTAGTTGTTTGTGGTTCTTGAATTTCTTCAAGATCTATTTTCCTCCCACTAGCCCCTTCAAGAAAAAAACTTCTTTTCCAAGAAGGCAGCATATTTTGCAACAATCACCTTTTGCTCAGTAAGATTGTAGAAATTGTATCCCAAACATTCTTTAGGATATCCCACAAACGTGCACTTATCAGATCTTGTCCCAAGCTTATCATTTTGAAACATTTTCACATAAGCTGAACATCCCCAAATCTTAACATGCTTAAGACCAGGTTTCCTCCCTGTCCACATCTCATATGGAGTCTTGGGGACGGATTTCGAGGGGACCTTATTTAGTAGATATGAACCGTTTCTAGGGCATAACCGCAGAATGAAATTAGAAGATGGGTAAAACTCATCATGGAACAAACCATGTCCAACATGTTCAATTTCTCCTTTCAGTTACTCTATTTAACTGTGGTGTACCTGGTGGAGTCCATTGTGAGATTATACCATTATCTTTGAGATAATCGAGAAACTCACCGCTTAAGTATTCACCACCTCGATCTGATCGAAGAATCTTAATACTTTTGTCAGTTTGTTTCTCTACTTCACTTCTAAAATCTTTGAACTTTTCAAATGATTCATATTTGTATTTTATTAAATACACATATCCATATCTTGACTGATCATCAGTGAAAGTAATAAAATAAGAATATTTTCCCCGTGCATTCGTTGTTATAGGTCCAGAAACGTCTGTGTGAACCAACGCTAACAACTCTGTAACTCTTTCTCCTTTTTCACTAATAGGAGATTTAGTCATTTTACCCATGAGACAAGATTCACAAGTTGGATATGATTCAAAATTGGATATCTCTAAGAGCTCATTCTTATGCAACTTGGATAGTCTTGTTTCATTAATATGACCGAGTCTAAAGTGCCACATATAGATATAATTAATATAATCTCTTTTCCTTTTCTTAGTTTGTTCTATTTGAAATATATTTTCATGCAAGTCAAGTATGCAAAATCCATTTCGTAAATTACCAACACCATATAAAATATTGTTATTATAAATAGAACAATTGTTGTTCTTTATTATAATTTTAAATCCATCCATATCTAATACAGAAATAGAAATAATGTTTTAATGATATTTGGAACAAAATAACAATTATTTAAATAAATGGACTTATCATTAGGCATTGCTAAACAATAAGTGCCTACAGCTAATGCAAAAACCTTTGCTCTATTTCTCACTTGTAGGATAACCTCATCCTTGTTCAGCTTTCTACTTCTGACAAGTCCTTGCACAGTATTACATATGTGAGAACCACAGCCGGTATCCATTACCCAAGTAAAATTTTGACTTTCAGAAAATTTAATTTCTATTATGAACAAACCTTGATTGGAAGTCAAAGTTTCTCCAAGCTTCTCCAAGCTTCTTCTTTGCCAAAAACTTCTTGCAGTTCCTCTTCCAATGACCTGGCTCGTTGCAATGGAAGCACATTCCTTTGCTAGTTGGATCAAGTTTCTTTTGATCCTTCACTTTCGCCTTGCCCTTAGCCTTTTTAGATTTATTCTTTTCAGAAGATACATTGGGCCTCTTCATTTTATTGGAAGAATCCACCATTAAGACATGGTTCTTTTTGGATGGGAAGTGACCTTTTGCAGTTTTCAACATATTAAGTAATTCAGGCAAGCTGACATCTAACTTATTCATGTGAAAATTAACAACAAATTGCGAGAAGTTCTCAGGTAGTGACCGCATGACCAAGTCTTGACTCAAATCCCCATCCATGACGAACCCAAGCTATCCAAGGCATTCAATCAGATAGATCACCCTTAGGACATGAGTCTCAACGGTAGTGCCCTCGGTCATCCGAGATCGGAAGAGCTCCTTAGATATCTCATATCTAGCAGTCCTACTTTGTTCACACTACAACTCCTTGAGGTGAAGCAACATAGTAGGAGCATCCATGTTTTCATGCTGACACTGAAGCTTGTTATTCATGGACGCGAGCTTGATGCATTGAGCCACAAATGCATTATCTTGCCATTTTACAATAGTGGCAATCTCTTCCTTAGAGGCTATTTCTGGAACAGTTCCAGGGACATATGAATTTAAGACATAAGAAATCTTTTCAGCAGTGAGAACTATTCTCTAATTCCTTAACCAGTCCATTTAATTCGGTCCAGTTAGTTTGTTTGCATCAAGTATGCTACGCAGTGAAATTAGTGATTTCGATATTTTTAAATTTCTGTATGTGAAAGTTAATATTTTACCAAACATTCATTTAATTAATTTTATATGCTAAAATAAATTAGGTCTTATTTTAGATTGGTATATCCCACTATTTTCTTCAAACTATATTATCCTCACTTATATAGTTCGACAACATCTAATTAAAGATTTTCTAGTGAGAATAAGGATCTCATTTCAAATGTATATAGCCTTATGGATAGCACAACAAACGATATATAAATAAATAGGTAGACAACTCTTTGTCAATTACATCAACATATAACTCCTTTTTATTTTTTCTCTTAAATCATAATGGTCAAGTATGTGCACATCTGAACTAAAATAATTTAAGTTAAGTCCAATCTAGCATTTTCATTAATTCAAAAAAAAAATTATTGTCCTTGTAGATAGCATAACAAAATAATATTGTTCAATTTTCTTGATAAGAATCAAATGTGATTAAATTAATATTTTAAATACCCAATACTAGCCTTGTGGATAGCACAACAAACTCGTATTAAATATTTAATACTCTATTAATTTATCATGCAAGAAGGCGACGTTCGATATTCCAAATATCATTGAACGCTTTAGACTTAATATGATTTTTTGAGGGGTTTGTTATTATTTGTCTCATCTTGTTTGGCGCGCATGCATATATATATATATATATATATATATATATAAAATACGCGTTATTTTATTAAAACATGTGAAGCATGTTTGCATAAAATATAATATATATATATATAATACTTAGCATGCACATGTAGAATACTATATTCTACCCGGAATGATTATGGACTTTTATTCTAGTTTGGTTCACTAGAGCCACCAAGTGAACCAAAAGGTCAAACCTAGGAGTGCAAGAATTTAAATTTAAATATAACTATTACGTTTAAACTAGGGATCCATACAAACGGGTCTTCACGCGCTCCTTGATTATTGGTCTCCAATTTCTTCAAAAAAATTCTAACTATTTCTATTACATTAAACTATTTATTTAAATAGAAACATTGATCAGTAGTCAAGAGGAAGTACATAGGAGGTAGATAGAATTTTACATTAAGAAAAATTAAAAAAGACGAGATACGCAGACCCCATTTAATAAAACTCATTCATTCAAGCATTCAATTAAAATAAAATCCAATCACATTGGTTAATAGTCCATAATCAACCCCCATTTATTTTCATACATATCACCATATGCATCAATAAATAAATATTCATCTCATGAATTAAAACATTCTATATATATATGAGTATCAATTAATGGACAATTTTAAATTGCATGAAATCCAATTTAAAGATTAAAATAAACTCGTTATTTTAATTATAAAATTATTAAGAATATTATATATATATATATATATATATATATATATATATAAAACAAGTAAATAACGTTATTATATTATATATCATATAACCTATATGGAACCAAATCAATGGTACTCCTTTTGAATCACGTGAATACTAAATCATGCATACCTTTTTGAATATATTCGCATACTGAATATATAATCACGTGAACCAAATCAATGATACTCCTTTTTGAATAGCACGAATCAAAGAACAAACGGATCCATAACGGTTGAACAAAAAATTTGGTTTCCTTCTTTTTTTTTTCTTTCATAAAAAAATAATTTTATACAAATAAAATTATGCCCAATAAATTATTCTAAATACATACACATATGTATATGAAATCAAAACAATTAATAATTGCATAAAGGTTTAGTTCTGATGCCATTGTTGGGTTTGTACGAAATCGTGGGCGTAATCAAATTACAAAATAAACGGAAGCATGACATATAAGAGTTTAAAAATTTCTACCAAACCATTACCCAGATCATCCTTTATGAAAATTATTAATTTAAAACAATAAATAAGAAGTTATGGAATTATACCCTTGTAGAACGAAGCTTCCACAGGTACGAGTTCAACTCCTTGTTCTTCGTGATCTCATTGAATTTTCGGGTTATATTCTTTCCTTTGATCAATGTTAGCCACCCAAGTGTTTGGCCTCTAGAGGTGATCCACCAAGGAATAGGAATTATTCAAGAAGGAGGGTGGTTGGCTAAATCCTAGTTTTCTATCCTCTATAGAAAAGGAGTACTCTCCAACTATATTGAAATTGCATCATCTGATATCTAGTATAAGACTCCTCTTATATAGATATTGGTCAACCCTTCTAATCCTATTAGACATGGAGTTTCATTTAATTAATTAAACTCCTTTAATTAATTTAGGCTTCCCACCACATTGGGAATAATTAATTAAATTCATTTAATTAATTTGCCTCCTAATCTTATTAGGAATAAATGAGAGTACTAATATTAAATTAATTCATAAACTCCTTTAGAAATTAAAATAATAATAATTATAATAATATTAATAAGACTCTTCTTATTAATTTATATTTAATATTTTCAAAATATTAAATAATAAATATTAAGCTATTTAATTTATTCTATCACCATAGATCAAATTAATTACACTTAATGCATTATTACGATTATGTCATTATCTTCTTAAATAATTATTTTTCCTTTTATGGTGTGACCCCTCCATATTAAACCGGTTGTGAATAAATCAATTAGAACAATTCTAATCTTATTTAAATAAATAAATTAAACTACTAATCTATCTAAATAAATAATATTTATTATACAATAGGGATAAGCCTCCCTAGCGATCACCGACTTTCCAGATAATATAGATTTCAACATTAATCATAAAAGAACCTGTGAGTTAATAGTTACCGTATAATTCAATCCTTTCACCATGCAATGTCCCAATTAAATATAAGACATGTATTTACTGTCAAGTCTTATTTTATTTAATTATATGTATTTTAATTAGAAAATGCACAACTCTAAATAATGCAAATTAGAAACTCATTTCTAATTTAATTCTGCCTTGGCCAAGGACTACTGGGTTGTCATTTAACGAATCACATAGGACATATCTATTCTTTTACTAGAAGTGGTAGATTCTTTATTGATCATTCATTATCTCCATATGTAACTCATTATAGCCAAGCTTACCCTTTGATATACCTTAAGGGTTTTTAAGGAATAAGTTAAAGTATAATTCATTATATACAAGAAACTATGACGATTTCAAGTCCAAGGATCACTTGTACTACTATCATATTAGGAATTTCTATTGACAAGCAAGTAAAACTCCATTAGGTATTCTATTGCTAGTCACGTTCAGTGAACTTATCCTTCAATAAGCACCTATATACTTGCTTTAGTATCTCCACACAAATGATCATGAGATCAATCATCGTTATCTAATGAGCAAGCAACATATGTACCAATCTATCTGGATTTACTAATCCCCCATTTAGTAATCCAACGATTGGGAACTATTTTCGTTTTAAGCTTTCTAAAAATTTAAATCTCATTAGCATGATCAACATCATGATTCTAAAAGCATTGCTTAAAACTATGAGTTATTTACATATTATAAAAATAGCATCATGTAGATAATTAAATGTCTTTAATAAATGAATACGTTTATTAATAAATAAATAAGATCGTCTCCAAAGTAGATGCTTTATCATCATACATGATTGGCTTGTATGCATACTACTTTCAGACAGCGCTCCCACTAACCTTCTTGGACACACATAGTTCATCCTCGTTTTTGATAAAATTAAACTCTTTGACTGTGACATCAAACCGAGTGTTCCATCTACGAGAAGCTTGCTTCAATCCATAAATGGATTGTTACAACTTAAAGACTTGATTTGTTTCAACCTTTGGAACAATTACCCCTGGCTGTGTCATATACACATCCTCCTCAAGTTTTCCACTGAGGAAGGACGTTTTCACGTCCATCTGCGAGATCTCATAGTCGTAATAAGATGCAATCGCAAGCAAAACACGAATGGACTTGAGCATAGCTATTGGTGAGAAAGTTTCATCATAGTACAACTCTTTGTCTTTGTTTGAAACTTTTTGGAACCAGTCGGGACTTATATGTGACGCCCCCAAATTCAGACCAATCGTATCTCGAATTCGGTGCATCGCGTACTATTTTTAATAACATACTAAAATCTCACGCAACGAAATAACAGAATAATTTACATTTATTTAATATAAATATTTGCTTCCCAAAATCTCGTAACTGTTACTAAGTCATTACATAATAAAGTCCATAACATAGCTTAATACATAAACCATAATTAACTACTATTATAACTTAATCATAATTCTAGCATAGAGGACTAAAGCCTAATCCGTAGCTTTGCCCTTTCCCTTATCTTTTCCTGAGGGTCCACATTGTTCTTCCTTAACTGAAATGTTTAAGAAAAGCAAGGATGAGCAACAAATTTGCTCAGCAAGTAATATAGCAATAAGGGTGAATAGTTATAAAGTTCGAATCTCAAGGGGATAACAGTAAATGATAGCTCGAGAATAACAAGCAGTATCATTAGTTTTCAATAAACGTCGCTATGGACTGAAAGATATCAATAAGATTTAAAAGTTCAATAATTTCAAAGTTCAAAAAGAATGAACACTGAAAAGTCACTATAAACTAAGAACTCTTACTAGAATTAACAGTATTATACTGAAAATCCAAAATCAACAAGTACAACAGGTGATCAGTCTAAAGTACCCTACGTTATGCATAACATTTAATCATACTTATATGTGCGCACGTCGGTTCCCCGACAGTTATATATAATTTCCCATTCGATGAGGGTTGTTCATCTCAGTAGATTTATAAGAGTCCGTGTAACGAATGACAATTTTATATATTAATTTTAATATTTATTAAATTAAATAAATATTTTAATTGATTTATTTATTGAGTTAAATAAATAATTTATGTGATTGTTGTGGAGCAATTTAATTAAGTGCAATATATTAATTAAATGAATATTTAATGTAACGACCCCAAATTTCTTACAATATAATTCTCATTCTCGATCATTAACAATACAGCTTTAATCTATCTTTACATCATTATTCGATATTAAAATCACTAAAAATGCGGAATATTTAAAACTTTGATACAATATTTCTTTATTGCCCTGAATCGCAACCTTTACATTACAAATATTTGATTCAATTCTATTACATGAATCGTTTCCTCTAAGTTACTATACAAAGTATTACATCACAAGCAATATCCACTATACATTGGATAGCTCAACTTTACAACTTTAACAAGTATAATATATCCAAAACAAACACATTACTCATCTAGAATAAATAATTTCTTGCATCGCTATTGATCTTAACATTCAATTAGCACGCATTTACCTTGCATCCTTGACCTGCAAAAGTGGTTATTTGCAAGAGTGGGCTTGACAGCTCAGCAAGACCTAACAGTTTTCATGCATCACATAGCACATAATACATGCTCAACACATATCTCATAATCATCAAAGTAACATGACATACATGATTTAATTCACATAACAAATATAAAGATTGAGTTCCTTACTCAATCAATATTCTTTAATCAATCAATGTAGTCATAAATTGACTTTAACATTTCATGCTTAAAACATATATAACATATCATGCTCTTTGCAAAACAATTTGAAACAGTTCATCATCAAGTTCACGTAGAAAATAGGAACTGAAAGACTTGTCTTGATCGTTGTTTACCAATAACAGTTTAACAGCTTACAGCTATCTGCACTTCACGTGCCCTACATAATTATATAATCATGCACATCAATTATTAGTCACATAGCAACGCATAGTAGTTGTAATGTAATTTTACTCTATATCTCATAATCCTTCCTGTTAATTAATACACAATGTTTAATTAGATTGTGTTAACTTTTAATTTATATCTCACTATATTTCTTATTAGACATACTTGAAGTTCATTCAAGTGTTTAAGTCTTGCTAAGACTCCTTATTGGTTTTATATTAACCCTCTTCCATATCTTATAGTGTTTATTTCAGTTGAATTGAAACACTTTTTATGTACATTAACACTTGTCACGGCGTTTCGACGTTCATTCGTCACACGACCGATTCGTCTCTTTTGTGTATGCTTAGTGTGCTTATATAACTTATCTAATACATCATTTATTAATGTTAAACATCATTATATTTGCTAACATTCATGTTTTATAACTTAGAACAACATCTATTATCGTCGACAACACTATACTTGCGTATGTGCATGTCCGACGCCCTCCAATTGTCTCCGAATACGCATTAGTTACAAAAATGACCATTTTGACCCCTGCTAACGACCTCAAATCGAAAAAGTTAAAGATCAAAAGTTGTAGGTCTACTCGTTCTCGTTCCGGATCATTTTGAATCTCCTCAATCGGAGTTCGTATGAAAAAGTTATGGCCGTTTTACTATAGAAGGTCAAAGCAATTTTCCATTACACTACTTAAACCACTCCGGACAGCTTGTAGCCCCGCTGGGGCAGGATTTCCTAGGCCAACAGCCCCGCTGGGGTGGGGTCCCTGCTGTTGGGTTCCTTGGCTCGCGAACTTGCAGAGAAATAAGTCAATTTGGCTTATTTCTTCGCACCAAAGTCTGATTTTAACTAACACAATGTACATGAAACTTTATACAAACAAAATCTTACACTTCTAACATGATTTTAACATACAATAACACCAAAACACATAATCAAAAACACCTAATTTCATGCTTATGAAGAAAACACCATTTTAAGCATTCTTAACGAAAATTAACACTGTAAGTTCGTTTTTAACCCAAATCACATGATTCAAATCAGGTTTTGTTCGTTTCTTGATATATTATTATAATCTATGATCAATTTACATAATAACTAACTATCAAACATAAATTTTGATTTCAAAGGACCAATTATTTTCAAAACAAGTTCACTGTAACTCGTAATGAACATGATTTCTTCACGTTCATCATGTTTACATGAATTAAGCAACTTAATTCATTCTACTAATCACATATAAGCATGTTATAACATAATTTGCATATAAAATTCATGCTTTATCAATTTTATACTAAGTTCATATATACAGAGAACTACAAATACGAAGAACACAAAACAAAATTTCTATAGTACAAGGATTAGGATTATACCCTTAAGCTTAGTGAGGAAGAAGATGGATATGGTGCTTTGATTAACAAATTCCTCCTTCTTCTTCTTTATTCTCTATTTTCTTTCTCTGCTCTTTGTTCTTTGTTTCTGACATACCAACTTCTTTGTTTTTCTAACTAACGTAATATACATATAATATATTTTACATATATTATACATATAATACATAAATATAAGATATATAACTTACATATATTAATGGCTCCTAATAAATATAATTATTATAATTAATTCATAAGTTATAATTTTTAAAATTTAAAAAGCCCTAAGGCTTGTTTGGCAAAAATAGCTTTAATTTTAAAAATAGGTTTTTAGTAGTTAAGGCCCTGTTTGGCAAAACGGATTTAAAACGGTGCAAGGGCCTTGTTTGACAAAACGGTTTTAAAAAAAACTCTTTTAATAAATCATTTAACACATATTTTTGATGTTACACTTTAATTAATTAAATCTTAGCATTCTAATTTAATTAATTAAAAGTTAACATCAATTAATCACATAAAAATTGCCACATAACAATTATAATTACTCGCTAATTATAATTTCATGTAATAATTTCCACATAACTTCATCTAATTTAATTATCCCAATTAAATTAGAACTATAACATAAAATCATTACATATTAATTAAATTAAATATTAAATATTTATTTAATTAATATATTATACTTAATTAAATTACTTCACAATAATCACATAAATTATTTATTTAACTTAATAAATTAATTAAAATATTTATTTAATTCAATAAATATTAAAATTCTCTTCACACGAAATCACATATTTCACAATATATAACACATATACACATACTCAAACTCGAAACACCTCATAATAAGAATTTTATTTATTAAATTCTCATTTATTAATTCTTAAAAATTCGGGTTGTCACATCCTTCTCTCCTTATAAGGATTCCGTCCTCGGAATCAACGAAACCTCCCTTACTCGGTTTTTACTAAATCTCTTTCACAATTTTATTGTTGAATAACTTCAACACGTTAACTTAACAACATTTATATATATATATATATATATATATATATCTTTTTCCATTCATTTCTTCAACAACTTTTAGATTTTATTACATAACCTTCAATTAAATACAATCATATATCAAATATTATATATTCTTTAACTCGTTCATTTCCTTTCTAAGGATCATTACTATATACTCTACTCATAGAATTCATATATTTCATAATTCACTATCTTATAACTATTCGGGTTTTCACATTCACTCCTTCTTCTAAGAATTTCGTCCTCAAATTTTTTTTATTAATTGATGTGTAATGATTTTATGGTATAGTTCTAATTTAATTGAGATAATTAAATTAGATGAAGTTATGTGATAATTGTTACATGAGATTATGATTAGTGAGTAATTATAATGTGATAAATTTTATTTAGTTAGCTTTAATTTAATTAAATTAGAATGTTAAGACTTAATTAATTAAAGTGTAACATTGAAAGCATGTGTTAAAAGAATTAAAAGGGTTTTTAAATTAGTTTTACCAAACAAGGCCCTTAAAACTGTTTCTAAAGAGTTTTGCTAAATAAGGCTCTTGCACCTATTTTAAAGAGTTTTTACTAAACATGGTCTTAACTATTAAAAAGTTAGTTTTTAAAAATAATGGGTTTTTGCCAAACAAGCCTTATGGCTTTTAAATTCAAAATATTATAACTAATATATTAATTGTTACTTATTATATAATTATATGTACTAAGTATTATAACATTTATATTTTTTAAACTAAGTTAAGTTAGAATTAGAAAAAAAAGAAGAAGCAATTTAGTCTGTGTTAGAAGAAGAGAAAAATACAGAGAAAAGTTAGAGAGAAAGGAGAGAAGAATAAGGAGGAGTGGGAGGAATCCTTGCTAAGCCAAAACAGTCATCATCATCATCTTCTTCACTTCAATTAGCAAAGGGTATAATTTCTAAACTTATAGTTTTAAAAATTATGTTTTATGTTCTTCAAGTTTTATTCTCTATAAATATGAGTTTTAATGAAAGTATATATAAACATGAATTATATGTATAAATTGTGTTTATATATGCTTATAATTGAATTGTATGCATAATTTAGTTGTTTAAATCATGTAAGCATGATGAACATGAAGAAAAAGTTACAGTGAATTAGTTTTGATAATTGGCTTCTTTAAAATTAAAATTTATGTTTGATTGTTAATTATTGTGTAAATTGATTATAGATAATGATAACATATTTAGAAACGAATTCAATATGCTTTAAATTGTGTATTTTGATTTAGAAATAAACTTAAGTGTTCAATTTTATCAAGAACACTGAAAAATGATTTTTCTCCAAAATTTACAAAATTGAGAGTTTTGATTATGTGTTATGATGACTATATATTTTAAAACCTGTTAGAAGCATAGAATTATGTTTTCTATAAAGTGTTACATGCAATATGTTGGTTAAATACGGAATTTGGTGTGGAGAAATAAGCCAAATTAGCTTTTTATCTATAAAATTCGCGACACTGTCAGACCTGTCTGCACAGTGGCGCGGCTGCGTCGCTCCCAAGGCTAATTGGAGCGCAGCCGCGCTGGTCCTGCAGATTGGGCAGAAAGCTATTTTTAATTGTACAATTTTATGGGATTAATGATGTAATAAATTATAAAGCATGTTAATAAAATTAAAATGCTAAATGGACAGTAATGAATTATATTGTTAAAATATAATATATAATTATAAATTGATTAATAATGATCAAAGTAAATATTTAATTTAAATTATAATTTGTTTAATTAAAATTTAATTAATATAAATGCATAATGTAGTTTGATTAATTATAATCATAGTAAATGTTTAATTTAAATTATAATTTAATTAATATAAAATAAAATTATAATTTGATTAATTATAATTAAAGTGAATGTTTAATTTAAATTATAATTTGTTTAATTATAATTTAATAAATATGGGTACATAATTATTATTTGATTAATTATGTGCAAATGTAATATGATCATGTGTTGTGATAATTAATTATTAAACTTAATAGTTTAAGGGGAATGAGTTAACCTAGATGGGTTAACTAAGTTATGTGAATTACTTATATGATAACTAATTATATTATTATTGTTAACTACACATATGTAAGGTTAATTAAGGAACGTGAGTATAACTTGTAGCTTGCGTTTGAGGCAAGTTTTCTAAACTCAAACTTTATCTGAGCAAGTTCTCTACCCCTAAACTTGTGCTTTATATGCAAGTGTTTCAAATTCAAATCTTAATTGTATTTGAGCCTGTCCTTTTATTTCTGCAATGGACAAGTAATTATTTAAAGTTCACGATTTAATTAAAGTGATCTTGACTTAATTATTCAAGTAAAGTCTATTTTATCTTTCGAATGCTTTACGTTTTATTCTAAAGCATAAGTTATTTCATAATTCTTTATTGTTGAATTATTCTAGATTATTGTAAGTCGATTCAACTACTCCTTAGTTGATGATAGTTGAACTCCAAATTTACTTTTTAAGCTTATCCAAACCAAACTTTCTTTGGTGTGACTTGTTATGAAATACTGAGATAAACAATCCTATTTAATAGGGGATTCATGTGAAAGCGTTAAGATGTTTGTGCACAATACATGGTACGAATGGCTGATCCCCCTAAGTACGAGTTAAGAGTCCATATAGTCTAATGACTGTTAAAGGTTTTAAATTGAAATGTTTATAACCTAGGATATAATTCAAGGTCTTATGACCATCAAATGATTTCTATATTCGAGTTTTAAATGTTGATGAAAGAATTTTTATTCAATTCTTTATTATTGATGAGAGAAAAGTATTCAAATCTTTTGAAGTTATTCAGTTTATGTCACCACTATTATTGTTATTATTCCAAGTGAGCTTTTATTTGCTCACTCTTGCAATTAAATAACCATTGCAGCTAAAGTCGAGAATGTTGACACACCGTCAAAAAGTAAAGGAAAAAGCAAGATAAACAAGTGAATACTTGTTATGTTTGATTATGATGTGTAATAAAATTTTATTGTGTTATGTTTTATTTTCGCATTTATTTGACGATTAAGGTTAGCAACCCTGAGATTGATTTGATTAGTTGTAATCCTTTTATAAGGAAGATTTTTATTTAATTATAAAGTTGTAATTTATTTTGCATTCCTTATTATTGGGCAGTAGTTGTATTTTAGTTATACAGTGAACACCAAATCTCGTGGAAATGAAGTACCCGAATTTGGGGGTGTCACAGTCCGTACTAAATCAATTGATTTGGATAGCTTTCTAACACATGATATTGGTCTAGCCAAATCAAATGGCTTAAACAACTTTTATAATGCGTTAAGGAACGATAAGTTCAATTCTTGCAACAACATCAAGATATAAAATCGATTTCAAAATAGTAACAGATACTTGCTTGATGTAGATATGGTCGAAATAGCAACAATTCGAATTTACACCATATATAAAGTTAAGAGAGTTAGAGAACTTGCCTTATGCGTAGTCTACCAATTAATAGCTAATCAACACTTTGAATCCTATTGTAACATAGTTACGTGTATAGGTATATTCATTAGTTACATAAGTTGAATACATATACTTGATACCTATGTTAAACAAATACATTAGGTTCTAACTTCGTAATACAGTCAGACCACATATATCACATCATCACGCCACTTAGTTTCCTAGTTACCAATGGCTTTTCTTTTAAGAGATTATTTAGAAAAACTTGTAAAAACCTTTAGATTCTTAGTTCCACATGGTCACTACACTTTTAAACATCATAGTAATCATGCATTATGACTTAACATAGTATTATATATATGTTACAATTTTCAGAACACAAATAGAACAGTCAGACAAGACTGCAGGAGGGCACAACTGCGCTTTGATTAGGCTTAGGGACAGCGCAGCTGTGCTGTCCCTTGGCCAGACCAGAGTTGAACTTTCGCTCTCCTAGTTTGTCTCCTTACTTAGCCTATACACACATCCACATAGCATATACACATGTCTAAGGGTCTTGCATGCTTACATATATTCACATCATTTACTCATAGCTAACATAGTTCATAACTTGGAAACTTACTTAAATTCATACTTGATTAACTTTTATGGTGTCTAACAAGGTGTGTGTACATAAAGGCTAGCTTAGTGACATTAAGAGTACTAGCATGCATGTCCAAAAATATCAGAGAGTAAACATCATCATGCCCACAAACCTAGTTGCAAAACTTTCTAGTTTTCCTTTTAAAAGTTGGTTTAAACCAAGTCAAAGCAATTTTAGCATCTATGAAGCAACTTTGAATTATATTTCATTTGTACTAAGGTCGTGTGTGTATGCTAATAAGGTCAGTACTTTAACATCACAAGTCTCATCAATGTTCATTATCAAAACTTAGTTTTCTTTAGAAAACACATGCTAATGCAAGCTATAACACTCATGCTATGCAAAGGAACCTAGGTCAACAAGTCAAGCATGTTTTCATGCATGTCTAAGTCATACCAACACTTTAGAACTTATCAGATTATAACACGAGTTGGGATTCCTGACTGGTGCCTAGCGCAGCTGCGTTGTTCTGAACTGTGGGAGAGGCGCAGCTGCGCAGCTCCAGAACAAGTTCAGAGTCAGCAGCTGATGAGTAGGTTTTTAACCTATGAATTGATCTCATTTAGCTTGTTTTATTGTAAGTATTTAGGTGTTGTTCATATTACTTTTGGTGTTTTGTGTTTTTAATGCAGGAATGAGGGTTGGAGTGGAATTGAAGATAAAAGGAATGAATTGTTGTCAAAGTGGATAAACCGGTGCTAATCGCTCCATTGTTAGTGTAATTTCGGCGCTGACTGCGCCAGGACGGGATGAAGATTTAGCATAGAGGGCGCTGACCGCGCCATGATGAGAAGGGAGGCGGCGCTAATCGCGCTAGACGGACGAGCTGCTATGATTTTTAGGTTTTTAATTCACAAGTTGATTAGGATTAGGATTGGGACTTACTCTAATGATATTAGGGTTTGTCTAGGTTATAAATAGGAGTTGTTTTCCTAGGTTTACATGATCTTATATCTCATCTTTAGTGGAGCTTTGATTTATTCTCTTGGAGGCTACAAACCTTTGTATTGGAGATCAAGCATGTCAGGCTAAGTTTTCTATTTCAATTTTGAAGGGATGTTGAACCTCAGTAACAATTTATGGTTTGATTAAGTTATAATATTTATTCTTTCATATTGAGATTTATTCTGATTATCCATATAAACTTTCATGTATGATATTTAATTGACTAATTTGGTTTCTGCAGGATTAAATTAGTGAATTGATTTCATCTGTTAGATTAAGACATATTTTAAGCAAACGAAGTGTGTCTAATCTAAGTAACAATTAATGATATTTTATTGTGGTCAAGCTTTGAAATATTGTTAAGATATTTAGAAGAAAAGTTAAATAGTTCTTGATTGTGTAATTATTGCTTGGAATAATCTAATTCTCATGCTTAATGCTTCTATCATATTAAATCTAGGCTGATAGTTCTGGGTTGTATGTTAGTTAGAATCTCTTGTAGGCGATTGTCGCATTAGATCTACACTTAAGGAGAATTTTGGGTAATTTGCGATTGCGGTTATCTAGGGTTATTAATCTCATGTTGAAAGAGTAAATAGTATGTTAACTTGATTAATTCATAATTGTGAAAAGGGGATACTGAACTGAAGAATTGATCTTTTTAATCATTGATATTTTCTTTAAACTCACTTTTGTTAATTATAACTTTTCAAAACAAAACCCCCAATTCATTGGAAATCATTGGATATTTAAAATATAATTCGCTCTCTGTGGGAAAGATCCTTACTTATTGCTATACTGATTCTTGAATTACGTAGAACCTTAGTAAGGTAAATTTAGCAGTACTAATGACAGCTACCAAATTTTGACGTCGTTGCCGGGGAGCAATATTATTTTTATTTATTCGATTGTTTTCAATTTTTTTTATTTTGTTTTATGCGTCGATCCTCTCACTCTCTTGATTTGAAGTTTGATCCAAAAATAGAGAGAACCGCACGAAGGCTCAAGAAGGAACCTCGGAAAACTCACAGTCCACTTGCAGATTCCGAAGAAGTTCCATCACCAGGCCTTAGCATCGCACTCAAACTACTTTCGGACCAATCTTCTTCAAGTGAATCAGAAGAGGAGATGGCGGTGCCAAATAACAGGACTTTGAAGGAGTTGTCAACTCCTAATCTTACTCAACAACTTCTTTGTATCGAATATCCTGCTTTAAATGTTTCATTTGAACTAAAATCTGGACTAATTCACCTTCTGCCTACTTTTCGTGGTCTTACAGGTGACGATCCATACAAACATTTGTAGGAATTCCATATTGTGTGCTCCACCATGAAGCCACACAATGTCACGGAGGATCAGATAAAGCTGCGAGCCGTCCCATTCTCACTGGGAGACTTAGCAAAAGATTGGTTGTTTAATCTCCCTGCAGGATCAATTCAATCATGGAACGATATGAAGAGGTTATTTCTGGAGAAGTATTTTCATGCTTCAAGAGTAGCCAACATACGAAAAGAAATTTGCGGAGTCCGACAGTTCAATTGTGAAACACTGCATGGATACTGGGAGAGATTCAAGAAGCTTTGCTTTAGCTGTCCACCCCACCAGATCGATGATCAACACCTCATCATTTACTTTTATGAAGGATTCCTACCGATGGATAGGAGTATGATCGACGCTGCGAGTGGAGGAGCATTAGTGGACAAAACACCGGAGGCGACAAAGAACTTAATTGCAAACATGGCCGCCAATGCCCAACAGTATGGAACAAGGAATTCTAATCCAGCCCAAAGGGTAAGTGAAGTAAGCACAACAAGTGTAGAGCAACAAATTTTTGACTTAACAGCTTTGGTGAAATAATTAGCTACAGGTAGTGCACCAGTTGCACAAGCTTGCCAAATCTGTTTAAAGGCGGGACACCCTACCGTTGCATGCCCGACATTACAAGAAAAAGATAGCACACAGCAAGCTAACGCAGTCGGAAAATACCAAGCTCAGCCGCAGAGGAAATATGATCCTTTCTCCAACACATACAATCCAGGATGGAGCGATCATCCTAACCTCAGTTATGGGGGTGCTAGGCCGCAAATACAAGGGTTTTACCCAGTTAAACCACAATTTCAGTCGAATCAGTCGCAGTACCAACCCAGACCAGCAGCACCGGCTAATCCTAGAACATCCTTCGAGGATATGTTCAAAGCATTTATGCAACAAACACAACAGTTTCAACAAGAGACGAAGTCTTCCATCCATAGTTTGGAGAATCAAATGAGCCAATTAGCCACTACTGTAAGTCAATTGGACTCTCAAGGTTCAGGGAAGCTTCCATCTCAAACCATTGTGAACCCAAAGGAGAATGCTTGTGCTATCACCTTGCGGAGTGGAAAATAGATGGTTACACCAACAACAACAGTTGAGTATGAGAAAGAACAGGAAAAGGATGTATCGGTAATACCTAAGGTACATCCTGAACCTCCTTGTCAAACTGATATTCCACTTCCCTTTCCTCATAGAAATTCTAGAAATTCAAAGAAAGATGAACAGGAAAAAGAAATTTTAAAAACTTTTAGGAAAATTGAAGTGAACATTCCATTACTCAATACGATTAAACATTTGCCACGATATGCTAAATTTTTGAAAGAACTGTGCACTAATAAACGTAAACTGGAAAATAATGAAAAAGTCATGGTTGGGGAAAGTGTATCGGTTATTTTACAAAGAAAAATGCCACCTAAATGTAAAGATCCAGGCATGTTTACGATCCCATGTAAAATAGGCAACACTAGTTTTGAAAAGGCCATGTTAGACTTAGGTGCTTCAATCAATGTTATGCCATTGTCTGTCTAAAAGTCACTGAATCTTGGACCTTTGAAAAATACTGGTTTTATTATTCAATTGGCTAATCGT